>OW028583.1:27514078-28114078 GCA_932294295.1 Alitta virens | reverse complement strand
ATGAAATGAAAAATACGGTATAAGCCAAATATAACGAACATATTGAGCAAATAAACAAATTGAAGTTTTGAATAACTGACTTGCTTTAAATAGAAACACATTAAGGCTTAAGTTCTTAAGTCAAGCCAGACAATATGGAATTGGCGGATGCCTTAACCACTAGGCCTCTCAATCAGGTTCTGTTTGGAAGACTATTAAGATAGATAGATAGATAGATACATAGATAGATAGATACATAGATACATATATAGAGAGATAGATAGAGAGATAGAAAGATAGATAGAAAGATATATAGATAGACAGACAGATAGACAAATAGATAGACCGATAGATAGATAGATAGATAGAGAGATAGATGGATAGATAGAGAGATAGATGGAACATGGTGTGGACTTATAATCTCATCATTACGTCTGCCTCCGATATAAGACTATCAAGATAGATAGATAGATAGATAGATACATAGATAGATAGATACATAGATACATAGATAGAGAGGTAGATAGAGAGATAGAAAGATATATAGATAGACAGACAGATAGACAAATAGATAGACCGATAGATAGATAGATAGATAGAGAGATAGATGGATAGATAGAGAGATAGATGGATAGATAGATAGATATAAAGATAGATAGATAGACAGACAGATAGATAGATAGACAGAGGGAAAGCGCACCATCCAGTCAGACAACAGTTACTAAACTGCAACAAAACCAAAGATAAAGTATGTTCTTATTAGCGAAGTTCCACGTAGCCACTTTAGTTCATCGACTTCAAAGTAGATTGCCGAAATTCATATTGTACAGGGATAGTGGGAAGCACGTCCACAAATTCATAGGGGATGCATTTCCTTTTGGATATTGCTTTTTCTGTCACGATGCAATCTATTTTTCTCTGTTATTCCAGCAATTTTTCATTAATTTCCGTGGAAACACTCAGTTCTGCAATAATATTGTTGCTCTCTGTGAGGTATTGGTCCCCTCCAGTAAAAAAATTGTGTGCATATACTTTTGTCTGAAAGTGAACAGGGACATTTCATAAATTGGTATACAGTAGGATTATTTTCAATGTTCAATATCTCGAAACTACCGGTCTGTGGCTTAGTCAGTCAGACAGACAGACAGACAAAATATGACATATATGCAAATACAGCTGTATTCAATTTGGCACAGGCGGTGACCAAAAACAAAACCAAGTGTATAATTTTCCTATTAATTATATATGACAATAAACAACTTTCAAATTTAACTGACTGTACTTAGACTCAGTACTTGGACTTAAGTACCAAGTACTCAGTACTTGTACGTGTACTTGGACTCGAAGCTGTTCAAAATTAAGTACTTGTACTTGGACTTGTACTTGAAGCCATAGTACTTGCAAGTACTTTTCAAGTACTTCAAGTACTTATTTTAAGATACAGATGAAGGCAGTTTATTAATAATTATTGCAACATATATAATCTATCATGAATATAATTCTGTATTTATTTTGACTAAAATAGCAATTAGTGATTAGGTTTCAACAGACTGAGCAGCAACTTGACAGCAGCTAATTATTGAGTAATTCACTGATTGCAATACATATTACACCATTTTGCCTAAGTGTTAGGCGCGGCCATAGACACCCCATGTTTAAGTTACAAATTACAAGTTCAGATTGCTGCCATGAAAACGAAAATAATAACAAGTATGGAAAACATACAGGAAATGAGTCATAAGTGGTTAGAGGACCAGACAAAATATTAAATTTAAATAATGTAAACAGTACACAATAAGTGGAGGGGAAAGGAGAGAATTAAATTGTGCAAATTAGTATTAGTCAGCTTATATGATCACCTATCGGAGGCAGACGTAATGATGAGATTATAAGTCCACACCATGTTTCACATTAACATTATTATTATTTATTCAGTGCTAGAAGATTTCTGAAATGGTCTATTGTTAATAATTCTGGAAATTTTGCATTATAATGTTATTAAAGTTTTTAGCGCTCTCTAAATGTCTTAAAATAGAGGTGTTCTTAATAATATTGAGTGGTCCAGATTATGGAATGCCTCTTTATAAAATCGTTCTCCTTGCTTCTATGGGGATTCTTTATAATAAAACCTCTAAAAGATAGGGCCTATTCACTGATGTCAGCAAAAATGATAGATCTGTTTTTGATGTCGAAATATGGATAATATGAAATATGTTCCGTGCTACAAAACGGAGCACCACCAACAATGGTGTTTCTTCCATATGTCCCGAAAATTAGTTCTCCATATTTTGTGGGCCTATTGTGTTGGAAATAAGCCGTATAACAGCGTACAATGGCTTTGTAATATCATAAATCATCTGTATGGCTCAAAATTTTATATTACAAAAACATTATTGCACAGACATTTGTATGTCCATGTCTACGTTACAGCGATGTTTCAGTGCTACTGGGTTTAAAGCTTAGCCAGCTTATATAACCAGCTACCAGAGGCAGACATAATGATGAGATTATTACAGTTGGAGTCCACGCCATGTTACACATTTACACAATGCGGGGTATTTTACTTGCCTCAGCATAAACACCAAGTATGAGGCACCACCAATTTAACCTCTTATGCAATTGACATCCAGCTGGGATGTAGCTCATGAAGAGTGCCTGGGCTGGGGATCGAACCTGGGAGCTCCAGCAGAGCTTGCCAATTTGGAATTGGCAGATGACTCAATCATTAGGCCACTTAGCTGATTGATATACCCTTATAAAGCATGACAAGTCAGGATAGCTGAAACCAGATAATGTAGAATTTTTCAACTTGTATGTAGGGTTTATTGCAGTATAGCGGACCCAATTTATGCCCATATTTGGCGTCCATTTAATACAAACATAATCGCAATGTTTTACCAAATTAAGTTTAGTAAACAACGCAAATCATATTTGTGTTCAGTGGCCGGGGTTGGGGGACAGCAACCCCCAATGAAAAGAAAAACTAAATAGTGTTTTTGCCTTGAAAATGATCACCGCCATCGTTTTAATTCATCCTTTGTATTGATCATTTCTGCGTCATAGGCCTGGCAATGAAGCTCGCTAAATATGGTCATAAATCTGGGTCCGCTATACCGCAATTTTTCCCACATTTTTGGTACACAAATTCTGTCTACATATAATAGCTTTCAAAGAAACTTCACAATTCTCGAATCTTTTCAAATTACTGTCTTCCTTTGTGCAGTTTGCTGTGATTGTACCAATTTGTCTTTGCTCCAAATTGCATGCTATCTGTACTTTCAATTTCTGCACAATTCCAGAAGCCTCATGAATGTTGCCTCAATCTACATATGTTACAATTGCTGCGCAAAAGCTGGACTCTAGCTCATACTACCTGCCGCAATAGCTGCCCAGCTTCGGCCCAAATACAATATTATGCACAAATACAGTATCAGAAACAATACAGCGCGACAGACAGACACACAGCTAGACAGACTCATAGATAGATAGCTGGCTAGATAGATAGATAGATACAATATCAGACAGACAGACATACGGACAGCTAGATAGATAGAGAGATAGAGAGATAGATAGAGAGATAGATAGATAGACGAATAGATAGACAGATGGATAGAGAGATAGATTGATAGCTACATAGAAAGATACATAGATAGATTGAAGTATGCATGCTTATCACTGCATTCGACATATGACTGTAGTATCAGTCTGTTTCCTTTTTCTCTTTTTGTATATTAGGATGAAATGCAGTATATTTGCTGCTATGGTATAGAGATCTGATATATCTAATATATATTTGATGATACGATCAGGAGCAGACACTGCAAGGATATGCTCACAATTTTGCAATCAGCAATATGACTGCGGGATCAATGCATCCCTTTCTTTTATTGTATGATAGGAGTAGACTAATATCCTCTTATATTGGCATATATCAGATCTGGCATTGCTTAGGATTTGCAATTTCTAAGAATACAGCACTTCCCAAAAACAATTTTTTCAGACTACTGCATAAACACCTGCTATCTACCACTAGACATAATGAATATATTGGTAATTTTTTAATCCAAATCAAGGAGGCAAGTAAAGGACCCCACCCTTGTGGTAAATGTGCAACATGGTGTCGACTCAAAACTTATTATCTCTTCATTATGTCTGCCTCAGGCAGTTGGTCTTGAAAATGTGTAATCTAAGCTAAGGCGGAGTTTTTGGAGACTCATCTGAGCTGGCTCTTTGCTATCTCCAGATAGGTTTGGCCTGTTGTGGCTTCATTTAGTTCAAACTAGCTAGGCATAGTATTAGTTAAATATTTTTTATATGGAGTACTGTAGGTTCCAACCTTTAAGAAATTAGAGCGGAGAGGACACTGAGTTACATCAAAGGTAGAATAACTGTTTTGCCAAAAGCTTAATGACCAAAGGACCAGCCCCTTATTTGTGCAAAAATATGCAGGACATATATATTTTTTTGGATGTTCTGAGCACTAAAACACTCAAAACACACTGACTGTGATAGTTGTTAAGAAATGCCCAGCCAGCCGCTGATTGTACATGGAAGGGCTTTTATTGCCCTGATACCTAATTGTTGAATAAGATGATTTCAAAGCAAACTCCTCCAAAACCTGTGAAATCTGAATAAATAAAGACTTTCATTAGAGCATGATCATGTTGCAGATTCCGAATGCCCCCTCCTGGTCTAATTCCTCCAAGTACCAACGAACAGAGAATATCTAAAATAACCTTTTCCACAATATGCTGAAAAAAGTTTCAAAATTTGAAATGCAGTTTCTATCGACTTTGCCCAAAATGCTCAAAAAGTGATGTTAAATGTAATTTAAACGTTACCAAAACGTTTAATAAACGGAAGTTCTCCAGTTACATTTCGAGAAAGGATCTAGGTCACCTCTCAAAACGTTATTAGAAAGTTATAGCCGTTTATGAAATGTCAAATAATGGTTTTTCTTGGTGATGCTTCAGAATTCTGAAGAAAACAATCTCCATGTTTTTAACTTTCCTTATATAACCAAGATAGAGAATATTTAATTAAATAAGATTATTTTAATTATAAAAGATATTTTGTTTATCAAAGTGAAAACGGAAATTCATATAGTCCTAGCTTTTGGGTGATCTTTAGAAAATACAAACTCAAAATATGTAATTATATATCCAAAATATGTTTACTTACTATAGCCAAAAATATGTTCTGAATTAACCCCAAATATTTACCTAAATAATATTTCCAAAAATATGTACTTTGTATGGTAAAAATTATGTACTTAACATAGTAAAAGATGTGTACTTAATATAGTAAAACATATGTACTTAATATAGCCAAAAATATGTACTTAATATAGCCAAAAATATGTACTTAATATAATCTTAAACGTGTACTATACACAATCAAAATATATGTACTTAATATAGCCAAAATATGGCAAAATATGTATTTAAAATAACCAAAAAGTATGTACTTGATATAGCCAAAAGATGTAACAATTATGTTACAGTGCAGAAAAAAAAGCCAAAAATAAGTACTTTTTATAACCAAGAATCTATAGCCTCTCACACAACACCTTAACAATATCACAATATTGACAAAATATCAGCGTTACTAGAACATTCAGTACAAACTGCCTACCAGCACATTCTGCACCACATGAACCTCTGGCTGATAGGTGCAGACAATGCAGTCTATCATTTATGCATGGTGCAAGTCATTGGGGATTAGTCTAGGGCATTCTCTGTGCATTTGCCTCCTGCCCAGTGGTCATTTTGCCGCTGGACACGTACATATACAACTAGCTGGTTTGGTAGATTGGCTGTGTGGCATGGCTGGATTAGCAGTATATGTGTACATGATGTAGGCTTGGAGAGTAGATTACGGTATTGTGCTATCATCTACTTGTAGTTAGTATGTTGTAAGGTTCTTGATTAGTATGGTTTATTGTGGTATGAAATTCCCCTAGTTCTATGTATTTGGCGATTGGTAGCCAGGTTTATGGATGTAGACGAACAGCTCCGTTAAAGGTCCCAGGTTTGTACCCAACCAGGGAACTCTGCTTGCAAATATTAGCATGAGATGGTAAATTAGTGTGCTTTGAACTGGATGTCAATGCTAGAGCAAGTAAAAGACACCACCCATGGAGTTAATGCAAATTATGATTAACTTCTCAGCAGCGGCTATATGCCTTCAAGAAGGAAAATTATATACGTGTTCAATATTAATATGAAATATATGACAATAAACAACATATATGTATCTATCTATGGTGTGAACTCCAAGTATGTGGCTCATGAAGCGAGCTTGGGCAGGAGATCGAACCCGGGACCTTCGGCAGAGCTGCTGGCCATTGTGGAATTAACGGATGTCTTAACCATTAGGTCACTTAACTTAACCACCATCAGACCATCCTTATATTATATAATGCCTCCCACCTACCTACAATAGACACCGTAATACATCATCCCAAAGATTCATCCCTCTAAAGATGACCAACACTAGAGTGTACGCTAAACGTACTCCCCTCCACTCTAGGGCTTTTATTCCGCCATTCATTTGTAGTAAATGAGTGATGATGACGGATAGGCAGTCTTTGAGAGTCTGGTCCTCTCTATGAATGAGTATTGTTGGTGACCAAAGCTGTTGGGCAATAAGCCTGGGATATCCGAAACAGCCATGTCCACGAGTCTGGGTTAAGAAATTAATCCACTAAAGAGTGATGGGTATTAAGGAAGTATTAAAAGTGGATTTGACAATTGACATCAGACTAGGGAAGTTTATAAAGTGAAGCTGGCTATATAATATTTATGTCATTGTCATGCTGAGAAAAAAAGTGTAATATTTGAGTGTTAACTAAGGAGGAAACTAGAAACTTTCTAGACTAAGGAAAGTACTTCATTTCTTGACAGTTATTTTGAAAACAACTTTCGTGAAATAATATGGTCAGTCAGTCAGTAAGTCAGTCGACCAGTCATTCTATCTATCTATCTATCTATCTATCTATCTGTCTATCTATCTATCTATCTATCTATCTATCTATCTATCTATCTATCTATCTTTCTATCTTTCTATATGTCTATCTGTCTAACTGTCTATCTATCTATCTATCTCTATCTATCTTTCTTTCTATCTAGCTGTCTAACTATCTATCTAAATTGCGAATCAGAATATTCATACTTGAAGATCATTTGAGCACCCAAAATAAAGGAATCTCTGAACAATCACCAGCAATTCACAGAGGTCTCTGCACATGCTAATGTCTGCATATTGATGATTTTCATCTGCAGCTCATTTATCCCATCTTTTGTTGTTTTGCCCTATTATTGTGAGAGGGGTATTGTGACACCATACACCCATTGTTTAGATGGGGTATGATCCCTTCTTAGTGTCTGTTGCCATGGAATCAATGTTACCATGACAACCATCTATTTAACCTTGTTACCCATAAAAATGGGGGTTTAGAAAACGCCAGTGTCACTGCAGTATCAATTTGGACTCCAGATTACAGGGGAGAAGACAATCCCTTTCCTTTACTATTCGTTTCCTTTCTGATATCTGGTTACCATAGCAACCAATCAGCGTCTGTTTCATCCAATTGACTCGGGATGGTAGTCTGTGATTTTGGAGTCATTTTTG
This sequence comes from Alitta virens, assembly GCA_932294295.1. Lineage (NCBI taxonomy): Eukaryota > Metazoa > Annelida > Polychaeta > Phyllodocida > Nereididae > Alitta > Alitta virens. Next base: position 28,106,467 of record OW028583.1, on the reverse strand, counting down.
GCAGATAATGTTGCTATAACTAGAATTTTTCTCTTTTTAATTTTTGTTACCTAAAAAATGTGGCGAAGAATCTGAATGTACATAGCCAAATGTGCCACATGGTTTTTGCCTCATTATAATTGGCTAAAAACCATGCGTTTTCCATGCGTTTATCCTTCTCATGGAAAACGCATGTGGCACATTTGGCCATGTAGGAATAAATAGGAGCATCCAATTTGTGTGCCTTGTACTCAGTGTCTATGCTGGCAAGTGAAGAACACCAGTTCATAAAGTTGTGTGCCCAGATGCAAGAAGAAGAAAATAAACCTTTTCAATGACAGAATGGTTACAGTGTCTTAAGATTTAAACTGCCTTTTTGGCGCACCAATAGATTTGAAAACTGTTTCATTTCCTTTTTTCAAGGGTTTGAGAAAGGTTAAAGCTTAATCAGGTCACATAAGCTAAACGCCTTTAATCATTTTTAATTTTAAAACATTTACCTACTTTATTATTATTTGAATTTATTAAAGCTATTTCAAATAGATTTAGTCATAATTTGACCAATTGTATTGTGTATGTTTTATTCTTTTCTTATAACAATTTATTGACCTAAATGGTTACAGTGTAATAAACATATTTTGATTTATTGGTTCCACCCATTGAAACAAATGTGCAACAGGATGTGATAAACAGTGTTTTATTCAGGGAGGATAATTGCTATCCTAATGCCTTATTTAAAGGATAATGGCAATTCGTAAGTAATTCCTAAGGAAGGAGGGTAACTGTAGGGTAACGGTCTAGTCCTAAGAAAGGAGGGTAACTATGGGGTTGCTAGGAAGGGTCCAGAGTGCATAAATAGCTCATGGGATCAGGTGACCAGCAGGGAAATGACATGGGGAAATGACTGATGTGCTTCATGCAACATGAGATTATAAAGGGCAAGATTTTGCATGCATATGGGTCCAATTCAGCATGCATGAATCTTTCCCTTGCATGCTTATGGCATTTCTTGAATGCTTAGTCTCATACTTGCATGCCATAGTGTCCCAGTATGGTCTTCCTTACTCCTTCTCAGCTGCTGCCCTGGGGTTGTGTCTGTGCCCCAAGCACGCTATTTTACCCCCCTTTATAGCTGCCCCCTTACCCCCTAGCCTACTGACAGCTTTTAGTGTTTAACTTAATTAACTCATCTCAAGATCTGGTGCTGCCAGAGGCAGAATCAGCAACAGCAGCAGCAGCAGCAGCATCAGCTAGAAACTGTTAGCAACAGTTTCCAAGACGGGTTTAACTAAACATTTAATTAGATAGAAGGTTTGGAAGTCATGTTGTGTTTCCTTTAAGTTTTTTTTATCTTTCACGTTGTTGTTTTCTTTTAGAACAAACTTGTGTCTCTGCAGTTTGCTGGATTCTGTAGCCCAAGGCAAGTTGTCAAGAAAGCCCAGTGTAACCCACAGCTGATAGAAAAGGAAGAGGGCTTTCCTTGAAGGCTTTATTTGCGTCTATATCCTTCCTATTCAGTGCTTGACATCTCAACTTATTGTCTTTATTCACTATTAAATAGCTATTAAAACAATTGATAGGGTATACAATGACTTTGTCATGCAATATTACCAATATAGGGTTGGAATTTAGAATTTTCCATGGGATTTTTCAGGTACTTTGACCATTTTTAGATTGTCTGTTTGTCTAACAGACAAGTTATTGTCATAGCTACTTAGAGTGACTTTATATTGGTTAACTTCTAGAGATAGTTGCATGAATTCAGATTCCTTCATTTTTATTTCACATTTCATATAAATCTGTATACATATGATATAAAACAAAAACTAATTTGTTAACATAATAATGTAAGAAGCAATACAATACATACCAATTAATTGACCTACTGACTAACCGATTGACTGACCAACCAACCAACCAATCAACCAACCAACAACCAATCAACCGACCAACCAAACTACCAACCAACCAACTGAACAACCAATCAGCACGCCAACTGACCAACCAACCAATCAAACAACCAACCAAACCAACACACCGACCAACCGACCAACTAATCAATCGACCAACCAACCAACCAAACAACCAACCAATCAACCGACCACCCAACCAACCAACCAACTAACCACAGTAACACCAACCCTAAGGCACACATAGTGCTCTTTCTAGCAGCCTATCTGCATTTCCTTCATAATCCCAGCAGAATATGCAGTGGGCTCATAAGTCAGGCTGGGTATGGCCTTCAGCTGGTGTTGATGGCATCCTAGCCTTGGCCAGCATAATTTCAGGGCTCTGCAGATGTGACCCTAGGCCAAAGGATATCATAGGCAAGAACAAGAGAAGTGGCCTCAACAGCCTTAGCCAGGCCGAAACACCAGTCTTCCCAACCTAAACAGCCGAAGTATTGATCTCCAGTGAACCAACGGGTTAAACTTACTTGGGGTAAGGTAGTAAGCATTGAAGCACTATGAACCCTACAGGATAAAGCGATAACATATATATATGCACAATACTTTAGGATACAGCTGCAGAAGTCTGCCTTAAGACAACCTCATCATTAAGACCACCTCACTATTAAGACAACCTCACTATTAAGACAACCTCACTTTTAATACCACCTCACTATTAATACCACCTCACCATTAAGACCACCTCACCATAAAGATCACCTCGCTATAAAGACAACCTCACTATTAATACCACCTCACCATTAAGACCACCTCGCTATCAAGATCACCTCACTATTAAGACAACCTCACCATTAAGACCACCTCATTATTAATACCACCTTACCATTAAGACAACCTCACCATTAAGACCACCTCACTATTAATACCACCTCACTATTAATACCACCTCACCATTAACACTACCTCAGTATTAAAACCACCACACCAGTGACACAACCTCACTATTAAGACCACCTCTTTTTAGACCTAGGTGTATTCTTACTATTGTGTGTCACCTCTTTATTAGACTACTTCGTTATCAAGTCCAGTACAATTTGCAAATTTGTTAGCGACACTTAGCAAAATTATTTGGCCTGCCTTCTGTTTTCTTTTCTTTTGTTTTTATTAATTTTAATCAAATTGTGACCAGAGAAGGTGACCTGCTTTTTCAGAACTTATCAGATTAACGCGAATCACGATTTTGAAAAATTTAACGAATTGCAAAATAAAAAATTATGTTACGTTCTAAAATATGTTTCTGCTGAATTCTTATTTATTTAAAATGCACGCAGTGGAAGTTAGCATGAAAGTAGTCTCAATATCAACATCCCCAGCATCAGAAATTCAGAATTAAGATCATTTGAGACTATAGATTTATTCACTGATAAATAAGACTAGCAAATCATGTTCGGCCTTACAGCTGTTTTCATAGACTTGATAACATAACCTCAAATGACATCATGGGCACCACTGAATAGAGTCTTTTCACTGAACAGCCCTGAATTCAGCAGGACATAAGTCTTTCCTCTCCTCTTATTACTCATTTTGCTTTTCAGACACAGGAGGTAATAACTAATTGATTCCATAAATACAACTTTCTCAGAAAAATAACAAACATCAACTAAATGATAAGGTGTCAAATATACATTAAAATGCACTAAAAATACTACTGCTTGGATGCACTTTGCTTCAGCCAATCACAGCCAAGGGCGGGAACTTTTTCAGCCAAAAGAATTGCAGTATTCTGCTTTAGCCACCTGGTGGAAATACAGAGAACCTTCCGTGAAAATCCACTCTTCAGGCCTCCTGCGATCGACATCCAGCTGGAATGTAGCTCATGAAGAGTGCTGCCTCGGCCAAGTTTTGAACCCAGGATCTTTAGCAGATCTTTAGTAGAGCTAGCATGGATCTTAACCATTAGACCATTTAGCTTCATTACAAACCTATATATTCTTTTTAATCATGTCTCTGTTTTAATGCTACTGGGTCTGAAGCTTAGTCAGCTTATATGACCAGCTGCCAGAGGCAGACATAATGATGAGATGATAAGAATGATAGCTGCTTGGAGTCCACACCATGCCAAACATTTTCTCCATGGGTGGGGTCTTTTAATTGCCTCAACACAGACACCACTGATAGCATACATCTAAAGTACCTGACTTACCCAACTTCATATCTCCTGAAAGTGGGGAATGATTTATTACTTTGATGATGACGGATGATGAATGATCAAAGATGGCCTGAATCCATCAGGCTAGATTAGACACTGCTCTAAGTTGGGTTGGGGTTTTTTTCTATCTTTATATTTTATCAAAATATCGACCATGCTGCGGGTCGTTATTCATCTTCAACCATAGTGCACCAGAAATGATATAACAATTGATTTAGAATGCATAACAGCACGCTCATTTATAACGAAAAATATTATATTGTAGACAGTAAGAAAAAGTCTGTGTTTGTGTTATAGGCCGATTTTGTTATACTTATGCAGGTCTGATGTGAAATATAGGCAGAAAACCCAGTTATATATCAAAATGTTATTCTTTCCCTTTATATTATGTTTCTATGCTGAGGCAAGTAAAGATCCCATCCATGGGGTAACTGTGCAACATATTGAGGAATTCAAGTAGCCTTAACATCTCATCATTACGTCAGTCTCTGACAGCTGGACAGCTGACTGAACTTCAGACCCAGTAGCATTGAGACACTGGCATAATACTATTTTATTGTTTCTGCTAGCTGTAAATAGCTCTACATCAATATGCACTAGGCCAGACTGCTACTTATGTAATACTTGATTAATTATTTTTTTTAACTTTTTTTATTCCTCAAAAAAGGGACCGTTTTGTAATTGAATTTTAGTTTTATTAAATCTGAATCTGAGCCAATTGCATGTGGATTCACGGGGCACCGTGAACATAACCTGTTTGTATATAGTTTACATAATTATAAAGTAAAGGGATGACGTCATCATATTGGAGGAGTCCCCGAGCTCTACACTGTTTTAATGTTAAAAAATTGTAATGTACAAAAGAAAAATAGAGCAAATAAATGTGATCTAAATCTGAATCTGCTAATTATAACCGTATAACTTGATATCATATTTCCTTTCCCATGTGTATGGAGTGGAAAAAATATATTTTAATTGTGTATATGTATTTACTTATATAATATTATCATCTATAATTGTAATGATATCAGATATGAATATTTCCCTGTAATAATTTGACTATCAATTAATTAAAAAAAATAACGATCAATTTGATTACAAAATAATAATAAAAGATTTATTTGACTTTTAAGATATTTTTTAAAAAAGCCCCATACAAATGAATACGTTCATTTGTTCAATTTAACTAAACCATATGCATTATCATTTTATTTGATCAGTTTCCTACTGATTTGACGAACGGTAGCACACTTGTTACCCACCAGTGTGTCTGTCATGACTCCGTTTGGGAATTGGTTCAATCCGGGTGACCTAGAGAAAAGCCCGGAGGCAACACAGCCTGTACCCCAGAGGCACTTTGACTTGTGAACCGAGATTTCCTCCGGATTTTCAGCTTTTATCTGGATGGAATCACACGCATCAGCCTAGCTCAACACTTCAATAATAGAACCTGCTATATAGAGTTGAATGCTTTTCCTTAACTTAAAGTTGCACTGTCTGTCAAATTTGCAATTTTCTAATATGCTATCAATCATTTGAAAATAACCTTTATTAATCAACGCACACTAAATTTGTGTGAATTAATTATTTTATAAGACATTAATTACTTAAAAATAAATTATACGTTGAGAGAAAATCCAGACCAAAACATAGGAAACAATGGAAATGACATCATCACCATTGTTCAGTATTTTGACGTCATCATTGGGTTTGTTTACATATTGAGTTTTTGATGAAAACTAATATTTATATTATTTATTGTAAATTAAAACTAAATTGTTGTGCAAAAGTGGGTATGTAATGGTGAAAAATATCATGAGACAAGAAGGCAGTATAGATTTATATCATTATTTTAATTTGCAAATTTGACTGACAGTGCACTTTTAACTGGAGTGGGGTCTAGCTCAGTGGTAGCGTGCTGGGCTTCCAACCACTGGGTTTCGGGGTTCAATTCCCGGTCGAGCCTAAGTTGGATGGCTGTTTCATCCTTCATCTCTTTGCCATGGTCCCTGCCTGTCCTAATTAGCCCATCAGGTGCAAGAATACAGGACATAAAGTCACCCACCCCTTAGCTTAACTCCAAATAATATACCTTCGTGTAGAAGGAGTTACATGGATATCTAAACACCTATATAGTTAACTGAAATATTTATATAGTCTAGATGAAAGATAAAGTGGAATTTCTGATCTAGAGAGTAGTAGACGCACAGCAAGTGATGCATTAGCATTGGACCATACATCAGCATTAGTTTTATCAATAATTAAATAGATGTTATATCTTATTTTTCTCTCTGCGGTAATATTTGGATTTTGTGTTCTGAAACAACAAAAGCCTAGCAATAATCTGAGTACATAGGTGTTATTCATATTGCTGATGTGTCTGGTAGAGTAATGTAGAGTAATTACAGAATAGATAGATACAGATATATAGATATAAAGGTAGATAGATAGATACATAGATAGATGGATAGATAGATAGATACATAGATACATAGATAGATACATAGATAGATACATAGATACAATACAATACAATACAATACAATAAAATGCAATACAACTTAGACAATTTAGACAATACACAAAAACAAATTAATATTTTTCTTTTTTTTAAATTATCAATTGTATTCGTTATGTATGATAACCATATGACTAAACTATTTAATTGGTGTAATCTATTAGAATCTATAAGAATGTCCTAATTCGATTGCATAGCAACGAATAAAACAAGGTTTAGATATGGCTAGATCAGAGAAATACAAGAAAATTGCAGAATATAGAGAGCAGGATGAAACCACTTTGGCTGTGCTGGAAGAGAATAAATATTTGTAGTGCGGATTGATCAAAGCTTGTGGCTGATCTAACCCACTCTTGTTTTCATTCATATTGGTATTGATTATTGGAGGCCCCACCCAGACTTCCTACTAACACTGGGGCTTGTTTCCTGGCCCAATTGAGTCCCTTTAATCACCAAAGCATCGGGCATTTCTGGCCACCATTGGCTTCCTGCAATGGGCCATTGTAGTGTTGTTGGCTTCCCCCCTTTTGATCTGTGTGCCACTATTCATGAATTGTTAGTGCGGGGTGCACACAACAATTGTTTGCCGCACAGGGGTGTTTGCAGGTTTGTGTGTGTGATATGGGGTGCTAACTTCTGTCTGATGTTTACTGATGTATGAGATAATCAGCCAGCTAGGTTAGTTAACGCTCTCTCTACTCCATACCCCTTTGATCTGTTGCTCTAGAGGTACCTTGGCAGTACACTGAGGCCAAAAGTTTGTGTACACTGTAGCAATATGTCATAAAATTGTGGTGGTGGTGGTGGTGGATTAGGGCGTTACGTCCTTTATTTCACCTGATGGGCTAACTAGGAAAGGCAGGGACCATGGCAATGAGACGAAGGATGAAACAGCCATCCAACTTAGGCTCGACCGGGAATTGAACCCGGGACCCAGTGGTTGGAAGCCCAGCACGCTACTACTGAGCTAGACCCCCACTGTGTCATAAAATTGTACATGTGAATATAATCCCAGTATAATATGGAAAAAAGGGTTGGAATTATTACCGGATTGTAAAGAATGGGTGATTATTTATTTGGTCGAGAAGATGGAGGTACAGTGGTTAAATTCATGGTGCAGAAATACACATGTAAAGAAAAATATCTTTAACATACATTATCTAATTCCGCTAAGTGTATCACTGCCATTTATTAAATCGAACTTTCTGACTGTTGCCAATATCTGTTGAACAGTGCAGACAGAGGTTTTCGATCTAGCTACAACAAGCATTGCCTGGTTCAACCAGGTGCAGTCGGGTGCTTGTTTTATCCCTGGAGGCAGAGATCCCATGACCTCGTTCTTGTTGTTAATGGCTCCGGGTGCATTGGCTCTATTTAATTAAAACAAGCCACCTGCTATGTGACCTGATTAAGCTTTAACCTTTCTCAGCCCCTAGGGACAGAGTGGCCTTGAAAGTAGGGCATAGCGAATTGAGCCCAATGAACGAATGGCCGTAGCCCACACGGTCCCAGGGGTTAAATGATGGTCTAGAACATGCATTGTGTGTTTGCCATAAGTACTGGCTGGGCCCACAAACATGCAAAATGCATGCAAGTTTGCTTGCCAGTACACAAACAGACACGCAAGAACAACACTTCCATTCAAATGATAAATCACAAATTAATCATGCCGATAGTATTGCTGCCATGGCAATCGGCATTTCCTATAATGCGATGTACTTAATTGAAAGATAAGCTATTTAAGAATTTATTGTAGTAAATTGAAAAAACAATATCTGCTATCTAGGAAGTTTATTCTACATGGCCAATTGTGCAACGTTCGTTTTCCATGCATTTGGATAAACGCATTGAAAACGCATGGTTTTTGCCTCATTATAATTTGCTAAAAACCATACGTTTTCCATGCGTTTATCCTTCTCATGGAAAACGCACGTGGCACATTTGGCCATGTTCTAATAAGTTGTGCTGTGCAAATATCTCTGCAAGAATATGTTCGGATAACGGTATCAATTTATTTGAATGATGAGATGATAAGGCTGCTTTGAGTCTACAGTGTGTGTACACATTTACCTCATGGATGGGGTGTTTTTACTTGCCTCAGCATAGACACCGATTTTTGGTCTATCTAGTAAGATTTTAGGAACCAAAGTTATTCTCAGAACATTGTAAGTTAGTTTGATATTGGAATTTTAATTTTAAATTTGAATTTATTTATATCATTTAGTATCAAATACTGGTACAAATATTGATGACAAGTCGATTTATCAATCACAGAAATTCTTTAAATTTGAGTATTACTAAATTGTCAGATTATACACTGCAAATTAGAGTCTTGTGAAACCCTAGCACTAGACTATAGACACTGCACCAATCAGACTCCCTGCCCGTTGCTGTGTTATGTAAGACTGGCATACTCCATGTTGTGACGTCATCACCAGCATGACACCAACACATCAGCAACCTTTTGAAGTCCCGCCTTCATCCCTGGCAATTTCTTTTCACTTTGATCTTTCGTTTTTGGCCTCCATGTTCTCTGCTTTCACGAGCAGTTTGTTTTAGTCTACAAGGTCACACCTATGTCACGAGGTTTCAGTGGTGTCATAAGGTTTCCTAAGGTTTTGTAAGGTTTCGGTAATTTTCGTGTAATTTGATCAGTTGCATTTTAGGTAAGATCATATTACACTAGTGCAGTTATTAAACACGAAAATCTGAATTACGATAACTTAAAATCTACTGTTATTTCATACAGAAGTAGTCAGGTGCTAAACTATTATCATTCATAACCTTCATTTCTGTAGCTATCAATGAATGGTGTCCTTATGTTTGGTGCCTATGCAGAGTCAGAAAAAACCCACCCTTTGACTCTACCATACACTGGTGTGGACTCCGAACCTTGCCATTGTAAATTGTCAAATATATACAATGTACCACAATGTGGAATGCTGTAATATAATCAATAACAGTATAATGAATATTTCTAGACATATTTAGCCAAACCTTAATAACTGAGTATACAGCCTATCTTTTGATGCAAGGATAATTATTCAAATGACAGCCCTAAAGATAATACTTTTTTTTGAAAAGCATGTCTTCTTTATGGTATTCTAAAATAGATCAAATTATTAATCATGTAGGGTGTCTCATAAACATTAAAGAATTTATTACAGCTCTATAACTACCACAAGCTAGGACTCCTTAAGGAGCTAGGCTAGAGCTCATTCACTTATTAGTATTAGATTTATAGTGTCTTAAACTTGTTTTTTATGTTCGAGCACCTAAAAATGTCACCTGCATGAAGCAATTTTCTAAATTGATGTAAAGTCCTATTTTTATTAACTTGGCAGCTGATACAGTAAGCTGAGGAAAATTGCAGAACTCTGAAAATATAGACAAAAACACCTGCATTCAGTTTTTTTATGTACTGTATGCTTCTCTAAATTAAAACAAAAACTGCCAAGGCATGTCTCTGCATCAGATGATGAATAAACCATAAGACAACTCTATGCCACGATGCTACTAAAGATCATAGCATATTCTCTGATCAGCTGCTGTTAGCCAATCAGAACACTTCATTGTCATCCAGCATGGGTATATGTTGGATGGCTGTATGTTGCACAGCTGCGCAGTATCATAGATGGCTGCGGAGTATGTTGCATTTCTTCGGTGCATGTTGTACGAGTGGAGATAATAAGCAATGGTGGGTGGTGCGTTGTCCAATGTAAGAGTTTGTGGGATTCGGGGAAAAATTATATAAGCCTCGGTTTCGTCAAGGCCAATATAATTTTCCTTATCGCACAAAACTCTCCTCACCATCCACCATTGTTGTAATGACAAAGCATCTATCTACCTATCTATCTACCTATCTTTCTACCAACTTACCTACCTACCTACCGACTTACCTACCTACCTACCTATCTATCAGATTCAGATTCAGATATATTTATTCAACTTAAAGCTGGTATCAAAAATACAACATTACAATCAGGTTTATTAGAATTTGCTTTAAGTAGGGTGACCCCTTTAAGACATCTTTGATGTCGCTGCCAAGGGGCCACCCTAGTCTTAATATAAAGAAATGAATTTGTCTTTCAAATTTCAATCTTGCCACCAGTGGCAAGGGACAGAAACTCAGTGGTAGACTTAAAAATAAAAGTTAATAAATAACTATCTATCTAGCTATCTATCTTTTTATTTATCCATCCATCCATCCATCCGCATATTCACTACAGCCACAGGCACATTTCATACAATCTTCACCAGCATAATAAAGAGCCCAAGGCATGATGAGATCAGAGCATTGGAAGTAATTCTTGTCACATTCTGCTGGGTAGTATTCTTTTATTCATGTGTCCAAGTCTCTTCCTTTGATGTGACAGACTTGCCTGCTTCTCTGCCTTAAGTTAATACCCCCCTTAATACCCCCCTAACTGCTCAAGATGTGAATGGCTTTGATAACTTATCTTGGGACGCTGGCCATCCGCACCTGGGCTGACAGACAGAAGAAGACTGCAGATTAGTGATGGACAGACAGAATTACATGGGAGATGGACACAGAGATAGACAGACATAAAGATAGAATGATAAGGACCGTAACGGCGGAAAGATGGATAGAAATATAGAGGCAGAGAAATTGGTGTGAGAGCGAACAGAAAGAAAGAAAAGAAAGAAAAAGAAAGAAAGATAGATAGATAGGAAGATAGATAGATAGATAGATACGATAGATGGATAAGTAGATAGATAAGATAGATAGATAGGAAGATAGATAGATAGATAAGATAGATAGATAAGATAGATACGATAGATTGATAAGTAGATAGATAGACAGATGGATAGACAGGTAGATAGGTAGATAGATCAGATGGATAGATAGATACATAGATAGACAGACATATAGATAGATAGATATAGATAGATAGATAGATAGATAGATAGATAGATAGATGGATAGAAAGGTAGATATATAGGTAGATAGATAGAAAGATAGATCTCAAAATAGTGATATGTATAGAAAAGAGTTAATTAATGAAAAATCAACAAAATGGAAATTCTAAATAATGACAAATTTGGGTTGTTTCTTATGCTTTATAAGGGAATATGTATCCAGTAAGGCTTTTGGATAATTATGCATTCAATATTAAATTCCATGATTCACGTTATATTTGTAATGTAAAAACATCAGTGAATGGCAATACCTAGCTAATTACATTGTCATGACTAAAGAACATTATGAGGAATACATTTCCTAATAATTGCTTATTCATGAGGAAAATCTCTGCATAGAAGATGTCATAAAATGTGAATGAGATCCATTAACATGGGACACATATTTTAGAATAATAATAACAAGATAAGATAAGATAATATATTTTATTGCCGCGCGAAGCATATGGAATTTGTTATAGCAAGCACAGACAATATATAATGAAATAATGTAACATTAAAATTATTTAGTTCATGGTATTTGATATTGTATATTGTCATATATTTCATAATTATATTGTGTACAAGTATATCATTTTCCTTCTCGAAGGCATATAGCTGCTGCTGAGAAGTTAATTTTAAGTTAGATAAATTAGAAATACAAGGATGACAAGTAAATAATTAAATACGTCGAAAAATAAAATATTTTAAAGTTAAATTTAATAAAAACTTGAGTGATTATTTAAATGACATGTTCCTAAATATGATATATCATTTAAACTTGTAGAGAAATATTTTCACTATATTTTGTGTAAGACCATTGAATACCTTGAATTTTTTGTAAAAAAAAGAGTTATCAATTTTTTAGATACTCTTTGTTGTTTTCAAAACTCAGGGTTTTAATTGTGAAAATTTGTTCTTTTGTCTTGAAATAAAAACATAACAAAGACTTAAATCACACAAAAGACTTTCATCACACAATGACTATGGCAGTTCTAAGTTATTTTCAATGCCCAACTCCTTGTATCATCACTAATAATCTAGCATTTTAAAACAAGGGTGATAATAATTTTTCTTTTTTCTCTTTTCAGGTTGCACTTTCTGCTTCTGTGCTGCCTACCTCGGCTGGGATGTAGCTATGGAGTAATGCTCTGTCCTACTCCTGAACCGTGTCATTGTATAGGAAACGACATTATCTATTGCGCTTACAGAACCCTCAGCATGCCTCCATACTTCTTGGAGTTTTACGAGATCTGGCAGACTTTGAATCTCTCCGATAACCTCTTAAGAAGCCTTCCAGAAGGGAGCTTCAAAGGCGTTCGGGTGCGAACGATAGATTTGACACGAAATCTCATATCAGACATTCATCCGACAGCTTTCGAAGGCACAGAGAATGTCTACACCTTGGATTTATCTCATAACCATTTGTCATACTTAGCAAGAGGAGTGTTGGCACCCCTTACTGCTCTTACTACCCTAAAACTCAGGTATAACCGTTTCCGGTATGTTAACGGAGATGCTTTCAAAGACTCTCGACAACTGATTGAGTTGGATTTAAGTGGAAACAGCATCAATACTGTGCCTTCTGATGCTCTGAAACCTTTACGCAATCTTAAGAGGCTTTGGTTAAGGAATAACAAGCTTAAGACAATAGCAGCTTTTGCATTCCCTGCTCTTCCATTAGAACTGCTTGACTTGGGATCGAACGATACACCCGTTCGGATGGATCCCCAGGCAATGTGCTCGCTCATGCCGCGAATAAGCCATGCCGAACCCAACGTGAAGGAGTGGTCCGGCATGCAGACTTTACGAATGGACCACAACGGGCTTTCTCACTTAGATCCTTGCATAGCCAAACTAATATGGACACTACAAGAAGTAGACATATCTGGAAACCCTTTACGCTGTGACTGTAGGCTTTATTTACTGCGAAAATGGGGTACACGGACCACGTTTCCCAATGCGCAGTGCGCTTCTCCCTTTCGGCTTGCTGGGGAGTATGTTAATGATTTAGAAAACCACAAATTAAATTGCACAAAGAAGGACCTCTATTGGACTTGTGAAAACTTATGTCCTCCACCCACGGCGTCCCCTGATTCAAACGTTGCAGTCGTTTATCGGTCGAGTTGTTCGGACTTGTTATTGTTGTTGTTGACGTGGATTGTATTCTTGCGCTGCTCTTCATGGACTACTTTCTCTTGCCCTCCACCTTCGGCTGTGCAAAGATAATCTCTCAGTGTGCTATAAATCATTTCACTTCATACAGGGTCTTATTGTTTGCGCGCAACGGCACAACTTAACCGTGGTCATAAATCGTCCCCGTATTCATCCGCCGACTCCCTCGATTCAGGTCTAAGAATGAAAGGAAGTGAGGAACTACATTAGCATCCTGATAAAAACACCCATTATGAAATGACTCTCTCTTGGTCTATTGAGACGGCTAGAGGGATGGCTCTCCCATCAATCTTTCTTCTATGGCTAAATCGTTTTACCTTGATAAGCATACACCTAATTCATGAAGCTACACAGGAATTTATGTTGCCACTTTCATCTCGGTCACCTTACTGCCATGGATTTTAGGTATACTCCATCAGTGTGTCTCACTACCCTTTCAACAATAAGCTTTCTAAGGATTTTTTTGTCGTGGATTAAACCTGCATTTCAAGATTTCGTATAAGAAGTGTCTAAATATGTTAGGCCTTTTAAGAATACACACCACAAGTTATGTAAATGGAAAAGTGTGCACTATGTAATAGAAAATTATTTTGGTTGTAATGGTTATTGTTGGCAAATACATGGAACCCACTATTAAGGTAACCGAATATTAAGGCCAGCTGGATGAAAAGACCACATCACTTGGTCAGAAAATGTGTTACATATGCTAAATAGATCACAAACTGACCACTCTCTGTCAATAAAAATCTAACTATCTATCTACAGTGTAGTGTGAAAAACAAAATTGGGAATTTAGACCACCTCAATATTAATTATTAAAACCCTTTTGTCATTCCTTAGGGTAATCTTGATGTCAGGTTCCAATGTATTTGAGATAAATAATATAAACAGTCCTTAATGTATATTGTTAAGTGACAAAACAGTTACCTATGATTGTGGAATAGGTATATATTAATGAAATTGCAATTTTATGTAAAACTTATCAGGGTACAAAAACCTGTGAACCTGGATCATGTATGGTGAAAGCATGGCAAAAATATAATGAAAAAATACAGCAAAACCTATGTTAAGTGGTCGCCCAAGGGAATTTAAAAAGTTGGCCGTTTAAGGCAGTTTTGGAAGAGTGGTAAAACAAAGAAAATTCAGACAGGTTCAGTTTGAGGTGGCCACTCTGTACTGGTGGTCATTATGACTGTAATAATATTGACTGTAATCATAAATTCATAAAAGATTGCAATAAGTTAACATAATCATTTAGAATTATATAATGGGAATGAAACTGGACTGTATTAATGACAGATCTGTCGCCATATGAGAAGAGAGTCTTCCCTGCGATGCTAAGATGATTCAGGATATTACTCCAAGAACAATATCCGTTTCTCTAGCTTTCAAAATAGACTCCACTGAGAGAGAGATAATGAAATGCCTAATTTATGCATATTACTCGTCTCTCAGAATGAATTTCTTCTGGGCTTGGAACGTCGCTATGGTTTCATTACACCGCCGCCATTTTTTTGTGTCTACAGCGAATTTGCTTTCGAATTCCAGTATGCAAATTTTTAGTTTCGAATCTGTAAATGTTGAATTAAATGTGGAATCCATGCATGAACCTGACGCAGTGACATACAGTTATTGCGAATGAGATAAGATTATGAAAAATTATGACTTTGAGAATTCAATTTTCTGAATGTCGAAGCCGCGAGTGTGACTCTTTTTCAATTAAGCCGCAGCTGATTGTGGTTGCTATGGACTGTGGATGCTATTGACTGTGGTTGCTATGGACTGTGAGTATGGAGTGTGAACTATACCCAGAAATGGTCGTTTAAATGTGAACTTCTAGTTTTAGTACAAAATATTAAGATCCCTGAATTTGAAGGGATGCAAGTTCGGTGCAGACGTGTGTCAATATGTACAAAATAATATAAAGGTACTAAGATACATTGTGTACATCTGTGTATGTGTAATAAAGGGTGATTAAAATGTTGATTTTTACAAAAAAGATATGACTCGTTTCTTTTGATGGTGGTGATAGTCTACTATATTTGGTGTTAATTTCTGGTAATGGTTAGAAACAGAATGGGATTTTAAACGTTGAAAGCTAATCATTGGCAGATGTCACTAAATGCTTATAAATCTGGTTACAGAAATTTATGAAATCTGTGTGATTAATTTAAATATTTTATGATTAAATTTATATAATACAAGACTCAAGAAGAATTGATTTCCCTTCATACAATAATATAATATATCTTTACATTTTAGAATGTTTGTTAGATCTAAATGTCAATATCAATATCCTTATCTTGAATATTAACAAAAGATGTGAAAAAAAAGTAATGTGGGTTCAAATTACTTTATAAGTCTTCTTTAATACAAAATAATGTTATATACGTTGAAACAATCAATATACTCCATTTACAGTGTATGAGAGGCCAGGAGGAACACGTGGACTGTATAATATATATCAGTTACACTAGAATGTATTCGGGTACTTTTAATTGCTTTTTATCATATTTTATAATTTTCACTTACAGCAGCTTGATAAACTAATGGTTAAGCCATTAAACAGCTCCTCTGAAGTTCCTGGGTTCAAATCTCTCCATGAGCATGATATCAATTATCACGTGACCTACCTTTTATATTGCTTATAATATTACTATTTTTCCACTGATTTTGATAACTTTTATACTATACATATTTTGGTTTTATAAAATTGTAATATCAGTGGATTACATTGTAGAGCGCTTTTAAGAATTTGCTTTTATAAATTCATTAGCGCTATATAAATGAAGATCGATCAATTGATTGATTGATCGAGAACAGTCATTTCCTTTTTTCCTTGTAATTTGAAGAAAAATGACACAGAATGTATTATTGCTCATTTCATGCAGCTTTTAACACTTATGGATCAAATATTAATTGAATAAGATTAATGTTGAAACTCACTTTCATTCCAAAAGGCATTTAAACCATTTGTAACGAGCACGTTTGGAATGTTTCAAGCAGATTTTGCATTGGTTTTAATGGGGTAATTATTTTTAACTTCATGTCACAGGAATGCCCTTGCACTGAATTTCCAAGGGTAATCTTTATGCTTTGACAAGGCCCTTAAAATCAGTGGCCTGTAAATTGGTTTGGTGGTATTAATAGTAGTCAGGCAAATTTGTTTGTGAAGATTATTTTGTTATTACAGCCAATTTCATAGAGTTGGAAACAAATCTCATGAATTTGGAAGCTAAACTCCAGATGACGTCATGTGAATCCAGGACTCCAATTGGTAAAAACAGTCCCTCAGCCAATGGAAGTCTTGGATTCACATGACGGCCTTTGGAGTTAGCTAGCTTTCAAGTCTTTGATTTTGTTTTGAATTCTATGAAATTGGCTTTAATATATTTCCCATAAACGTTCAAGTCAACTTTATTAGACCCTTGGAGGGTAATTAATGCTACACATGATATGATATGGAATGTAAAATATGGCAATCATCTCTCAAAGTCATTATTAACAAATTGATATGATAGCAAGTGGCACAAAAGTTAGTCTATGTGATGAATCAGTCTTCCGCTATAAGTTCAATCTGTGCATTCTTCATGAGCTAAAATTTGAGGTGCCTTGTACTCGGTGTCTATGTTGAGGCAAGTGAAAGACCCCACCCATGGGGTAAATGTGTAACATGGTGTGGACTCCAAGCAGCCTCATCATCTCATCATTACATCTGCCTCTGGCAGCTGGTCATATAAGCTGGCTAAGCTTCAGACCCAGCAGCATTGAGACATTGAGACAGACATTGGCCATGCAGAGGATGAGCTTCATTGCCCCAGACATTCTTAAATTTCATCGTGACCATATTACAATAAAATTCCGAGTGCGGTTTGATTATTATTACAACCGATCAGGCGACCTAGCTGTTTGACTGTGGCAGTGATTTAATGTCATATTTGGTTCAACATTACCATTAAGACATACTAATTAATCAATAAAATTGTCTTAATATCTGGGTCTTAATTCTATAATTATAACCACATGGGTATAAGTAAATTGCTCTTAAACTCATAGTTGTTAATATCAGGGTCCACTGTATAGGCTACTACCAACATCACAAGACTCTGTAGCCCTATATCTGGTCTATATGGTCCTCTGCTTCTATATTTAGCCATAGCATGCTTCAAGACAATTTATCAGATAATCAGATACTACCCTAGATATTAGATAGTCCTGTCTAGCCCTGGTTTCCTTGACATATGTCACAGCTGAAGTTGTTGGATGACGGACTTAAGGGATTTAAGGGAAGATGTTTCTTTAATGAAAAGATTTTCTTTTGATAAGAAATTCCTCTTGATCCGCTAACTACAGCAGCAGCAGCAGCAGCTATGCCTGTCTAACGTATATGTTAAGGACTTCAAAGAACACGTTTTTGAATTATTGATAATTTCTTCATCGATCAAAACGGAATAACACTTCAAGCAAACACAAGGTGTTCAAACGAATGTAAAACTACTCGCCATGAAAACACGATGTAATTTTCCTATGTAAATTATATATCTTTTTTTTTTACTAGATTTTCTCAGGATAATGATGTAAAATGTAAAGAAAACATTTCACTAGAGTTCTGCTTTGTCTTCACATTGATTTATCAAAGCAGCAACAATATTAAGTAAGTGAGTTTACCCCTATTTTAAACACAGTTGTTGGTGGTTGGTGTGGACTCCAATTTTGAACTTCTTAGTATTGAGCACCTCTGAGGACTTGATCACAATTGGCTACATACAGTAAAACCTTTTGAAAATGTTTCATTAAGAGCTAGCTGCACTTTAAGATCACAGATAGTGTGGGGGTAAATTGAGATTTACTGTTCATACCCCTGACTATCTGCTGCCAAATTAATATCCAGTTATCCAAAGCTAGCCCCTGGAATCCGGAACTATGCAATCCCATTACAAGCAAGTAAATATAAATGTCAATTTCAATGTCAAGGTCACAATGCCACTGGGGTAATCTGAAGGGCCCATATTTAACCCATGGCCTGGGCACCCTTTTATGAGCAACATCTCTGCTGCGCTGGATGTCGTTCGAATGAGACGTTAAATTGGAGGTGCCTTGAACTGGGGTTCTATGCTGAAGCAAGTGAAAGACTCCAACCTGTGAGGTAAATGTGTAACATAATGTGGACTCCAAGCCCTATCTCATCATTACATCTGGTTACTGCATTAGTTATGTAAACTGCATACGCTTCAAGTACTGGTAATCACTAGCTGAAATGGTCTTGACATTTATTTAGTGTTTTGATCTTAAGTGGGCTTATTTCTGGAAATCTGTGGCGCATTTAAATCAACGGAAAGCACAATACAAGGGGAAAATTTGCATCATCTAAGAACAAAATGGAGGGCAAGGGGATGAAATGGAAGCATTGAACATAAAACATGCCATAAGCACAGTGTCTGACTTGCAGCAAAATTGGATCCATTTGACACACGAGTAGTAGTAGTAGTAGTAGTAGTAGAAGTAGTAGTAGTAGTAGTAGTAGTAGTAGTTCTAGTAGTAATAGTAATAGTAGATCTAGTAGTAGTAGTAGTATTAGCAGCAACAGCAGTAGTAGTAG
Organism: Alitta virens; assembly: GCA_932294295.1. Lineage (NCBI taxonomy): Eukaryota > Metazoa > Annelida > Polychaeta > Phyllodocida > Nereididae > Alitta > Alitta virens. The sequence goes on along the minus strand of OW028583.1, from coordinate 28,087,157 downwards.
TAGTAGTAGTAGTAGTAGTAGTAGTAGTAGTAGTAGTAGTAGTAGTAGTAGTAGTAGTAGTAGTAGTAGTAGTAGTAGTAGTAGTAATAGTAGTAGTAGTAGTAGTAGTATTAGCAGCAGCAGCAGCAGTAGTAGTAGTAGTAGTAGTAGTAGTAGTAGTAGTAGTAGTAGTAGTAGTAGTAGTGAATAAAATTGATTTTTAGCATTCATCTAGCCATCTTATTCAAAAACAATGAAGCGGATGTCAGTGATAACAAAAGCCTTATCAGTTGTTCGTCCATTGGCTGCTTAAAATGCTTTAGAACCAGTAGCTGAATTGCAACCAGCAGCTGAAGTGATAACCAGCAGCTATATTTCATCCAATTGAGAAACCTCCATTGATTCTTTCTACCACTTTCTCTTTGACACTTTCTTTGCTGTTTTAGCAGCTCAAAAATCCCTTCCATTTCGTGACAGGAATTTTTCAAGAGCTGTCAACACATTTGGTAAGCTTGTCATGGCACCCAGGGGAATCCTCGTTACCAGTAGTGACGTCATGAGGATTTCCCTTTTAGAACGTTCCGCTCATGAACGTTTGCAATATCGGGCTAAATTTCTCTCTGTGTTTAAATTAAAGAGGCCCACGATTCAAATAACCTTAATCTGAATAAATCTCAAAATGCCCTTTAGAAAATAACTCTCAACAGCTTGCATAAAATGATATTGGATAGGTGCCAATGGTATTTAATTTCTGGCTGGGTAATCCCCGTGGTATGATCAAAGCGCTGGAATGAACCTAAAAGCTGTCTGAGTTTTTAAATGTCGTCTGCTTTTCTTCGAATTTGTTTCTTTCATTATTGTGTAACAGGAATCCTGCGTTTCAACGAAGGATTATCTATAAATATGTCACTACTTTTTAATTTAGACTAACAGTTTACCTACGTCTAGGTCTCTGCCTCAATGCTACTGGGTCTGAAGCTCAGCCAGCTTCTATGATCAACTGAAGGCAGACGGAATGATGAGATGATAAGGCTCAGATTCGACACCGTGTAACACATTTACCCATGGGTGGGGATGTTACTTGCCTCAGCATAGCCAACGAGTTAATTGACGGAATGAGTAAGATTGGGAGTCCACACACAATTTGGACACCAGACCCTTTCTATCCGTTGCAGTATGGCTCATGTTGAGTATTGTGCCATTTCTTGATGTAATATTATCTGTTATATCCATATATAGTGTTGCAGAATTTCTAGAATAAGTCCACTTAACATCAAAAACACATTTGTACCAAGAGATTCCCTTAATAGTATTATTCGTATAAACTTGTAAATACCATAGTTACTCATATAAAAGCCCCCCCCCCCCTTCTATTTTTTAAAAGAGAGAATCAACAGGGCCCCTATTTGAGGTAGGCTTCTATTCGAGGTGGGATTCTATTATTTTAGGGCCAATGAAGAAACCAAAATAAATGCAAAGATCTTACGAAAATATCTCTGAGAGACCTACAATGATCTCACTTGAGGTCATTTGATAGGATGTAATGAAATAAACTTATCTGCTTGATGCGGAGAAGGGGGCTTCTGTTAGAGGGAGGACTTTATCTTTATGGGAGGGCAGCTACCCTGGGTTTCTAAAAATCGAGGAGGACTTCTATTTGAGGGGGCGTTTATTCGAGTCAACACGGTATAAGTTTCACTAGAATACTATCAAGGGACATTTGCAAACTCAAAAGAGATTAAAATGTATGGTATTACACCCAGATAAAAAAAATACTGCATTGAGAAACAGAAATTGTCTGACACAGCTGTGAGCAGAGGCTTCAGGATTATTCAGTCTGATCTCGACAAAAGACCGGAAGGAAGCCAGTTCACTTTGAGATACTGTTGCATGAATTCTGGGAGAGTGAGGCTAATCACGTGGTGGCAGCTGCTAGGTACACGTGCCATGGGACGGCCGTTCAACAGCACGTGGCAGGGATAATGGGCTGCTCGTTAGGAAAGTGGGAAGTCAGACATTGTTGGTTGGGGCTCGTCAGGGAGAGGTGGGACATTAGTCACTCCAGACTACACTGCGCTAGGCAATGTTGTGACACAGCCATTGTCCCAGGGCCATTTGGGCTAATTCAATTCAGTCTCAAGTACCCCCCCCCCCCCGGTAGTCTGGTTGGGGGGGGGGGGGAAGGGGAGATGGTTCCAAGTCTACTCGGCAGTAACCAGCCAGCCACTGCTGTTGTCCACTGTCCTTCGATAATGCACCGGATTCAATTACTGCCCCTCACTGCATACCATTGCCCTCACTGCATTTGCCCTTACTGCACTTTATGGCACCCTTACAGTATCTTACAGGGCTCTAAAACAATGTTCTTGAAAGGGGAATCAATGATTCAATGTTATCGTTTTTAACTATTAAACGTAGGGTGAAATTACACTATTATAGACTAATAAGACAATATGAAATATTGCTTTATCAAAGAGTTTATTATGCAGCTTAACTGCCAATCCATGATTTCGTCATTTTAAAATTACCTCCATTTAATTATTTTCTTATTTACATTATTATATATTTAACCCGTTTTTCTTCAACAGTTATATTTGATATTTTTTAATCTTCCACTTAAAAACATACTGATAAATATAATCTATTCTAACAAAGATATTCCTTAAGACTTAAGCGTAATTGACCTGTACTTAAGAACATAACTGTGATAGTTCTTCAAATTGTAAACAATGCCCTTAAATGCATTAAAAGCACACCTTAAACTAGTCAGTTGAAAATGCTTGTACACATCTATAAAGTGAATAGCAAAGTTGGTCAAAACCAATTAAAGTTTAAATGGATTTAATATGGGCCTGAAGAAGAAGAAGAAGAAGAAGAAGAAGAAGAAGAAGAAGAAGATAAGAAGAAGGAGAAGAAGAAGAAGATGAAGAAGAAGAAGAAGTGGAAGAAGAAGAAGATAAGAAAAAGAAGAAGAAGAAGGAAGATTAAAAGAAGAAGATTAGAAGAAGAAGAAGAAGATTAGAAGAACATTAAAAGAAGAAGAAGAAGATTAAAAGAAGAAAATTTGACACGAAGAGCTAACTGAAAGGGAAGATCTTTCACATTAATTGCATGATCTGTCGTACATCATTGGGGAATGCAATTTTGAATTAATCATGAATATTTAACTTTCGTTCGATTATTGATATATTACATGGAAAACACATGGATGAAAACTCTCAATTAAAAATTATGGATTATTATTATGAAAAAAAATATGCTATTAGTCTGTAGCATAGCCGGCTTGTATGATCGGCTGCAGACAGACGTGATGACGAGATGATACGGCTTGGAGTTCACATCATATTACACATTTACCCCATGGGTGGGGTCTTTTAATTACTTGCCTCTGCATAGACGCCGAGTACAAGGCGCTTTTATATGACCCTGTTCAAAGTTTAAAAAACGCTGAAAATTATCCCAGGTACTCAATGTCAAGAAAGGTTGAAATTTGTCTGATGTATATTATTCTTGACATGCTGAACGGGGAGAGCATCATAAAGCAAATCAGTGCAGTTGAAGTTAGAAAATATCAATGTACAAGTTATGAAACTACATACATTTGCAGTGTGGAAATTAGTTGTCATGCCTAATGCATTTTGTATCATCCTAGTTACAAAACAAATTGAAACTATGCTACTTTTTCATAGTAGGCGGCCCATAGACAGGGTCTGGCCCCGGGCCCTAGTCAGTCTAAATCCGGCCCTTACTTAAATTGAAAGTAGAGATGTTATCGCACCTGGTGATATGAATATAATATCTAGGAGAGCATCTCAATGATAAATATTCAACGTTTAAGTTGACCTTTTTTTTTTTACTGAAACAATCCTAAAAGATAGGACTTCGTGAAACAGCCAAAATATTTTAAACGTGGATACCATGGTAACGGTTTGCCCCTGAGCTATAATATTTTAGGAATATTATTTAGAACCATAAAACTACATATTCTGATAATTTGATCAAAATCCATTACCTACCACATTCAAAATAGTTTCATATTGGGTCGATATTCTCAGAAAATGCCTCATAAAAAACACCAATTAGATCTCACAGGCCCTTTATTCATCTTAAGTTGTCTTAAGTTGGTGCTATAATGTCTCAAAATTGGCCTAATACCAAGTTACCCTATATTATATAATCTCAGGTTGGTTTTATCTCATCTCAAGTTGGCCTGACACTGTAAATACTGATTATTTGAGATGAGTCTATAACTAAATGCCATGGCACCATCCATGTAGAAACAATTTCTGTCACCAATATATATTTATATAATATCAGCTTCATCTCATCATTACTTTTACCTCAGTACTCTTTTACAAAGGCTTCAAATAAGTTTCAAAACACTATCTGCAATATTACCATAAGATGTAGCTGTTTTGTAGACAAAGTGCTTTTATAAATTCACGGCAGCTCTCCTAATAAAGACAAAGTTCAATTTGTTCAACATATATTTCTACTTGGCTGACATTTTTAGTGCCAACTAGACTTTACTCTTTGCATAATAACCCCAGAGAGAACATGTTTCTAATCTAAATCACTAAGCGAATTCATTCAACCTAGCTTTACTGTATACTATATCTCTTGTATTGAAACGAAGGGTCCTATGATAGCCCAATCTCCATTATATACTGCTGGATTGCGAAGAGAGGAGAAGAAAAATAGCAGGGCTGTTGTGTAGTTTATCAAGCTGCCATCTATCCAGATATACAGGATGCAGGATATTCCCAAAACTGCAAGTTCAGATATATATGGTTTTTCTTATTCTGGTGTACCTCAAGGGACAAAATACAGCCGGAATTAAAATCTACACAGAGCTGAAGATAAAATTGGAACATCGATAAAAAATGGTGCAGTTAGCATATATATGAAATATGTCGTAACTCAGCTGTAAGAAATATCACTTGATATACTGTGGAACCTCTTAATAAAGACCACCCTATATTAAGACCACACGAAACTACACTCAAGCTGCAAGACTGTCTGTATCAATGCTACTGGGTCTGAAGCTTAGTCTGGCAGCTTATATGACCAGCTGCCAGAGGCAGACGTAATGATGTAACCTGTGATTAAGCCCAGTTTACGCCTTCACGGTTTGACTACGATCTATCACGATTAGCAAATTTGTCAGGGATCGTCAAAAGTCGTCATTTTGATCGGGAAGCATCTTAATGGATCGTAGTGGTTCTGTGGGCGTCGTCAGAGGTCGGGGAGTGCAAAAAAATTTGAGTCGACTCAAAACCTTTTTTCGGATCTACGACTTTATTAATTGTGGTCTAAGTACTAATTTAAGGCCAAGAATGACCACGATTATGAGATCGTTGGTGAGCAGAAATTTTCTGAATTTTGAGCTATATAAATAAATCATGCTTTATTGTTATTATATTATCATGATCGAAAAGGCGTGAAATGTGTTCAAAGACTGAACGTATATAGAGCTTACATCCCACGAATACAAGAGATATGACTGACTTAATGCTCCATTAGGTATATTTACTAATTCTTATGACTGTTTGTTTGACTTATAATATTGAGCAAGAAAAGTACAGTTTACAATTTGGAATGGGTTAACTAATACGTCAGTTGGGTTATATCCCTCCAGGAACAATAGAAAAGGTATTATTATGGTAGCGTATAACTTGAGGTAACTGTGCATTGTAGCGTTATGAGTTACTTCATGTACTTTGGCGAAGAATACGCAGTTATATGTCATACTGTCTCCATCAAGTTAGCATCAATACAGCATTGGTAGCTGTCTCGCCAATAAAATTGCAAGGTGACAGAATAACAACACAATGTTGGAATTTGATACACAAGATAAAATACACCAATGGCAATAACTATTTTAGCCAGACATATTCTCATTTTCACCACAAAACGTGATATCAGCTCCTGTATCTGAAAATCACGATTCTGGTGTTGATTTTACTGATGCAACACGCATCAGAATATTGTGCACTGCGCAGTTAGACCATCCGATAATTCTCATGACCACCTCGGGGTGGGGGCCTAGGTCAGAGGTAGCGCTCCGGGCTTCCAACCGCTGGGTCCCGGGTTCGATTCCCGGTCGAGCCTAAGTTGGATGGCTGTTTCCTCCTTCGTCTCATTGCCATGATCTCTGCCTGTCCTAAATTAGCCTAACTGGTGCAGAAACACAGGACGTGAAGCCCTAATCACACACACACACACACATCATGACCGCCTCAAACTTACCATCACTTCTCTGGTAACTGAGAAAAATATCCAATATTAAGATAGCCTCAACAGTAAGACCACTCTTCATTTATTCATCTATTTATAAAACATGTTTATACAGGGTAGTAAAAATTTTGAGCGACAGCTCTTTTACAAAATGGCCATGTTACAAATAAATAATAACAGTACAAAGAAGAAGAATATAACAGAACTAAAAATAACAAATAAAAGCTGGTGTATAAATAAAACAATTATAATGATGTAAGATAAAAATTCTTCATTGATTTCCATGGTCCTGATCGTGTGATTCTACTGCATATAAATCTCCACAAACCTGTAATGCAAAAGCAACTGGGTGGCATAATGGTTAAGGCATCCACCAATTCCATATTGCCAGCTCTGCTTAAAGTACCAGGTTCAATTTCCCATCTTGGCACTCTTCATGAGTCACATCCGTGACAGCTTAATGTTGTTGACAGCTTAATGTTGTTGACAGCTTAATGTTGTTGATAGCTTAATGTTGTTGATAGCTTAATGTTGTTGATAGCTTAATGTTGTTGATAGCTTAATGTTGTTGACACCCAGCTGGATGTCGATCACATGAGATGTTAAATTGGAGGTGCCTTGTACTGGGTGTCTATGCAAGGCAAGTGAAAGACCCCACCCTTGGGATGAATATGTAACATGGTATTGACCCCATGCCTTATCATCTCATCATTAAGTCTGCCTGCAGCTGGTCATATAAGCTGGCTAAGCTTCAGACCCAATTGCAATAAGACATTAGACATTAGACATTACATCACATATCTGGGCAATCAAAGCAGCTGGATAATATGGTGTACCACATCTGCATTCCTGTTTTTGGCTCCACCCAACCCAAAACTCGCCTTTTAGAGTGGTATGCTATGGGAAAATGCCATATGCCTTACTCTCAGTGATTGATGGGCCAGACATCTCAGGAAATTTGACTTAGGCAAGAATTGGTCATTGGAAGTAATTGGACAGTGGCATGCAGTTTCTACTGGAATTAGAAGCAATTAGCTGAAGCACAATCCGCCTAATAGTCTCTGGAGTGGTAGATGATTACTGGATACTTTGTGATGTGGGGAGTATAAGATGTGGCCGTATCTTGGTATATAGTGTGCTTAGTCCGTTGTCATATTGGGAAAATATGGGATGACTGCAGTGACTGACAGTTGACTTTGGATGCATAATAACATGACATTCAGATTGAACGGTTAAGGCATCCGCCAATTCCATATTGGCTAGCTCTGCTTGAGGTCCCGTGTTTGATCCCCAGCCGAGGCACTCTTCATGAGCTACATTCCAGCTAGATGTCCATTGCATGAGATGTTAAATTGGAGGTGCCTTGTACTCTGTGTCTATACTGAGGCAAGTTAAAGACTCCTCCGATGGGGTAAATATGTAAAATGGTGTGGACTCTAAGCCCTTATCATCTCATCGTAATGTCTGCCTCTGGCGCCTGGTCATATATAAGCTAACTAAACTTCAGACCCAGTAGCATTGATACATACATTTACTTCATATATGAAGCCGTACAGGTAATATTTCTTCATATGCCTAAGATAGAAGTCCACTGCAGTTGCCTTGCTTCTGACTGTTATTATATAGCTCACATAAACATCTTTGGACAGTCTAATTCAGCTCCAAGAGCTATACAGCCAGCTGGGGCACTTCAGAACGATTCCCTATAGCATTCAGCCTGAATGGAATTGAACGGAGCATAAGAAGAACGGTCTTAAACAAGGTCATCTCGACTGGTCCTCTTCATGCTATCAATCGACCCGTCCATCTTGGACTGGTGACTGTCACCCTATCAATCGACCTGTCTATTCTATCAAGCAATGTCATTGGCCCGCCCCATTTACTGCGGACCTGTTCAACATGGCGGCTGATTGACTGGCTCTCTGACACAAATGTGCAGCCAGTGAAGCTATCATTTCCAGGGGGACCAGTCAAACGTCAAAGAATGGCGTCATTAGCAACGCCACGTGGGGGTAAATACGTTTTTCGCACGTCATTTTGACGACATTGAAAATCTCTGACCTCACGTCTGCACATCACGCGACGCTGTTGGCAAGACGTCCCAGCGTCATTTATAACGTCGAATGAAGCGTCACTGGTGGGATTACGCTCACTGGGGTGCTGGTTACGAGTTCCATCACTCAAAATGACCATCCTTAATGTGCTTCTGAGTGTGCTGCCATCTTTTTTTCTCTTTTACTATTTATATTCCCTCAATATTCCTCTTGCTATTTTTTCTCTCCTCTTCCCTTGCTATTTTGTCTTCTTTTCTCATATCTTTTGCCTATTTCTCTTATACTAAGTTCTTCCTAATTTCTTCTCTTATTATTTTGGACCATTATTTCTGCTCTTACTTTTATTTTCCCGATTTCTATGCTCTTAATATTCCTCTTACTATTTTCTCTTCCTCTCCTCTTGATATTTCGTCGTCTTCATTTTCTTACCATTTCTTTTCCCTATTTCCATTCCTCTTTCTAATTTCATTCTCTTTTCTGCTTTTTTGGACCAATTTTTCTTCTCTTACTATTTATTTTCCTTATTTCTATTCTTCTTATTGTTTTCTATCTCTTACAATTTTGTCTCGCCTTCTTTCTTTGGCGGTTTTATCTCTTTCCATTCCTCCAACAAATCTCCATCTCTTTCTTACCCTTACTATTTCATCTCTAAACTTTTCATACCATTTCTGTTCCTCTCACTATTTTCTCTTTATACCTCCTGTTATTCCTCTCGAAGTTGATACGATTTGGAATGCTATCTGGGAAAGCAGTCCACCAGTGGACACATACTTTGGTACTGTCATGTTCCCATTGCAAGCAAGGGGGTGGGGGCCTAGCTCAGAGGTAGCATGCTTGGCTTCCAACCTCTGGGTCCCGGTTTGATTCCCTGTCGAGCCTTAGTTTGATGGCTGTTTCATCCATCATCTCATTGCCATGGTCCCTGCCTGTCCTAATTAGCCCGTCAGGGGCAGAAATACAGGACATAAAGCCCTTATCCACCCACCCACAAATCCCATTGCAAACAAAACTACTCAGCAAACCTTCTGGTCCAAGGTGATACATCTCAGTCAATTATCCTGAGTAGAGCTGCTAGAAAATGAAGCATTGTGGGTTTACCTAGTAGCTTTTCTGAGCACTTGGTCTATCTCCTTGCTATATATTATGTTATGGTAAAAGTAAATGAATATGTCTGAAAGAAATAAAGGCATAGGCATTAGGCAGTCAGATATTGGGATTTATATAGCTTTAAATATGAAGTATGCTATATCACGATTCATTAAGTGTGGCTGATTTAATATTCATATGCACTTTATTGTCATTGCATGTTGAAATTGTGCAATTGAGGAAATAAATACATTTTCAATTACAAGATACATTTTGCGTTAAATTTATTCATAAGGCAAAACCATTTAATTTACAAATGCAGTGCAGTGCGTAAGTTAGTGAACTTCATTTTATAAAAAAAAAAATTTTTAATCAATTCGGATTTAGAGTATTTTAAATCAAAAGGGCAAAACAGGATCATGAAAACGCAACACCAAGCTGTGAAATGTAATAAACTATCACTCTGGGTGAACTTTTTTGCTTTGATTGTGTTTGAACTAAAGAAATTAAAATTGTTGGTGGGGTTCACTCGCTATAATTGGCCGAGTTTGCATTCACCTTATGTCACTTGCACTGGCAAACATACATAGGTAGGCAAGTACTGAAATTAGAAAAATAACTTTTTTCTTCCCAAATCTTGCTCGTTTTTAAGGGCGCATAAACTTTTCTGAATGATTTGTGACTAAATCAGATTAAATTCCCGAGATTCGGTCAACATATTGGTGACCTAGCAATGCCATATATTCTTCCTGCGAAATTTTTGTGAATGGAATACATAATTTAAGAATCTGTCATATTTGAGGTTTGTGATCACAACACTTCAATAAACCTTTGGTGCAAGAATACGCCTTAGATGGGTTATCAATCATGACGGCAAAGCTTTGCAACTTGGGAAACATAAACACATTCTGGATGAGCAATTTTATTATGCACACAATTTGGCACCGCACTTAAATTTTGGAAAGAAAAAGTATGAACAAACACGCACGATAAAGGAACATTGGCGCTCTTAACTTCCACCAATTTGTTGGGTCTGAAGTCTAGCAGATGCATTGCCGATATGCCTAATGGTGCATGCCTTCTGTCAAGCCCGCAATATCCGACCTATTTCCTGCGGCCTTCATACAAAGAACGGACCCAGTCTTCCTCCTTAACACACACTGCCCTTCTCATTTCCTCATAGTCTAGACACTTCTTCAGAATCTAGGCAGTCACGAAACCCTATATTCCCGCTGGGGTCATTTGTGTATGAACAGCCGGAAACGCTAGAAAAAGACGAGCATTTATTATCGGCAAAACAAAAGGCTTTACCAAATACCAAGTCCTTTGCAAGAAAGTAAACATTCCTTGGCAAAGCATTGGCTCAATGTTATGGCTTTAAAAGTATTTTAATATGAGTCAGTTTTTACTACAAGAACCTGATGCAGTATATACCATAAGGCAATTCTTCTGTTCATAACTGTTTTTTTCTTGAAGACCTCGGGGGCAGCAAAAAAAGAAAAACAGTACAAGAAATATAAGTATACAATAAAGTATTGTAAAGTTGCTTGAAACACTAAACATTATGGACAATCTCCAGCTGGAATGTATTGGGGTGGGGGCCTAGCTCAGTGGTAGCGTGCTAGGCTTCTAAAAACTGGCTCCCGGGTTTAATTCCCAGTCGAGCCTATGTTGGATGGCGGTTTCATCCTGCGTCTCATTGCCATGGTCCATACCTGTCCTAATTAGCCCATCAGGTGCAGAAATACAGGCCGTAAAGCCCTAATCCACCACCACAACATCTAGCTGGGATGTAGCTAATAAGGAGTGCATAGGCTTGGAATCGAACCTGGGAACTTAATTCAGCAGAGCTAGCATATATTGGTGTTAAGGTTTTTGTTTCACATAAACCATCTCCATAATATATAGATAACTCTGTGTTTTAAAGGTGACCAAATAGGCGATTCTGAGACACCCTGCCTGTTAACAAGCTGCTACCAAAAGGTCATTTAGGTCACCCAGAGATCAAAGGTCAAAGTGAGGTCAAGAAGGGTCACTTGACAGTATCCTAACGAAGTCCCCGGAGGGCTTATTGCCTCAGATTAGTCTGCAGGGATATCATATATTTTCCTAAATCATATCTTATGCATTATTCCTCTCAGCAGAAATATATAGGTAAAACACAAATTACCCAGACACTATTGATTATTGATGACGATCAGCTGATTATCTACAATGATAGCAGGGTTGGCATATTTAAATCGAGCAATTTAAAACATTGATTTTAATCGTGATTTAAATCAAAGCAAAAGATTAAAAAAAATCAACAATTTATTCAGTTGAAAACTAGATTTTTAGAAGACTCAAATTGTTAAATAAATCAAAGTTCTGTTTATTTTAGAGCATAGTTCAGTAAGTTTAAGAAGGAATGCTGGAAAAATGACCAAACTTGGCTCAAGCTAGACAGTACTTGAGCCCTAATTGCATCATTAAAAAAAATAAGATTTAAATTAAGAAAATCTGATTTAAATTTAAATATATATTTTTTTTTATATCATGATTTTTACCAACCCTGAATGATAGATATGAAGTAACCATGGCTACACATTTAGCACCAACATTATTTGACTATCGGATAAATGTTAGCTTTCTATAACTTTTAAACTTCAAGACAGCAATAGATACATAATGTACAATGGACAAATATCCATTGACGGCCATTGGAATTGACATATTTTGCTGAATGATAATGGAGAATTTGATGCCATATTTTAACCAGTCATTTCTAAAAAAAACTTTAAATTAATAGCTTATATAGCTGGTTTATTAACAGCCAAATTGTGAAGCAGTTCTGTTTAATGTATATGTTACCTCGAAAATATATTATGAAAAAAAAATAATAATAAAATAAATTAATTAATTGAAGTTTGAATCATAAGCTTAGTGCGTTATTTTTGGACTTGGCTGTCTACCTATCATTTCACACCATAATATGCTGTCATATATTTTTTAATAAATCAACGCCTGTCTGTATGTACATGGCCAAATGTGCCATGTGCGTTTTCCTCGAGAAAGATAAACGCATGCAAAACGCATGGTTTTTGTCTAATTATAATGAGGTGAAAACGCATGTAGCACATTTGGCCATGTACTTTTATGTTTGCAAGACTGTTAAGAAAAACCATTGAGTCCAAAGTTTAACTTAATTTAATATCAACTATTATCTTCTCTGTACTTTCACTAGAAAGATTTATAATCTGAACAAAATACTGACTTTTTACTTTCACAAAATATGATATAAAAAAGGAATACGGGAATAGGCTTTTATCCTTGGAGAATGCACAAACACCAAATAACATGCCACTGGGGAGGAAATTCATCTCACTGAGACAGGCAATTTTTGACAACTATCAAATGACATGAAAAAGATTTTCAGTATGAAGTATTTCTCCCTGTGGATCTAACAGTATGAAGTAAGACGAAGTAATCTGAAATGTGAACTTGAAACAAAATCTCTTATTTCATGATGCTATCAAATGTCCAGATATCTGAAAGTTTTTTGCTGGCTTTTTGGGAAAAATAAAATTCTTACCGTAGTCTTTTCTTTTTGCGCTGGTACTAACTACACAGAAAATATCGTTGTTAGATAAAGCAGACATTGTGTTGACATGTAACGAGTATGCTTTTGGTTAGGTGCTTTCGTCTGTCTCATGTACACGAAAAGTGATGACGTCACAGTGAATAAACAACATGTCTGCCCAGCACGTCTCATGTGATCATTACAGATAATTTGTCTAAATTTGAGAGATTTTCACTTAAAGTCTAGAATGCTTAACACCCTGCCCTTAAGGCTAACACATTTAAATGCTAGTTTCATAACTTAGTCCGCCGTAGTCCCTGTCATTGTGTGTCACTTCATGTGGAATCATCCAAGGCGGACTAACTTAGATAAAATGGACTAGCTTGTTAGATGAAACTGTGCAACTTGTGATAAACTAAATAGTTAGATAAAGCTGACGAGTTTGTTAATCTATAAAAGAATAATAAAACTACCTTAATTGTGATTAACCAACTTGTTAAATAAAACCGACCAGTTTGTTGATTTATATAACTTGTGATAAAACTAAATTGTGATAAACTAAATTGTTATATAAAACTGATCAGCTTGTTAATTTATATAACTCATGATTAAACTGTGATAAACTAACTTGTTAGATGAAACTGACTGGCTTGTTAATCCATAATTTATATGTGTCGGTTGAAGTGATTTTATGGCATGACATGAAATTTTCGCAAATACCATGTGTATAGTCACATTTTGTTAGTGATTTTAGTGAAACATTTATCAAAACTAATCTGATAAGCATCGCAGCAATCAGTCGACCACCTGCTACTACAGTATATTAGATTGAACGAGAAAGAATCTTTCACCATAACAGTGTAGCGCTAAAAAGAAAGTTGCATATAAGGCAGCATCGGGGGATGTAGCCCACTGCCTATTTTGCCAACGGGGTCCCACATCTCGTATCAATTCTCATTAGTAATGCAGTTCTGCTAGACTTTTGTGGTTGCCATGACACCGAGGCAAAACCCGGATGTCCAATGTGGCCATTTTGTTGACCCGGGAGGTAAAACGAACACTACAGGAACAGGAAAGGTTATTCCGCCCTAAAGGTACTAATTATGGTGGAGATATGGCCAGTTATTTAAACAAGTCAAACACAACTGTCATTTTCTGTGGATATATGTCTACGTCATTGGTATAAATCTGGTGTTAACTCTTATTTCAGGCAATGATTACACAAATATCATGGCAAAAAAAGGAATATGAAAGACATTGAAAGTATGTAAGCACCTGAGGTTGTGCACTAAAAACCTCAATATAATCTGTATAGCTAAGTGTCTGCACATCAAATGTTTGCTGAGTAACTTATTTTGCACTGTACGTCAGCTCAAGTAAACAGTTGCTATTGAAAGTCAGTAAACCATTCCAGATCAGAGAGTTCCATGGGAATTCGACTTTGGAAGTGTCATTAACACGATATGCATACAATGTCAATAGCCATCCTCTCCATAATGTATGTAGTTATACTAAATCAAGAAAATTAATGAATTTCCAGTCTGAATGACTAGCTCATCAGTATTACTATGTCTTAGCGAATTTATAATTACCCAGACATTAGCCAAGTTATAACAGTAAACCATATCCTAAGACAATGCTAAACACGAAAGATATATTGTTGTCAATATAGTTGGTACAGTTAATTGTAACCCTGCATTAACAGAAACTCATAGATGTGACTTATGATATCACTTTAGATCTTACACATATATGCCCTGCAAATAACACACCAGCCAGAAGGTTACATATAAATTGACAACAATTCAGTATTATATCATCCATGAGGAAGCATTATAGTTGCTGAGAGCTAAAGCTAAAGATTGTTTAAGGAGAGAATAGAAGTAAGTTTGATTATTTTGTCTGGCTCAGATGCACTTGTAGAATATTGAAGATAGGATATGGATTTCACTGTACACGTGGAAAGAAATGTGGTTCAGGTATTACATCAGAAACGGCTGCAAAATGGAGTTCCCATAGCTGCAAATGGGAACCCTTGATGTCCAGGGGCCCCCACTTGACATCTAGCGTGACACTGAATGACACCAGACTGACCCGCGATCATAAGTCTCCCAGTCGGTTAGATTGGGTTAAATCGGGTCCAGTCGGTTGGCCTTAGCTGTCTGTGTCATTGAATCTGTTTTATCACTGGCCTTGCTGCATGCAACATAATGTTACTGGCTATAGAGTAAGGTTGTGATTTAATTGCCATACTGCTATATTTCGAGGCCTTGTGTGTACTATACCAACAAATTTACCATAAGAGTAGTCAGCTTATATAAAAAAATTATAGCTAATGACGTATACACGTATATACACCAATCAGGTCATTCACGTCTTGGCCAGATATTGGATAGCTAGACAATTATGGCATGCATATTGCATAATAGCCAAGACAAGACAGATTTTGATAGAGGCGATGTAGCAGTGATCGGTGCAATCAAAGAGCTTCTAAGATGTATGAGCTCAGAACTCTACATTCCATTTTGGAACAATGACTCTATTCAGGCTCTTTTGAACTTCCTTTGTACAAATTGATTTATTTTGATTTCTATTCTTTGTACCAACTATTTCATATTATTTATAATGTATAGTGTACTTCGAGTATGACAAATAAATATATAATATAATATATATTGTACAATTTACTGGGTTTGAGACCTCTGATTTGATCAGAGCATCAAATATTAAGACCACATTCATTTTCAAAATCTCTATGAATCCAAACCTGTTGTAACGTTGTCAAGTTTCAAGCACAGGACCACCTTTGCATTAAAACCCCTTTAGTCTTAATTGCCCAAATCACCCGACTGCTATTTTATGTCACTCGAGATTGTGATATATTATATGGTAAATTGGGTTAATTATAATTTTGGTTGCTGGAGACATTTCAAAAGACACAAATTAATGTCGTGGTATGAAAGGGGGATTATTTCCTTCCAGAGTCTGTGAGCATAATGAGCTAAAATATATGCATGCCATCGCCAGTTGTAACCATTTCACATGATATAACAGTCTGGTTTTCGTTTCTGTTTTCTTGCAGCTGGGTGGTCAAGTTAAGGCATCAGCCAGGCTACAGCACATTTGCCAGCTCTGTTGATTTTCCTGAGTTCCATCTGTAGCCCTGGCACTCTACCTTAGCTGGATGTTTGTACCATTAAAGTGGGGTTTCCTTGTAGTTGTTGTCTATGCTGGGGCAAGTGAAAATTCTGACCCTTGTGGTAAATGTGTAACATGATCCAATTCTCATCATCTCATCATTACATCAGCCTCAGGCAGCTGGTCTTTTTAACTTCAGACCAGTAGCACTGAGACAAAACAACATAATAAAATAATTATTTGACCATCTGCTACTTCTCATATTACTCTGAGGTAGGTAGGTCCCTTTGAAAATGATGAAGAGTCAGGTTAAGATGAGGGTAGGGCCCAATGGACACCCTCTGGAAGGGCACTTAATCAGGGTCCCAAATGGGGCCCCTGACCCGTGTGAGGTCTGGGGGGAAATGGCTGCCTTCAACCGCATGCAGGTCACGATCTCGACTGCCTGTGTCTGTCTTGTTTTCACCATCAGCCACTTTTTGTAAGCTTACAGGACTGTGTTAGTTCACGGTGACAGCTTAACTGAGCTCAGGTGATGACCCCACATATCTCATTTTCCTGAAACTATAGGCAGCTGCTGCATATCTTAGTCATTAGAGTATATTAAAATTACAATCAAACCATGCTTTTAGTCATCAATAAAGTGTTTTAATACCAGATGCTTCAAATTTGGAATATTTTCACATAGTTGTCAAAGCTTTTTGACCAAGCAATATGGTCTTTAAATGCAGGTGGCCTAATCATTTTCTTAACTGTGGTGATCTTTGGTATATATATGATTCATATAAGATTTCATGAATGGACGAAAATGTCTTTAATATTACATGGCAGTGAATCTGCATATACACCACAATTATGATGCAATTTTGTGGTGCAGTCTGCATAGCCAATGCTCTGAGTTGAAATGTTGAGATGTCAACTTGTTGTGATGGTAACCTACAGGGAGTATTTGACACTGCCGCAGTGCAGTACAGTAATTGAGCAATTGGGGATGTCAGTGAGGTGAATAGATAGCAAGGAGTAGAGCTTTTCATCCTTCGCCAGTGACACCTCAAATCTTGTGATAACAGCCTCGGACCACGTGGGAATTGCCAGGCATTGCAGGATGTCATGCTATCATGTTGTAACATTGTGGAGCTTGTGAATGTTATGCGCTTGAAAACAGAGTAGCTGTGATATTACCATCGATCTAATGAAAGCAAATGTCCCCAATATAATACTATGATCGCACAAAACACCAAACTAAGAAGGACGATGATTTGACCACCTTTTGACATACAAGATGTCTTTTAAAAAAATATTTATTTTACAGTGAGAAAATAATCTTGCTAATTTGACCAAATAGCCGTTTAAGGTTCTTTTTTTTTACCTTGAGCAAATGGTCACTTTAATGAACAGTTCAAGCGTAAGCATGCGTCAACTCAAACAAGCTATTTAATTATCGGTCTTAAATGATGCCTTAATTTTACTATTATTAATACAACCAAGCATATAGACTGTGGACAGAAATAGTGATCTATTCTTCAAGTGTGGTTAGCATGTATTTGATCATGAGACCAACATTTTCTTTTAATGGAATTTAAAGGTCTGGATTCAAGGGGATAACAATTGATTACTGGATTAGTTTTAACACTTTAGAAAATAATACCAATACTGATGTAGCCAAGTGTAGGTGTTAAACTAAACTGACGAACCTTCAAAAGGTTTTACTGTACACAAATTAATACATAACACAAACAATATAGCTTTCCCACAGATCATGCTAACCCTATATATCCCCATTACAAAAGCAGTACACCATATATTTCCTGACATGCACCTTTGCATGCAGAAACTATCCTTGTTCTGCCTCCAAATGTAGCCAACGGAAGTTGTCGACTTTTCTGGCAGGTCTGACTAATGCTTTCCCACTCATTCTGTATGATGCTGCTTTTGTTGTTTGTCTCATTCTTACAACACATATCCTGGCTCTTTGCTACCCTGAGCTTTGCAATGCAAGGTTGAAGTATATGCTACACAATGTCAGAATTCCAATACTGCACCATCAGAAGGTTGGCATATATCATCATAATGCCACTTTTCCTAATAAGTACAAATCAAAGGTTACATGGCTAAATTTGGTATTAGAATATAACAGTTGCAAAGATTTCAAAATGGAATACTATTTAATATCTAAAACACATGTCATCCTAATAAAGGCAATGATCTGAATAATGGTTGGTCCTGACTACCAAGTGTAACGCTATATAATATTATGTGAACAGAATTATTGACGCACGACATTGTTCAATGGATTAAATTGAAAATAATTTATTTGGCAATTAAACAAGAATACAGCATGATATTTATTTTTTGGCATGATAAATTTATAATTATTACATTTATTCTGTTAGTGTTAAACTTGCCAGGAGACCCCAAAGAACCTCAGTGGGTTGTGTTAGGGGCCACCTTAAATTGATACAATATTTATATTATAATACTAGATAAATAATAATAATAATAATATTAATAGAATAAGTTAGTAAACAAAAATAGAAAGGAGAGAGTAATAATAATAATAATGAAAATAATAATGATGATAATTATATGACAAACGATTTAGCAATACAGGTGAAATTTCTATTATTACATACATTGATTACAATGTATACAACTATTCTGTAAAGGGACGAGGATTATAAGAAAAATAATACACGAACAATGGGCTCTTAGCGGATGTCCTTTTTATATTCTTAGAAGCTAATTTTATATAGAACGGCAAGAAGACCATAGTTTTCCAACATAATTGAATGAACGTATATCACATACTGGTTGCCGCATGCGACAACTACATTAGATTGAACGTTACGGAGAAATCTCTCGCATAACTGTGCAGTGCCAGAAAGAAAGAGCTATATCGGCGCCAAGGGATACATCCAACAGCCTATTTTGCCAACAGGTTATCTCGGCTCATATCAATTCTCATTAGTAGTGCAGTTTTGCGAGACTTTTGTGGTTGCCATGACACCAAGGGCGAAACCTGGATGTCCAGTGCAGCCATTTTGTTGACCCAGGAAACGCTGGAATTGCTGTAGGAACAGGAAAGGTTATTCCGCCCTAAGGGTACTAATTACGACATTGATATAGCCAGTTATCCAGGCAGTAGATTTGTTAGCGAAGTTTACGGAAATTTGAGTGTCTGGCTATACGCATAATCTAAATACTGTGCAACTGGTATAAAAATACTAAAGAGGGGGCTAATGTCATGTGAAAGGGGATCGATTTGGCTTCACTGAAGAAAAATCCACCAGAAATTCACATCACATTGTAGTTGTGTGTTTATAAAAGAAATGCGCACCAGTAATATGTCATACATTTGCAGGTACTTATTCATAATTATGCTTACACAGTGAATGTCGTATTACTTACAGCCGCAAGAAGGTTCTCTATGGCTGCAACTGTAGTCATTGACGTCATATGTAATGCTTGGTACTTAAAAGAATCAGCATATACACCAGAAATTCATAATGCTTTTGTAATTTCTTATTTTTAGAAAAACTGATGATACTTTCATAGTGAAGTCGCCAGAACCGACAATGCTGCCAAAATGTAGTTAATTTCAGTTCAGTTCTGTGGCCGCAAGTGGAGTCCTCGCTGTCTTCTTTTCAGAATAGTAACATATTCAAAATCAAAATGTCTAGGAATTCATATTTCATTTTCAGTTACTTATTTGCTTAAATGAAACTTTCATAGTAAAGAAGCCAGAACTATTTATGTATGATGTCACTAACAGCTGCCAAAAGGCAGTTCAGTTTAGTTCAGTTCAGTTCTCTGGCTGCAGATGGAGTCCTCGATGTTTTATTATCACACTAGTTACATATTCAATTACAATTACAAAATGTCCAGGAATTCATATTTCCTTTTCAGTCAGTTATTTCCGTAGATGAAATTTCATAGTAAAGTAGCCGGAACTAATATAATTTATGTATTATGTCACTAACTGCTGCCTGAAGGCTCTCTCTGGCTGCAAATGGCTTCCTTGCTGTCCAGGGGCACCTACTTGACATCCAGCATGACACTGTTTGACACTAGACTAACCTGGGGTAATAACTCTTCCAGTCAGTTAGATTGGTTTAAGTCAGGTGCAGTCACTGGTCTTCAGCTGTGTGTGTCATTCGGAGAGATTTTTTTTTTTACAGCACAGTGGCTACAGGCCACAATCGTGAAGGATTCTCGCCTGCTGGTGAACTGATGTTTTCGTGTGACATTTACTGGATATTTCATTAACTTGTACCTGCAATTTCTTTTGCTATGAAATAGATTCATAATATTATGATTTTCAGCCTAATTTTCAAAATGCACTGGTTAATTTCCACTCACTTACGGTTCATGTAAAATGGAATGGTACTATTCTTCTAATAAAATTGTGAATTACTAGCAATCCTTTAGCTCTAATATGCTACACACGTGATACAATGAATACTGCATCAGATTCGTGGCACGCAGTGCAATTCTGTCGACATATGTGACAATGCATACACACGTATGGTAGAATGCTCTAGCCCCTATCGCCAACACAGGGCACACGGTTAGACATGCTGCCAGGCATAGAATATCTACCTTGCTACCCTACCTACTTATTGACATCGTATAAGATGACATGTAACATGAAAATGTGGTTTATTGGAACTCCCTTGATGTGAACTTCAACAGGTTATCCACCACCAAAAATGTCAAACTTTTCCGCAGCAGGAATCAATGATCTCTCTCATTCAGCAACCACTCCGCATAGCAGCTTCACAACTTCCAGGAGAAGAGAAAACGCACCTACGAATGAAGCAAATTACATTAATGGAGCCTGAATGTTCAGTGATTTTAGATTCGCGTTAGTGGAATTTCAATTCATCAAAGGGCGACCATCATTACAAAATGTTTTTGATGGATAGTTTGGTGATTCAATGTTCATCTTCTCGATCATTTAAAGTGCTATCCCACTTCTGAACCATTGGACCGTATCACTATTAAGATTTTTTTTTTTTATTCAAATATATTTTAAAAGGGTAGCCAGGTCAGCTGAAGCTGTTTTACACCCGGGCCCTTTACATCAGTTAAAAATAATAAAATCCTTAGATATTGATAACAATTAAAAACCATTAACAATAAATACACTAACAATAAAATACACAAACAATAAAATACATATTCATTAAAATAACCAAATCTTGACTAAAATGTATTCGTGATATTAACCTACGCCTAACCCACTGTTAAGAACACTATCTTACAGCAGCGGTGGTTTTTCTTGATGGCAAGATTTTGCTGTATATTAACGTGTTTCAGATGTATATCAGATCTGTTCATTGCAGTTTAATATAAATATATATATATATATCTAATTAACATTTTCTGATTTATACTTTTTGGTAATGAAGTAATATAATAATGGTAATAATAGTAATAATAGTAAATGACAATCAAGCAAGTTCTCATGTTATTTTCGTACATTTGATGTCCTGGACAACATCTGAAATAGAAATATATTTCATTAAAATATTTGTTTAGGTTTCCCAATACACCCACTATATCAAGTAAAACCTCATAATCAATTGAAGTCTACAAGCATAATAAACAACGCATTTACCCCATGAGTGGTGTCTTTTTCTTGCTCCAGAACAGACTCTTGAGTACAAGGCACCACAAATTTAACGTCTCTTGAGTCTGACATCCGGCTGAGATGTAACTGATGAAGAGTGCTAGAGTCGAGATATAAACCCAGGTCCCAGGATCTTCTAACCACTAGACTTCTGCCTACGCTACTTGTACAGTTAGTTTCATAAAATATGGTTGACTCTAGACAGGTTTAGCGACCTATTCCTGGCTGCAATTATAACTGAACAAATCCAGCTGCTTCTGTCTATTCCTAGCTTATAGTTGGCTTACACCTACCACCACTGACAAAATAGAAACCTTCATAAATTTAAGATATATATCCAATATACAGTAAATTGGTATGTTAATAGATATGCATATTTTTCGACAAATATGTGTAACTTTCAACTTACGCTGCGTGTACTTTTAGATCTGGCTTTGAGTAGCCAGCTATAGTGGAAGGTAGCATTGTATAACAGAAGTTGTCTAACTTTGTCTAGGTTCAATTTAACAGGTCGTTTTTAATGAAACTAACTGTACACGTAAATGACACTTAATGTACTTGTTGTAAATGTACTTTGGGCCATCTCTTTTTAAATCGCTTCTCTAAAGAACTCCTGAAGGTTTTTTTTCTACACACTTTTCCAAGTAAGACATTTGAAACAGCAGCCAGCTGACTAAGCTACAGCGAAATCAATGTGTTCAAAACTTCCGAAAGATTTAATCAAATAGGCTTCAGTCTGGGCTCGTGTCACCGGAGTCCAACACCTCTATTGCTGTTACACATTCCAGTCACATTTTCTTCCTTAGAGAAATTCTCTGCTTGACCGCGATTGGCTTTGACTGGTTAATTCCGCTTTGTACCTTGTTATTTCTTATTCCGCTGGGCGTTTCTTGCTGCTGAAGTTCTTTTCTGGGCTATGTCATGTAATTCGATACAATGAAAATTTATAATCCGTTTATCTAACACTATGACATAATGCTTCGTTTGTGCTTTATGTGATGTTAACACGTGTTGAAATTATTTCCTAATTCTTTTATTTAGCTATTTATCCATTCAACCGCTGTATTTATTTTTAACCTATTGCACACTGAAAGACTATAGTATATATATATATATATTTATATGCACACTAGCAGTGATTAATTTGAGAGAAAAAAAGATATAATCCTCGATTCAGACTCCCACGTATTTTCTCACTTTTTATTTTATGCAAGTTTCCGCAGTGACTTTAATGAAAAAACGTACACAAAGATGGATCTAATCACCCCATAACTTTTGAGTCCTCTTTTGATGTCACGTAGTCCAAACCATTGGCAACATTTTAATTCATCGTTACTCGGTACTCCAAATCCCTTTGATTTGTAGGGCTGCTATGTCGAGTGTGAAGTGAATTAGGATCGTGAATAAACTTGAAACTTTCAAACTTCTGCACTGTGTTTAGATGCCTCAGTGGTACTGAATCTGCAGCCCTGCCAGCTTGTATACACCCTTTTCACACAGCAGCCATGTTGGCATTTTTGCCTCATTGACCTCTCTTTGCACCAAGATATTGTATTATATTGTGACATTGTCAGTAGACAATGGCCATGGTGAGGTCACAGAGTGCAAGAACAAGGAGAAGTAATGATGTCATAATATATTATTAATCAAAATGAGGTCAATGAGGCAAAAATGTCAACATGGCCTCTGTGTGAAAAGGGTGTATGACCAGCTGCCAGAGACAGATATATCTATGATATGATACAGATTGGTTCAAGCATTGCTTGGAGTCCACACCATGTCAAAGACACTGAGTACAAGGTACCTCCAATTTAAGGCCTCATGCAATCTACATCCAGTTGAGATTTGGCTCATCAAAAGTTCTCGAGTTGTGGAATTGGCTGATACATTAACCTTAATACCACCGAAATGCTCAAGTTTGTTGGTGTAGTTGTAAACTAATTCATTCTCACCCAGCCTAGCTTGTAAATGACTACACATATTACTGACCATAGATGTATCTCTGATGAATACATGATATACATACATATAATAAATAATAATTTATCTTTAGCGCTGATTCGGAAAGTCCTTGGCCACATTCAGATTTCGTCAGTGCAATTCGCTTTATTCTGAGGTGCATTTCTCCTGGAAGTTGTGGAGCTGCTACATTGAGTTTTGCATGAATGAGCGTGTATTGATTCATGTTGCGGAAAAATTTGACATGTCTGGTGGGAGGAAGGCTGTTCATGTTCACATCAAGGGATGCTCCAATCTGCCACATGTTCATGTTGCATGTCTCCTCAAATGACGACAGGATTGCATCAGCATATTATTACCCCATTGCATGCATGACTGTGCATGACGGGACGGGGATGTTGTATAGCATAAACGCTACAGTATGAAGATGTCTACAGGGAAATTTGGCATGTGCTAAATCACCTTTATGGAACTCACCACCTTTTTCCATTCTGATGGATACAATGCGATATGTACTTGTTACCACAGCCATCGGAGATCAAAGGCATTCACATACATTCTGATGTATACGAGTATGTTGTCGGATATTTTTCCATTCTGATAGATGGATATGATATAAGACATACTTGTAGACAGGGCTATGCAAGACATACGAATATGGTGTCGGATATCTCTCCATTCTGATAGATGGATATGATATAAAGCATACTTGTAGCCAGAGCCATGCAAGTCTTGCATGATCAAAAGCATTCACACTCTGATGTATATGTTATCGGATTCTCGTTCCCAACAGAGTGTTTGAAGACTCAACGGAGTGCATTAACATGACATTATACATACATTATCAATGCGTATTCCAAAGCTGAAAGCTCTATCATACATATCATACGTGGATGCCTTTTCTGTATTGTATCTCATCTTCCTTTGTATCTGATAGTGTACATCTCTTCCATCACAGAAGTGATCTCTGAAACGAAGAAGTGCTAATACCGTCCCTGATTCTTCATTTGCGATTCACCTTTGTCATCTTAGTTTTTCTCAGCTCGGAGGGAAACTATGGGAAGTTCCTAAATAATGCACAAGTTGAAACTTCTTCGAGATGCAGTAGGAATAAAGAAACTTTGCCAAAATTAATGGCCAATGTCAATCTCTCAATGCTACTGGGTCTGAAGCTAAGTCAGCTTATATGGCCAGCTACTAGAGGCAGATGTAATAATGAGATGATATTTGGACACTGCCCAGATAGCATTTGAAATCGTATTGACGTCGGGCCAACATAGGGCCGACGTAACATGTTATCAGGGTGATATCACAACCAACACCACTCAGTAGCAAGTGACATTACATGTGGCAAGGCCAGTGATAAAATAGATTCAATGACACAGACAGCTAAAGCCAACCGACTGGACCCGATTTAACCCAATCTAACCGACTGGGAGACTTATGATCGTGGGTCAGTCTGGTGTCATTCAGTGTCACGCTAGATGTCAAGTGGGGGCCCCTGGACATCAATAAGATGTATTTCTGGTTGATCTCTTCAGTAAATTAATACAATAAATTCAAATTTTCCATCGAATTCATGTAGCATGCATTTTATAAGCTTTTATAGGAATGTCTAAGCTTTTTGCGAAAAATTGCATTTGCATATGTCTATGTCGATGTCTCAATGCTACTGGGCCTGAAGCTTAGTCAGCATATATGACCAGCTGCCAGAGGCAGACACAATGGTGAGATGATAAGGTTCCTTGGAGTGCACACCATATTACGCACTTAACGCCATAGGTGGTATCTTTTACTCGCCTCAGTATAGACACGGAGTACAAGTACCTGTCTGAAGTGCAAGCACCCTCACGTCTTGCAATTCCCGACATCATTCTGAGTTTGTCACAGCTGAGTAGACAGGGGCATCCATCATCATGTACAGGAACTAGGTGACAAGGTTGGGACGAGACTACACACAAGAGTACTTGGGCATGCAAGGGGTTGTGGCATGGTGCTTGTAGGGTAATCTCTGTTGCCCTAGGTTGATTAGTATGTCTTTGTAATAATGATAATTACATGCACCATTGAAATACAGTTAATGTGCATTGCTTGAGACAGGTTGGTAAATATATGTGTAATACTGATGAAATATTCGCTAGCATACATCAATTTAAGTTATGCCTCGGCATAGACACCGAGTACAAGGGACTGCCAATTTAACGCCTCATTCAAACCACATCCAGCAGGGATGTTGCGATCCTAGAAAATTCAGGAGTAGACAAGCGAAGCATCTTAACACTAAACCAACCAGCTGCCTTACAACCCATTTCACAGACTTGGAAACAAAACCCCAGTAGAAGACGTCATGTGAATCCAGGACTCCCATTGGCTAAGGCATTCCCTCAACCAATGAAAGTCCTAGATCCACGTGACGTCCTGTGGCGTTTAGTTTCTGTTGTAATAACAAGGGAATAAACTTTACTTCAGCAGTTTCTGATGACAACTTATAAGCCAGATATACCTGTACATTCCAATTACTGAAGTGCACACTGTATGCTGGCATGCACCTTTGCACGCAAAGGTTTGCTTTTCATCTGTGTGTTGTTTGTGCAGATTCTGTGGCAGGTCTGAATAATGTCACTCCAATTCAGACTATATGATTTTGCTATTCCTTTCATTCTTGCACAATACATACAGGCTTTCTGTTACCCTAAGGCAGATATTGTTATGTTTTGTTGCTAAAATAACTCAAATTTTCACATTAATTTGAAAAGTATATCAAATAGTCCATTAATAATTCCCATTCAACTGACATTATAAGGTAACCTTTATTTCCAAGAAATAGATGCCCAATAGTTAACTATATGTTCTTATTAGTCAGAGAATTTATGAATACAAATATGCATCATTCCAAAAGTGCTGTTGTATTGAAGGGATGGTTAAATAATAACATCATTGTCATTTTTTGAATTGAGAACATGTAATGATATCTCAGCTGCATTATTTTCCAACAAATAATATTTATACAAAAGTATTAAAGTACAGGCGGGTGATTAGGGCTTTAGGTCCTGTATTTCTGCACCAGTTGGGCTAATTAGGACAGGCAGAGACCATGGCAATGAGACGAAGGATGAAACAGCCATCCAACTTAGGCTCGACCAGGAATCGAACCCGGGACCCAGTGGTTGGAAGCCAAGAGTGCTACCTCTGAGATAGGCCCCCGCCCAGTATTAATGTACAACATTATAACATGCTATTCTGACCTGACAATTCCCACGTAGTCCGAGGCTGTTATCACAAGATTTGAGGTGCCACCGGCGAAAGATGAAAAAGCTCTACTCCTAAAAAAGCTATCTATTCACCTCACTGACATCCCCAATTGCTCAATTACTGTTGTTGGGTGCTGAAAGTACTTCCATTGGGGTACCAATGTAATGGGCCTGATACAGTGATTCCATTAAGTTTGCTACAAGATTCAGTAACAATATGTTTTATGTGTACATATATGTTCTGGCCATTTTTAATACAAAAGGAAGAGCATTATCACTGTTCCCCTCAATGTGAAACTTGACTTGCACTAATGGGGTGAAGCAGGGGGGAATTCTCTCCCCATTGCTCTTTGGAACATATATGGATGATCTGCTATCCCAGTTACGATCATGCGGAGGTGGCTGCTACATCGGACCATATTTCTGCGGTGCACTGTCCTATGCCGATGACATTTGTCTTATCTCTCCCTCAATAGATGGTCTGAAACTCATGAATAATGTTTATGAAAACTTCTCTGAACAATTCAATGGTGACAAAAGCCAGTTGATTAAATTCCCTGGTGGATGACAAAGCCATGACTTCGCAAGGGAGCACATTTACGTGAAAGGTTGCCAAGTGAATTGCACAGACTCTGTGGTGCACCTAGGTCACAAACTTTTCTCAAATCCACGTCAAGATGACCTGGAGAGCAAAGTAAGAAATTTCAACAGACTTTTTTAACATGTTCAGGGCCAAATTTCAATGCATTCCAGCACAAGTAAAAAATACTTTGTGGCGTATTGCACGTTATTGTATGGAAGACAACTGTGTGACCTTCCGAAGTGCCACGAACTACATGTGGCATACAGGAAGAGCATCAGAACCTTGTGGGGTCTTCCTTACAGAACCCACTGCAGTCTACTACCTTGTATTACCAAAAGCAATTGCTCAGTGCCCATGTGCATTAAACGGTTCACCAAATTTGCAAATAGTGTATTGCAACATGAATTCCCAGTTGTCAGATATATATTTAAGGCGGCTCTCAGCCACAGCAACTCCGTATTCACTCGTAATTTTCACTATGCTAGTAACTTGGTCTCAACACTGCTAATCTGGTGCATTTGGATGTAGCGGAATCTCATATAGTGAACAGAGACTGTGAAGCCAATTGCTACACACAAGAAGATACTGTCACAGGAACAGCTATTATTAGAGACTTAGTGAGACAAGGGCAGTTGTTTTCAAGTATGAAAAGACATGACGCTTTTCAATTTCTAAATTTTGTATGTACATCTTGATTGTTTTTTATGTTGATGCTTCTATAAACGGTTCGATTTAATTTTTCCATAATTTGTACGAATAAACATAATAATAGTGTTGGACTCTTTCCTGGGCGCTGACTCCATGTTATGTTGTTAAAATCCACATCTAATTTTCAACGGAAATTAGGGTGATAACGCAATTCTGATTATAAATGAGAATGTACTTCCAGAGCACTTGTATATTAAGACACCCATGCTGATGAATAGCTGTTCACTATGAACTGCTAAAACTTGCAACACTAAAAATAAATATTTTCCACTAATCAAGCAATTGCTGAGTCTTATGTTTATGCTAATCCGTTGTGGCTTAGGTCACTAATCAGGCGATTGATAAGATGCTACCTTTGATGACCTAGTGGACCGCACAAGCGGAAACTGGATTTACTCTATCCGGTCAAACTGACTGTATATGGTATAGTTACACACTTCCAGGCATGACATATACTATTCACTACCGAAATTTGAAACTGCAAATACCATTGGTACTAGAAATAAACATCCCACAAATAATATGAAGGAATTGCTGGATCCACACTGGCCAGCTCTGCTGAAGGTCCCATGCTCTTCATGAGCTACATCCCAGCTGCAATGGGATGTCGTTCAGATGAGACGTGAAATTGGCGGTTTGTACTTGGTGTCTATGCTGAGGCAAGCAAAAGACCCTACCCATGGAATAAATGTTTAACATGGTGTGAACTCCAAGCTTTTAAAATCTCATCATTAAGTATGCCACTTGCAGCTCATCATGTAAGCTGACTAACTCTAGACCCAGTAGCAATGAGACATTGACACTGATATAGATTCAGCTTGACCTGACTAGAGCTTAACTTATTGACCTTTGTTCAAGGACAAAATAAGTTGTGTTACAATGTTCCAGGACCATTTGTCATACTTCGAGGCATGGCATATTCGGCTGCTGCCTGTTCTGGACAAGCCAAAGAATAATTTATAAGCTTTAATCGCTCAGTTTCTACACATTTACCAGTTTGGTGATGTCTATGTCCCAGTCATTAAATATGTTTGCTTCAATGCATAAATGTGTTTGTTGTTTGACCAGAGGGCCTTTTCGGGAGTGTACCAATTTAGTCCCTAGAGGGCACTCTGGTTGCAGTCTCGCTAGGAAGCTCCTGGCTCTGCATTCAGAGACTCCACCACTGTTCATGTTAAAAACCGGAATCAAATGGCCCAATTATATTCTTAAAGAAAAGTAAATTCAATTCAATTGAATTTAATTTATTTGACCAAATGGATAAAAACATTATACATACAGTTCGTTTCATAAAATATGGTCGACTCAAGCTGTGTGTAGCGACCTGTACCTGGCTGTGGTCTAAACATGCTACAGCCAGCTGCTTCTGTCCACTTCTATAGCTAATCATCAGCTTACATCTATCACCAGATAAATATAAACCTTGGTTAATGTAAGAAATTAATCTAATATATCATAAATATGTACTTTTAGATCCGGGTTAAGCCAATTATGACAGCTTTGTCTAGTTTCAATTTGACGGGCAGTTTTTAATGAAACTAACTGTACAGCAGGTTGGTGGACAACCAGGCAGTGTTTCCCTCCTTTATCAACCTATCTTTCCTATAATAACAATTTATATATTTTTTATTTCTGTAAATATTTTCCTTCCATACAATAAACATCCAGCTGAGATGTAGCTCCCGAAGAGCACCTAAATTAGGCTTGGGATTGGACCTGGGACCTTCATCAAAGCTTGCCAATGTGGAATGGGAGGTTGCCTTAACCACTAGGCCACACACCCACTGACCAAAACTTTCTCAGAAAGACATAAGCATTCCATGACATTCACTGGGAAGCAGTATCATTATGTGCTTGTTGCAATGTTTACGAGAACATTAAGTGAACTGTATTGGTCCATACTTTGACATAATCCTAGCTGGATGGGCAGTGAAGGATGTTTATGTTGTGGGCATCAGCTTGCTGGGGAGTATATCTGGTTTACACTATGCCCTTGTGAACCTTGTAGGGCAGCATAAATGGAGATGAGATATGAGGATGGAAACGTGCTAGAGCACCAGCTCACATACAGGGGAAGACCACCAAGAAGTCCACCCTATATTTAAACCATATTTATTATAATTATTTAGACCAACCTCACACCACCATGTTCAGTTACAGTTCTCATCAATGGCAACCAGCTCTGCTAAAGGTCCCAGGTTCGATTCCCGGACCGGGCACTCTTCGTGAACTACATCCCAAGCAGGATGTCAAATTAGACGTTAAATTGTTGGTGCCTTGCACTCAGTGTCTCTGCTGCGGCAAGTAAAAGACCCACCCATTATGTATATGTGTGACATGGTGTGGACTCCAAGCCTTATTGTCTCATAATGTCTGCCTTATATACAAGCTGATTATAACCTTCAGATACGACCCCTCCCCCTATGCCAGCAATTACCTATAGAAAGCACATTCATAAATCACTAAGATATAGATATCACTAACTTCTTTTCAACTTTTCTCCCAGTTTCTACACAAATTTATACTAAGATGTCGATGTTGGTTTTAGCGATCGTTACTAACATCAAAAGTAACTATGCAGTTCTTTTTCAATATGTAGCTCACAGAAATGTATACTGCACTGGTCTAAAATCTGTTACAAAATATAAATACGTTCTCACTAATAAATGTGGAAAAAAATCGTTTTACAATGAATTTACTCACAATGGGTATTGTATTATTAACTTACTTTTTTTTTACCGAAGGTGTCTGAGGTGAACTCTGTGACACAAAATCCCTACTTGACATAATATGATGATGCAGATACAGATGCTGAGGCAAACTTTCCGTTTCAGCAAGACATTTGTCAGCCACATCTAGTATTGAGATAAACTTGACCCTACTAGACCTAAAACAGCAACCCGCGGATGACCCCAATGTGATGCTCAAATGCTAGCAGTCTGACCCGCAAGTCAACTTGACAGTTAGATAGGACTTACCAGTGTGCATTCCACTTGCCAATGGATGTAAACTAGCTGTAGTATTCCAGTCTTTGCTGAATCGTATTTACACTTTGTCCTGTGTAATGTGGATTAGGTTGATTACGTGTGCATGAATGTATAATATGTGGGTAATTGCTTATATATTGTAAAATTATACTTTTAGTCATCTGTATGCACCGCTCCACCATAATTTGTAATTTATGTAGTGGGCTTACAAAGAAAATAAATTCAAATCAAAATTGCTTAACCATTCCGA
Organism: Alitta virens; assembly: GCA_932294295.1. Classification (NCBI taxonomy): domain Eukaryota; kingdom Metazoa; phylum Annelida; class Polychaeta; order Phyllodocida; family Nereididae; genus Alitta; species Alitta virens. The sequence goes on along the minus strand of OW028583.1, from coordinate 28,055,734 downwards.
GGTGATTTTTCTAGTGTTGCACGTTATTGTTATGGCTCCTTCGGAAAAGTTGTTCTTGACTGTGTAATTTTATTGAACCGTTTATTTGACTTTTATGCAATTCAATGTAACTACCAAATACTAATTGTAGAATATCACAGGCAGCTGGGTGGTCTAGTGGTGAGACGCTCGCCTGCTCCTCTGAAGGTCCTGGGTTTAATCCCAGGCCCAGGCAACCTTTCATGAGCATCATCCCAGCTGGATGTCATCGGATGGGACGTTAGTTTGGTGATCCCTAGTACTGTGTCGATGCTGACATTGCTGAGGCAAGTAAAAGACACCACCATGGGTTAAATTTGTAACGTGGGTGGACTCTCTCTCTCTCACTTCATCAGTCGACCCTTGCGAGTGAAAAGCAATTGCCTTAGAGGGCTTCAGTCTCCACGTCTTTCTGTCTATCTGTCTATCTGTCTGTCTGTCTGTCACGCTGACACGCTGTCACGCTGTCTGTGTAACTAACTGTCTGTCTGTCTGTAAGTCCAGCTGCTAATCTATCTGTCTATCTATCTTTCTATTCAGCTATTCATCAAAACGCTAGATGTGAGCGCACTGTAGCCACCTTAGGCAAATGGAGGGCCACATTCTCGCCTGCCACCCGTTACATATTTTATCGCAACCTACATGTATAGTTACCAGTAGGTAAGTAAGAAGACATATTTCCGTTGAGGGCAGCACCAGCTTGGCAGAATAATATCCGTTTTATACTATGCCCTTGTGAACCATGTAGAGCATCATACACATATGGGAGTTATGACTCTTACGAGGGGCAAGATTAGCTGGAGTAACTACCCCACACTAACCTTTATGACTATGGTGGGATGCAATATTCCCAGAATCACAGCTTTTATGATAATAATTGCCAGCCTGGTGCAGAAACAGCCCTGACTAAGTGCGGATATAAACTAGATCCGCAACAAATGTTATTCTTAATGGAAATTTGTTACTCCATATTTGCAGCACTTGGTGTGGCATGTCTAAGCTACACTGGGTTTCTTTTGCTCAGACGACGATGGTGATGACGAAATGATGATTTATTCAGGCATAATTTATAAAATGAATATATAAAAAGTTGTATAACAATGATGTGTGCCTTTGGGAGACTCGTGGCATATGCCAAGTCACACATGAGACACTTGTAGAAGCCGGCGGGTTAACCGTCGCACACGTGGGTGTCAACCTGGTGGGAGAGGTACGTGTACCACGGATAAGTCACTGGTTTCTACGTATAGAAAAATCTATACCGTACGCTACGTGTGACTCACGTGAGCCACGAGTAAGTCACCGGCTGCTAGGTGAATGACGGATGAACGACCGGTGAAGGACGTTTGCAGGGCCGGTTGGCTCGTCGCGTTACCTCGGCCAGCAGTATATAATCATTCGCAGTCAGGCAAACTTCATTCACACCTCTGCCTTTGATAGAAACTGATCGACCTTGCCGTATTCTTCTCTGCTGCTGTTGCTATTCCTGTTTGCTGTTTCAACTTTACCATTTCTGCCCCCACCACAATGACAGCCAACTTTCAAACGTAGTACACATAGTTAGTTAACTCACCGGGTCGTTCCTTGTAACCCTCACAGTTGTGATTGACACGTGCTTGATACGCCCCTTACACATACAAGCCTGCGGGTCGTACTTAGATGCCGTGGAGTCTCCCGTCGTAAACGCAATTTACCCGTGGCTCACCCGGCCTCAGACCGTGCATCATCCGTCAGGTGTCCGTGATTCACACCTCGCTGCCGCCAACTCACCCGTCGCCTTAAGCACCACCCCTTTTTGCTTCCAACAACCATGGTGAAGTCGACAAAATGGGGTATAACATAATTCTACGACAGCAATACGGCTTCAACGGGAAAACCGGCCATGTATTGAACATACTTATTAGAAATTTTGTTTTATTTATTTAGTTTTATATGAATGTTAATATGTACAGGTAATTATAATAAATACGCCTGAGGTTGTCTTTTACTCTGATACAGTGTGCATGTAATACCATCTTTTTGGAAGTATACAAAAGAAAATTTTGACTAAATTTATCAAAAGTCACTATACTAAAATATCTCCAATGTCCAGTTCAACTGGATCTAAAAGCAGTTGTGTAAGAGTTTAAAAGGTTGTCAAAACAGAGTATAGAGGCAATCTTTAACAGATGCGTACTCGCTTTAATTGGCTGCTTTTCTTGTTATAGCTAAAGCAGACTGTTTATATCCAAACTTTCTATATAGCCTCTAGAATTGTATATTTATGCATTAAAAAAGTATTCCGACTTGCTGTCTGGATGGATGCGGCTGTCACCTGGAATAATCACAGTCTAAGCTCACAAGACAAGTGCGGACGGTGGGAATATGACAGACACAGTCAGTCAAGATCGTGACCTGAATGTGACTGAAGCAGGCCAGTTCCCCGCAGACCCCACACAGGTCAGGGGCCCCATTTGGGACCCTGATTAAGTGCCCTTCCAGAGGGTGTCCGTGGGGTTCCCGTCTCATCTCACCCTGTCTCTAATGTCATCATCTTGAAGATGGACCACTTGCGGTCAGCGATGAGAGGCAGCGTGTCTATGCTGAAGCGAGTAAAGACCCTGACCATGGGGTAAATATGTTGACATATATATATAGGTCTTTCGTGACCTCTACAATGTAATTTCAGTAAAATTCATTCATTCTTTCATGGTAACATGGTGTGAACTCCAACCCTTATCATCTTATCATTACATCTGTCTCTGGCAGCCTGTCATATAAGCTGACTAAGCTTCAGACCCAGTAGCATTGAGATATTGACATAAAAGCTACTATTAATCATGGGCGTTGTTTGATATATATAAGTTCAGTTTCACTTGGAAAGTACTTTTAAGAAAAGGTGTACATTTCTGATCTATCAAATAAAAACCTTCTGCAAGCATAAAAACCGTTTTTATTTCCAACCTCAGCCAACCCCATATATAGCAGTGACTGATCTTGTTTCGTATCGCAACGTCCTACATACTTTTCAACATCCAATATACTTAGCAACATCCAAATATACACCTATGCTGAATGACGATGAAGCGTTCTGATTAGCTCACACCAACTATTCAGAGAATATAGTTTGATGATATCATCTATTTCGTGGATTCATTGATATTAGTATTGATGATGTCAAGCTTTATCAGCGCCCTCTGGTGATACTGTGTTTCCCTACGGCAGTTCACTTATATAATACCCCATTTCCTTAGATTTTGTAATTGTGAGCCCCCCCCCCCCCCATGACCCCACCCTCCAGGGGGCATTTAAAACTCCTAAACCACACAACAGTAATTGAGCAATTGGGGATGTCAGTGAGGTGAATAGATAGCAAGGAGTAAAGCTTTTCATCCTTCGCTGGTGGCACCTCAAATCTTGTGATAACAGCCTCGGACCACGTGGGAATTGCCAGGCATTGCAGAATGTCGTGCCAGCGTTAGCATGGTTAGGAACACGGACAATGTTATATTATACGCCTGCTCAAAACAAGTGATCAAGACATTGTTATAATGAGTCTTAGTGATCTTCTTCTTTTTTTTTGTACTTAATTGTTTTCTATATTTTTTATTTTATTTCCTCATTGTTATTTAACCCAAATATGATTAATATTTCTTAAAATGTACCATATATAACTGTGTATATGAATGCGTTAGTGCACATTTTTACTATCAAGCCTCGGCTTTGCATATGTTCTCTTTAACAAAACCATGTATTTTAGTTACTAAATCTAAATTGTTATTTTAGTTCATTTTGTTTGTATGTGGTTGTGTACAAAGGTTTTGTCATAAATAAATTCAATTCAATTCATTTGTCATTTTAAATACCTGATAACATTGTACTTGTAGGGTTTTTTAATTTGCACAATAGGTGAACTGGTGGCTAAGATTGCCCAATAATACATACTGGGTGAAAAAATTGAAAGAGAATCAGGGTACATGGGTTCTGTACTGCTCTTGAGCTACATTTCAGTCTTTGTCCCTTCACATTTAATAGACAGTCAATTCCATCATTCTGTCCTTCTCCAATTGTGAGTTTGTACCTTAGTGGTTTCTTTTTGTAAAAGCAGGCCTTGGTCATTTTGGCACCCTCATACTTATGTTAGTGGTAAATGTCATCATTCTGATTTTCACACTCGCACTGATAAATTGCAGGCATTGTTTTGGTGTGTGAATTACCATATAATAATTATGTTCAAAATTCTAGCTTTCACCCTGCACCATGACGAAACTGGTTTTCTGTGATAAAGGCAGACCCTGTGAATAACCAAATGAAGCAATATTCAGTACCCTTACAAAATGCCCGGACCAACCATAGCTAGATATAATAGTGAAATATTGCCACCTCCCAGTTCTCGCCGACCTCTTGCCCCCAGGACTCCATAACCAAGCCTTTATGACAATAATTCCCAGACCAATAGGCAAAATTTATCGCCTCTGTCAGCTACATCCAGAGCAAAGTGAGCAATATCATATTTGATATGCCTTTTTTCAATGTATTGAGGTTGCTATAGTGCCATTCAAAACCAATGTCCTCTCGTTATTCGGTTAACACTAACTTACTATTACTAAAACTGTTATATTGGTGAACTCTGCTGAAGGTCCCAGGTCAGTTAGATCCCAGCCTGGGCACTCTTCATGAGCTACATCAAAGCTAGATGTCGATCGCATGAGATGTTACATTGGAGGGTGCCTTGTACTCTCTGTCTATGCTGAGGCAAGTAATAGACCTCACCCATAGGGTAGATGTGTAACAGGTGTGGACTCAAAGCCTTGTCATCTCAGCATTACATCTGCCTCTGGTAGTTGGTCATGTATGCTGACTAAGTTTTAGACCATTAACAAGCATTGATACATCTAGAGAAATAATGGGAGGACCCAACTATGTTCTTGAAATTTTTTGTAATTTTTAGACATATGGCAATTGTCTAAGATAAGTTAGCCCCCATGTGTCTAGCTTCGACTTAGACCGATCTATCAGTCCCTACATGTAGATAAGACTGATTCCAAACCATAGGTTTTTTCAGCCCATAAGGCAGTTTCAAAAAGCCACTTTCGTAAACAATCACCATTTCAAGAATAATGCCAATTTTTCTGACACAACAACTTGAGTCATAATGGTAGGCAATATATTTCTCTACATTCGTGTGTGATCACTGGCCACATACCTCACTTAGTTATCCTAAAATAAGTGAAAGTTCACAAGGAAATCGCACTGAAAAAATTGTGATGGTCATGCCGTCCTAAAAAATATCAACAAACCAGTGAATCGGCGGGAATGACGTCACAGGCCATCCCTCTTAAATTAAGTTGTTGCATCACAGAACCATAATCTGACTATCCTAACATGCTTAACACATCTGTTTACATGCTCATGACGCAACGTCTTGGTGGCACGTGCGAGAATTTAGAGATTATAAAGTATTTACATACTATGTCTAGATATTTTATGCCAGCTCTGCTGGAAGGGGCCTGTGATGATATATTTTATACTTAGTCCACTAACACTCGTTTAAGGTTGTTTTCATGAAGTATGCGTAAAAAATGTTTTTTTGCTTATATGAAACAGATTATCTATTCCCAGAGGGCGCTGCAGTGACGTGACAGGTGCGCCACCAAGCATGCAATAAATATCCTTAAATATAGAATTTTTAGCACTTAAATGTGTGAAGTAGCACTAATAGTGGATTTATTTATTGTAAAAATTCTAGATCAAAATAAAACGAAAACAAGGTCCGTTTCTTAAAAAAATCAACAGCCGTCAAGTTTGTTTTGACACGTTTCATGTTAGATTGTGTGTGGACGATTTGTACGACGTCAAAAAATCACGGATTTTGAGAGGCCTGAATTTGTACAATAATCAGACTTTTCTCGGCTTCTACTGCTTGGATCTTCATCAAATTTGATTTTAAAGTTGCGCTTTTTTACTGCGGTTCTAATGGAGTGACACGTACGTCCAAAACTGTATAAAAGCGCAAGTTAAAACTGTTTTGACAGGATGTCTGCAGCTAAACTATTGAAGCAACTAGGCTCAGACAGTATTTAAAAATTAACTATAATAATACATTTGATTGTAAATTCGGATAATGTTGACCAGTACTGCAATTTCTTAACCAGTAAGCTCCGTATAATACTCTTTTGACTGTAGTGTATGAAAAATATACATGACAGATAAACGGTCTAAATCACAAAAATATACAGTTACCACTTCACTATTAAGACCACTCATTATTATGATCACAGCTTCTCTTATCAAATTAACTCACTGCAAGATTACATCACCATTTAGACCACCTCACTATTAAGACCTAACATTTATGCTGAGATAATATCCATACTGATCTGTATCCTATAATTTTCTTTATTATCAAGACAGATATTGGTTGGATTCTCGAAGTAGTGAATAAGGTCGAAGAATGCACACTAGGCGGAGCCCCTGTGCCGTACCACGACGGCCACTTGTTGCACTTATTTGTTTCTATTCCTGAAATTTCTCCCTGAAATCCTTCTCAAAAAGGTGTCAAGTGCAATTAGCAAAACTTTGTTTCTATTAATGTTTCTTTTAATTCCTATGTCACAGGCCTCTACTCTATCCTATGACATGTAAATTAAAAGCAATTCTTTCTTGGAGTGGAAACATAAAAAGCCATAATTAAAAAACTGGGAAAAAATGTTAGTAGAAGAAGAGAAATATTTCTTAAACAGTTTTTCGAAATCAATATTAAATATGTGTACAAATTTATTTTTTTCCCCTTAGGTGCCACACAGTTAGTACACATATATAGGCCTATGTCACACCCCTCTAAAACTACAATAAACACCTTTTAGATGGCTGCCGCAGTGTTGGAAACCTGTATATGATCTATACAAGTAATAAATTAGGACCTTTCAATGTTTGTAATCATAGGCTTATTTACAAAATCTAGGTTAAAAGAACATTAATAATAATTCATGTATTGTGAGAATTTATTTTCACAAAGTTGCTATTTCTGATTACTTTAACTGACTCATGTTAGTACAATGTCATGCATTGTAAAAGAAAGAGAAAAAAAGAGAAATTAAGAGAAAAAGATGGTTTAATAATTTACCAATTTACCAAGGTTTAATTGATTTTTTTTTTTAATCGTATTGGATTCAATAAAGTATGACTTAGAAATAAATAAATATTTAAGAGTGACACGTGCCAGAAAATTATTTACAAATTAAAATATAAAGGAACCAATTTCACATTTAGTATTGTTTTTGTTGTCTAAATGGGTAGTTGTCAACGTTACGTAACAAGCAGTTACGCTTAATTGTTGACAATCAATGTTTTAAAGGATGCCTTAACAATTGCATAATGTACCTAACTTTTCTTGCAAACAACTGTCAATCATTTTGTCACTTAATGTGGGCGGAGTTTACTGTTAAGGATTCTAATTTATAAGTGCCGCTTCTTGAATATAGCTGGATAGATAGATAGATAGAGATATTGAGATAGAGATACAGATACAGATAGTTATATAGATAGATGGATAGATAGACAGATGGAGAGATAGATAGGTAAATAGATAGATAGAGAGATAATGTTATTATTAATAATAATAATAAAATATATAAAAACTATATAAAAAATCTAGTCTTTGCTATGAGCTGATCATAGAGAGATCCTTCATGTTTAAAAAATAAAACACAAAAAAGCAACAATCTGACTGATAAAAAATAAACTCATATGACTGCAAAGCCATTGCGAATTTTCTAAAAAAATTTATTGATTCTGGTACTTTCCGTAGACACTTTTTATAACTTCTCTCTCTTAATTATTATGCATCAAAAATATCAAATATACATGTAGCCCCTTTCTCTAAGATTAGAAATTATAGCGATCCCATCTAACCTCAACCTCCAGCATCCTGTTGGATTCTTCTGTTTGGTTTTGTCCCCACCCTGTCACCCACTTCCTGTATATTCTGATGGATGACTTTGTCCACCAGGCCACAACACACTTAGAATGATATGCTAGAAAAAAGTGTGACTAGAATAAGTATAGAGCAAAGAGAGTTGCCTTGTGGAACCCCAGGTCAGGGCAAAGTCAAACAATGTACATGTAATTACTAATGTAGTACAGGAAATTTGATGGAAATTGAGAAGTTTATAAACTTCACCTCAGCTGTGGTTGTTGTATTCAGTTGAAAGTAGGTATTGATGAGAAATATTCAGTATTAGCAGTCTTGAATACCGGAACATTTGCTACATAATTTTAAAGCACAATTTAAATCTTTGAGTCATGTCTTATATCTCAATGATTGACACTGAAACATTGTCCATATTCTTCGTTTTCACTGACCTCAGTGTCTAACTTATGAAATAGATAATGTACTGGGGGGCCTATGCTGGGGCAAGTAAAAGACACCACCCATGGGGTACATGACGGCGACTCCAAGCCCTATCAGATATTGTTATAATCTATAGATCAGAAAAGTTATGTACTTTCCTGGATCTGGAACCCTAGTCAGAATCACAAAATGTTGTGTAATAGATGGATGGATGGATGGATGTATAGATGGATAGATATGTGGATAGATATGTGGATGGATGGATGGATTGGATTAGATGGATGGATTGAATGGATTGGATTGGATGGATAAGAATTAAGGATGGATTGGATTGGATGGATTAGATGGATGGATGGATAGATAGATCAATAGGTGTCTTTGAGGCACGAAAAAGACCGCCAAACATGGGGTAAGTGTGCAACATGGTATTGGCTCCAAGCCTTGTCATATCATCATTACGTCTGCCTGCAACTGGTCATGTAAGCTGACTGAAGTTCAGGCCCAGTAGCATTGAGACATAAACTGACATGGAATATCTTATACCAATCCCAGTCGAGCGCCGATTTCTCATGGGGCCCAAAATGAGACTGGAATGTGTAAAATTTTACAAATATATCACATATGTCAAATCAACAGAGGTGCTGGACCCCAGTAACACCACTTCAGACTGAAGAGTATGTGATTAAATCTTTTGTTAGTTTCGGACATTGATTTTACTGTAGCTTAGCTGGCTGCTGCTCAATTAGACAAAAAGTGTCTGAAAAAAAAACAACCCAGAAGCCTTTTTAAAGGGAGATGGTCAGAAAGGCTAGCTAGTATAATATTTTGATATACTTGCTGTAGTATACGTTTGATTTTTAGTTGTGTAGGGTCATCATTTGGCTTTAAAAGCATTTAACAGCAGGCATGCACCTTTAGCAGTCCATTGACAAACCAGTTTCAAAATGTTGTACTCCAACTATTACCCTAATTTACCGATCATAGGAAGTATAAAGAGAACATAAAACATACTTTAGGATGTAAGATGTTGTATCAACACAACTTTAAAAGCTTCATCGGGTTAACAACCTTCCATCTATTTATTTTTGGATAAAGCTAAGGAACCAATCTCCACATACAACTTTAAGCCTGTTAATTATCATCCATACATTTTACTAAATTGAGGTTAAAGAGAATGTACTAGACATTCACTTTTGCTTTCATCATTTCAACTATCATCCATCATGTTACTAGCAAATCAAGTCTATATTTTAAATGAATCCTTGGATCTTCAGTCATTAGACATATGACAATTGTCTAAGATACGTTAGACCTCACATGATGAACTTTGACCTCAGAGATTTTGGGGTAGGGGCCTAACTCAGTGGTAACGCACTGGACTTCCAACCACTGGGTCCCGGTTTCGATTCCCCGTCGAGCCTAAGGTGGATGGCTGGTTCATACTTCAACTCATTGCCATGGTCTCTGCCTGTCCTAATTAGCAAAACAGGTGCAGAAATACAGGACGTAAAGCCGTAATCCACCTACCCATTACCTCAGAGATTTTCAGTGAAGCAATTGGCGCTACAAAGAAAGTGACTCTCAGAAAGAGATAGTATTTAATATTTTGGTCATATACTTGTGTGGGGTTTATACTTTGACTTGATAGTGCAGCAAACTGGTATTTTGTTCAAAATGAGTACTAAAGCAGAACTGATCATGAGGCAGTCCCATAGCTTGTACTTGACTCTCTCTCTTAGTCAGAAGGCTATTTGCACTTTGCTGTACTCCCACCCTTGGGAGCCACAAGAGGACCAAATCATGATGCACAAATTTTGTGGTTCATTGGAAGTAATGCACTGAGTGCTGCCTAAACGTTGTTTTCACGTTGCCTCCTAATGGTGCCTAGTCCAAGGGTGTGCCCTTTAGCTACAGAAATAAACTGTATTTATAGCAAATGCTGAACTGTAAATCACTTTAATAGCATGAGAAATGAAAGAACATTGTCATGTTTCCACTCCATATTAATTGAAATATGACGCGAGACACAAAATGAATGGTAAGAAAACAGTTATGTGTGATATTTTACATGTTTTTATGCAGTAACATGCTTGCAATAGCATTATGCACTAATTGTGAATGAGTTTCAACAGACACTGTATGTTGGATAAAAATGTAAAGTTAATGTTTATGGTCAGTTATAACTCAACAGGGTCTCAATCAACTTCACGATTACACCCTTGGCAGGCCTGTTCAAGCATGTGCCTTTCTCAATTCCCTAGGGAGGATACAGCTGAGCAGCCGTAGTCAGTGTATCAGGCTAGGCACTCTATAATCGCCATCACTTCCTGTAGTACCCATTTACACCAGTGGTTCAAGGAGGATGTGCTCAGTTGCTCCATGCTGTGGCTGAGTTTGAACCCAATACCTTGTGCATACAAGTCCAGCACCTTATCCACTGGGCCACAAACCCCATAAAATGATTTCATGGCAGTGACAAAATGAAATGAGAATCATAATTAGTTTCTGAGAAATTAAGAGATTTAATTCATACTTTATATAAGATCATAATGACCCATCATTTATCATGTATACATTTGTTTTCTGATATTATCCAAATTGTGGTCAACTTCTGGGGGTTATTGGTTAAGACACCCCATCTTAAGTCATAAAACCCTTTTATTGAGGACAAATATGGTATGAGAAGATCCTTAAGAACCTCAGTGAGGTTTGGTGACAAGAAAGAATAATTTGATCTATTGGAAAACCACAGAGGAACCAAAATACTGTGTACACTAAAAATAGCCTGATCAAATTGAACCTAGACGAAACTAGATAACTTCTGCTATACGATGCTACATGCCACTAAACTGAACTGTCTGGAAATAGCTGGCTACTTAGAGGCGGATCTAAAAGTACATGCAGCACCATTTGGTGCATAAGTTGAGAGTTACACATATTTGTCTTTTTTATTGTTGAAAAGATGCATGTCTATTGCAAATATATATTCATGATATATTAGATGAATTTCTTACATTTACCAAGGTTTACACTTTTGCAATGGTGGTAGGTGTAAGCCGACTATAAGCTAGGAGTAGCCAAAAGCGGCTGGCTTTAGCCAGTTATAGCTACAGCCAGGAATAGTTTGCTACAGCTGTCTAGTGGCGACCATATTTTATGAAACTAACTGTATTATGCTAATTTGGAACTAGATGTTCAACTTGATGCAAAGTTATCTGAAAGTACCAATTAAAGCAAGAGAAGCTAATTTATTGCTTCTTTAGTGAAGCTAATTTGTTGGGTCTGAAGTCTAGCAGATGCATTGCCGATATGCCTTATGGTGCATGTCTTCTGTCAAGACCGCAATATCCAAACTATTTCCTGCGGCCTTCATAAAAAGAACGGACCAATTCTTCCTCCTTAACACGCACTGCCCTTCTCATTTCCTCATAGTCTAGACGCTGCTTTCTGGTGCTTGGTGGCTGTGCTAGCTCCCAGACGGACATTTGCCGTCGAGATAATTGTATAATTCAAATAATAAAGTATTGATGCATTTTTACAGAATTTTAACCCTTTTATAAGGTTTGCATCCTTCAGTTATTGTTTCTCGAAATGAGAATGACACAAATGAGTTCTTGAAAAGAAATAAAATTAGAAAAGCCACTGGTTAAATTTCATTATTATTCCTGTAGGAGCACTGTAAAACTTCTATGGGATTACTATATCTACAATTTGGCATTATACTGTTAATCTATTATTGCATGGGTATGATGGCATTTTCTGGTATAGATCTAACTAGTACACTAATGCATATATCATGTTTGTAAAATGCATTTAATAAAGACAAAAATAAAAAGACTATTTCTGAATGAAACATTACAATGATTTTATGCACTCATTGAATTTAACAAGATCCCATGCAAATATGATAGACTGCGCATTCCTAATTTATGTGAGCATTCACAACAAGTTTACTTGATGGATGGATACTGAAAATTATCCAAATTAACTAGTTTTCATGCAAGATTAAATTTTTGTAAAAAGGGAACTGAAAAGTATATTAAAAAATGTATCATACATCGTAGCATTTACATACCATTGTTGTGAAGATATTTGGAGCAAATTTACATAATATTACATACACATTATTATTATTATTATTAACATCTATATTCACGCTCAAAACTAAATGTGAAAAATTGATCGGTTACATTTTAATTAAGAAATACAGAAGAACTCAATTATATAATATATTTCATTCACATTTAAAACAGTTGTCATAAGACCATCTCTGTTAGTTTGGCATGTATGCAATCATTACTGTTTTAAAAACAACCACCAGGTTTATTAAGCTTAAACTAACGTATATATTTTAGGAAAATTTATCGCTACACTTACAAAAATCTGGTCCACAAAACAATGATCTCCACACAAGTTTGTTATTGGCTAAACACGTAAACTGCCTTTTGTGGTTTCATTTGGCTCAAATTACTGTGGTTTGTGATAGTAACAGACTTTTGTCATTGTGTTATGATATCGATCAGCATAATTACTTTTTCCATTTAATATTGCTCTATATCATGGAAAGAAAATACAATGTAAGGTATGTAAGTAGATGAACAAATGCAGATCTACATGCGGACCCCTGTAGTCAAACAAAACAAAACCAAAATAAATTTAAAAAAACACCAAAGCAAATTACTGCCTTCTGTCATTTACTGCTTTCTGTCAGAGGGCATTATGGTATATATCAAGCCATATTAACTAAACTTATGAAATATAAGACAGGAATAATAATAATAATTGATGATGGTAATATATTTTAGTGGTATTTGTATTCATGAATTAATTACCACATATTCAGGTAGATTAGTTGGACTAATAATATAAATCACGCCATGAATGAGCTGGGCATAAAAATGGGGGAAAAAAAACTAATCAGAAAGGATCAACTTACAGCATATTGAATCAGTGGCTAAGATCTATTTAGATGTGACAAACTTGCCCTGCAATGATAGCCTGAATGGAGAGTGTGCCTTGCATACGTAAGACATCCTAGGTTCTGGTCTGGTAACTCCAACTCAGGCTGAATCCTGTGTGATTGAATCCTGACAAAGTTACTAAGACATTGATTCCTGAATTGCATAACAAGTTGCTTCAGTTCCCAGCCAGCTGCTTTTCTTAGTATTGTAGGGGGTATGGCCTAGCTCAATGGTAGTGTGTTGGGTTTCCTACAACTGAGACACGGGTTTAATTCCCGGTTGAGCCTAAGTTGGATGGCTGTTTCATCCATCATAGCCAGAACTGACCTACATGGTATTAGATGCGATGTAGGGTTGGAACGCGTTGTATAGGAATTCTTGGAAGTTGACATTTACGAAATTTTTTCCTCAATAAACACGTTAGCATACCTTATTTCGTCGTTATGTACAGGGGTACGACTGTTAACTATCGACTTGTATGCAGATTTTACTTAAAAAGCCAGTGAAAACATCCTTTTCAAGAGCTTTTTCAAATTCGCGTTCGCAGGTTCATGCTTTTGTGGTAAATATACACAAGAGGGCGCATCAGTGCGATTCGGCGCTGATAGCTCTTTACACTGACCGGTTTTCGTCCACTCGGAATCTGACAGTAGAACGCTCAAGAAGTACATCAACAAGCACAAAAATCTCTGTATTAATTTACTAAACTTTGCCATTGCAATGCCCCCAGCAATCACAGAAATGAGGACTTGCAAGCGTTATTCTGGTTGCCACTAGGGGCGTTGAAACTTCGCCGGAGCCCTCTTGTGAGTTTTGGCAGAACTAGACGGCCATGTTTTTCATAATGCTCTCATGTAATCAAGTGAACATGAAATCAAAAATAGTGCAGAAATCGATGATAATGGGAAGAAATGAACCATATCTGTGCGTGATACAATAGAAAAAAGGTATGTCTAACGCTACAGTGGGTGTATGTTGTGTGACAAACGTTTACTAAAAGGCTAGTTCCCACTCAAGCCAAAAAGTCAATATTTTTTCATCCAGGACCTTGTAACCCTGTCCTGTGGACAGGGGACTTGTAGCTACATCCATCATATCATTGCCCTGGTCAATGCCTGTCCTAATCATCCAACAGGTGTAGAAAAACAGGACGTAAACTCCTAAGCCACAGGAGAAGGGTGTGTTTTACACTGTTTTATTATTATGCCTGCATGCATCAATCAAGCTTTTTCCACAATGGAAATGGGTAAGATTAACTGTTTAACTAACTCAAATACAGACACAACCTCTATGGATATTTCTGTGTCTTTTGCCTTTACCAAAAGTATTTAGACCGCTTTAGTCCCAAAATCATAGATATTGTATATGTTGTAGTATGGTTGAAGTTATTCATCATGGTGGCCCAGCTGCAGTGGCCTCACAGGCTTTTGGAAGGTCTCCTTTGCTATTTTCTAAATAAATGTTGAGTTTTCTTCACACAAACAAGTGTTTTTTAACCTTAGTAACGTTTCACCAACATACAGTTCGTTGGCCTCTTAAGACTAATGGGCTGGAAAGTCAGTGTTGTTGTTTTTGATCACCAACATCAAAAACAAAACAAAAAACTTGTTTGTGTAAAGACATCTACATGTCGATAAAAGTCATTCATTCATAACTTAACATAATATATTGGATATATGAGTCTGATGATAGAATCTAAAGATTTCCAAATATGTTTTGACACAGAAAAGACAAAGGAATAAATATATGTTGAAGTCTGTCCATCTCCTGAAATAATAACAAACACCCATTCTAGATTGTCAACAGTATGTTGTACATGTGTAAGGCTATGCTATTACCTAAACCAACATTAAATAACGTTTTTAACCTTACCTTACCTGACGCTATCCAAGCGATATAAAATTCTGAAGATATTTATAGATTCAGGTTTTGGGTAGAGGGCTACTAGATACATATGGCTACTTTCAAAAAGTTGCACTGTTTAAATGTCATGTTAAAATCAATCAAAGTTAGTTGCAATTTTCAAAATATACATTGTATTTTTTCAAGCTTTATCAATGCAGCTGACTATCTATTGACTGTTCTAAATTGTTTCCTGATCTTTACCTATATCTGTCCAATACAGGGGCTACTGATAACCATAGCAGCTGGTTATCCAATTCTGGTTACCAAGGCAACTTTCTCTACAGGAGTGACTATTGTTGAAGTCGTGTGGCTCATTTTACCCTTCACTGACCTTTATTTACTGGAATTGTCATCCGTTATGGGGGATTTGGTTAGGACCTAAGTGCAGGAGTACACATGCTATTTATATTCAGGTCCACTGTACGCTTTGGGGTAAAGCAGTCTCTCGATGTATTTCAGTGATGATTTCCCTGTGGTAAAAACAAACTTTTGCAAGTGTACCTCTTTTGGATAAATCACAAAGCCAAGGAGTTTTGCATTGCAAAATGTCAGTTGTGAATCTGGGTGGTCCAACAGTTGGCAGGTAGCATACAATAGTTATGACATAATATGGAGGTATGTTCCCTCGATGGTTTTCCTCTATACACACATCCGCCTTTTCCAAATTGGCAAGCTCTGCTGAAGGTCCTTGTGTGATCCCCTGCATGAGCACTCTTCATGCGCTACATCCCAGCTGGGTGTCAATCACATGAGACATTAAATTGGAGGTGCCTTGTATTCGGTGTCTATGCTGAGGCAAGTTAACCCATGGGGTAAATGTGTAATATGGTGCTGACTTAAAGTGCCTTAACTCATCATTACATCTGCTTTTAGCTGCTGGTCACATAAGCTGACTAAGCTTCAGACTCAGTCAGATTGATTTCAAGACATTAGACATTAATCATGCTTTTAAATTATAAAGCTGCCTGAAATATTAGAAACTGATGTATGTTCTCGATGAATAACATATTTCCAGCATGATTTACCACTGCGATGTGATTAAATAATTTTTCTATTTCTGTTGAAAAGGCTGTCACAAATCTTTTTCAGACAGCATGTGAATTTCATTGAAGTATATTTCTTTTGTTTTTATTGCAACTGATAGGTCTGATCAATATATGCAGCTGGGTTGCCTAATGGTTAAGGCATCCACCAATTCCATATTGGCCGGCTCGGCTTAAGTTTTGGGTTCATTCCCTGGTCTGGCACTCTTCGTGAGCTACATCCCAGCCAGATGTTAATTGCATGAGACGACAAATTGGAGGTGCATATGCGGAGGCAAGTAAAAGACCTCATCCATTGGGTAAATCCGTAGCATGGTGTGAACTCAAAGCCTTATTGCCTCATCATTAAGTTTGCCTCTGGATGCTGGTCATTTAAGCTGACTAAGCTTCAGGCTCAGTAGCATTTAAACACTTTCAACGTCATCAATATCTTCATGAAAATGTAACGCCACAATACTGGTAACATGTGAATTTCATTAAAAAACATCTACAATGGTACTCTTACATCTAAGCATGTGTATATCATTACATATTCATGAAAATGTTATGCCAAAATACTGGTGGCATGTGAATTTAAAAAGATATCTACAATTGTGATGTTTCTGCCTGATCATGTGTATATCATATATTCATGAAAATTTTATACCCACAAGACATGTATAACCGTGACTTTGCTGCTTTCTGCTTGATTGAAACTTAGCAAAGTGGTTACAGGTTGTTTCAGTTCCCAGCCAGCTGTTTTTCTAATGTGTTGTAGCAAGGTTTTCTTTGAGAAAACAAACTAAGTAACCCTTGCCCTATGCATAACACATGTGCGATGTGCACATCAAAGTTACCATAGCTACCACAAGCGATTTTCATGAGAAGGATAAATGCATGGTTTTTAGCTAATTATAATAAGGCAAAAACCATGTGTTTTCCATGCGTTTATCCAAACGCATGGAAAATGCACGTGGCACAAATGGCCATGTAGGTTCGTTAAATTGGTGGTCCCTTCTATGTTGTGTCTATCCTGAGGCAAGTAAAAGACCTAACCCATGGTGACTGTTACAGTCTGTCAGATCCAACGGATATGGTTAGCTGCTTTCAAAAGTTGTCTTTTAGTCTGATAACTAAAAAACTATTTGGTTTAGATTTAAATTTAGTAAGTAATTGTAAACAATGTGTAAGAAAAAGCAGAGAATCAAATTTTAACCCTGCATCTTGTGCTCCTGTGCCTTATACCAGGCTCTCCCTACACATTGTGCTCCCTATATCTGGTAAGACATGTGTGATCCATCAGGGTTATAATGTCATTACATGCCTATATTCCCATACTTACTCCTCAATCAAATTTTCATAGAGAACAATTTTTTCCATTTATAATATTATTGATTTCTTCTGGACAGAATGAGTGACTTTATCCTGGCCAATACTGTGTTACTCATAAACCATACAATAGTATCTGGCTATCCACTTCTCATTACCATGGCAACTATTTCTACAGGAGAAACTATTGTTGAAGTCATGTGATTCATTTTACCCTTCACTGCCCTTTATGCACCGGAATTTTTTTTCCCAGTATTGAGGATTAGGTTAAGACCTAACAGGAACACTGAGCTATTTCTATGCTGATCTACTGTACAATGTAAACCAACTTTTGAAAGTGTACCTCTTTGTGATAAATGACAAAGCCAAAGACTTTTCTACTTCCAAAATGTCAGTGCTGAAAGTCAATGTTGGGCATGAGGCTTGGTGATCCTGCAATTGGCTTGGTTATACGGTGTAGTTAGGACATAAAATGGAGGTTTCTTGCATTCAATGCAATTACAAAGGATACCACTAATGCAAAAGACCCCACTTTAGTGGACCTTAGAAAGTTATCAGCTTCCTCGTGACAAGGGCAGAGGTCTCCAACCTTTGTTGGCCAACACAGGGCTCTGCGGACAATCTAGTTATGCCTGGCAATGGACCAGCTTGTGCAGCAGGGGCTATGCTCAGTGGTAGTATACTGGGCTGCCAACCACTGGGTTCTGATTTCAAATCCAGCCCCCATTGGAAGGTTGCTTCATCATTCGCCTCATTGCCTTGGCACCTGCCTGTCCTTATCAGCCCTTATCGACAAGCACATATTTAAACATAATCTAAATAATTTTACTTTTGAGATAATGGATTCCTTGTTGCTGACTACTTGACAGTACTTCTTATATTACCGTCATACATCCAATTGCAGATTTAGTGTCATCATATATCCAACACTGTGCACAGATACATTACCGTCATACTACAATAATGATAACAAATACTTTATTAATTCATGTAAAATTACAAACAAACTCTTATTAATGCAGCTATAAATTACATGAACAGTCTATTTGTTATTTATGCAAACAACAAAAAGGAGAAAAGAAAACTTAAAAATGGGGAGTACTACAACTGCTCTATTCTGCATAACAAGACCACTGTACTAATTCCTACCCTTAGTCTTGTATACCACACAACAGCCTGCATTACTGGACCACTGGGGTCATAATCTGTTACAAGGTATCACCGCCTTGGCCTTTGGCCCAAACCTGGTTCCATTCCTGTTCCCTTTGGGCCAGTGCTGACTGTGTGAAGCCCTTATCTAGGTTTCTCTGGTGGGTGATAATAGGGGGATGTACGATAGATCCGTCCATTGGTGGCCAACTGAACCACATACGCTGTTTTAGGCCTAGCAGCAATTCTGACATTTACCAGACATTGTAGTTCAGTATAGCATAGTTATTGTGGACACACATTGTGTCAGATTTGATTGCATTTTTGTAAATTCAATTCAGGGTTCTTAACGAGTACTCATGTACAGTTAGTTTCATTAAAATTGGCCTGTCAAATTAAACCTAGACAAAGCTAGACACTTTCTGCTATACGAGGCTACCTGCCACTAAATGGAACTGTCTTGCTACTCAAAGCTGGATCTAAAAGTACATGTAGCACCATCTTGTGCTTTAGTTGAGAGTTATGCATATTTGTCATTTTTTGTTGAAAAGGTACATGTCGATTGCACATACATATTTATTCAGTGGTGGTAGATGTAAGTCTACTATAAGCTGGGAGTAGACAGAAGTGGCTGGCTTTAGCCAGTAATAGCTATAGCCAGGAATAGGTTGCTACAGCTGTCTAGAATAGACCATATTTAATGAAACTTACTGTAATTGAATGCAAAATCACAAGTACAATACAATACCTGTAGTACTTATGCTCACTGAGTACATCGCAAGTATAATACTTTGCCTGCAGGCGTGCCTTAGTCATCTAATTATTATTAGGGTTGAATATTTTAATAATAAATATACACAGTGGAGTTTTAGTAAATATAATGCTGCCTGAGATCACAACTTTTGGTCTAAAATATAAATTAGTTGATTTTTGAAGTAAAACAAAATATTTCTTTGCAACTTTGCAGGTGATAAGGCTCATCTTTGATAAGCACTACTGTGGTGTGAAAAAAAGTGGAGTCACCATACAAATTTTCCAATTGTCATTTATTTGAGCTCATCATCTCAGCACTACAAATTACACTGAATTCAATGGAAAGGATGAAATAATTGGTGCACTAAGAGCTGAGATAAAAAAAATTCCAAACAGTACAAGTGAAGTGGCCTAGTGGTTAAGGTGCTTGACTACAAACGGAAAGGTTCTAGGTTCAAATCCCCACCATGGCATTGCAGGACTAAGCAGATCCTCTGTAACTCTTTGGTCCACACCACCCAGGTGAAAATGGAGTGCTGGCTATAGAGTGTGATGGCGATTGTAAAATGCTTAGCCACTTAACACACTGTAATGTGCTGTATTAATATTCCCCATGAAGTTGAGAAAGGATCATGCTTGAACAAGCTTGCCAAGAGTGTAATTGTAAAGTCTGTTGAAACTACTTGGACTGTAATAATGACAATGAACCAATACATTGTATAGTTACATACCACACATGCAACAAAATAATATAAACCATATGTCACCAGTGTTGTTTGCAAGCTATACCTCATAAACTATAAATTCCATATTGCAAACAGTCATAAATTCACCATCAGTCAGTTCAACTCACAATTGTAAAACAAATGGGCAATGATATTTGCACAGATGATAGAAGGAAAGGAACTTCGTTTAAAAAAGGTAACCAAAATTCTAAGTGTAATACATGCAGAGATATTACTCTAAAGTAGTGCCTCTTAGTCAGCACAGCAAAGCCTACAGTAGGGGGTGCAGCAGTGAACTGCAGCATTTATCTTTAATTGAGGGCTCTCTTTTGTTTACATGTAGTGGGTGAACATATTGGTCGTAAAGTTAGTAAAATGGCCTCAACGTGAACACCACTTCTGGTTCATTTTTTGTTTTTTGTTATGATGAGGTTTACTCTCATGTCTGGTGAATAAAAACAGGTCTATGTAGCAAAGTAGTATTTCAAATGGTGGGCTGGTCTTAATATTGAGGTTGCCTTAAAATTGTTCTTGATGGTGAGGTAGTGAGGGTGGTCTTATAAGTAACCTTTTTAAATGAGGTGATCTTGATAGTGGTCTTAATAGTGTGGTGGTCTTAGAGATGGGTTCCACTGAAATATATACCCAATGGGCAAGCTCTAAACACGATAGCTAGATGCACCGGACATCTCCTAGTGGTGTATGTAGTACGTACACTAAGTCTTATTTCGTGATTAAGCTGACTGCCACACACATTCACCTGTTGGAAACAAAATGCTGCCATGAATTTTTTAATCCAAGAAGGTAATTTTTGGTCTGCTATATGAATTTCAACTAAAAAATCGATACATCTTTGTCTGATGTGTACGAGAGTATTGCAAATTTAACATAATGTCACACTGGACTTTTATGGCATATAATAATTTTGCCGCACTGGAACTAGGAAAGTCAATGTTTGTCTGGAGTATCGATTTGTACCTCGCCATTACGACCACTAAAGGGGTCTTATCTTGATATGATTACATTATGTATGCCTGTCAGTATTTTTGTCCTGCTGTGTACCATTGTGGTTAAATAGAGTTAGTGCCAATTTTGATCCTTGAAGTACACTTATACCTCAATTTAAGGACACCTTGCCGTTACAGCCAATGTTCTTTTAAGGCCGAAGTTGTTAGGGCTTACAACATCACCAATGAGACCAGTTTATCTGTACTGAAAATTGGTTTTTTAAGAGTTGGACCTATAATTGGTTAATTCCCCATTGGCTATCTCTGCTGATGGTCCTGGTCCAATCCCCAGCCTGGGCACTCTTCATGAGCTACATCCCTGCTGGATGTCAGTCTCATGAGATGTTAAATAGTGGATTTTCCATAAAGCTTCTTGATATTTCCGCCAGGTGGTTACTGGCAGAATGCTGCAATCCTATTGATTGCACAGATTCCCACTCAAGATTCTGATTAGCTGAGGCAAGGGGACCCCAAGAAGGAGTATTTCTTGTGCATTTTAATGTACATCTGATACCTTATGTTTTAGCAAATTTAGCTTCTTCTATTAAGTAAGTTGCATTTATTGAATCAAATGGCAACACTAATAACAGAAAAAGGTAGACTTATGTCGTGTCACATTATGAGGGGTTCTGTGAAAATAACCTTGATGGATCAGCCTTGTACTCGGTGTCTATGTATATGCTGAGGCAAGTAAATGCATCCCACCCATGAAATTAATGTGTAAAATGGTGTGGAATCCCAAGCCTTATCATCTCAATATTATGCCTCCTGCTAGCCATACAAGCTAAGCTTCCGATCCAGTAGCATTGAGAATTTAAACATTGACATTGATTCCAGTCGCAAAATATAGAAGGTCTTCATGATGATTGATGTTCTTAATTATGGTGTCCTGTACTACATGTATTTGTGGAAACTAGTACCACACTGTGTGGTCTTAATATTGAACAGTACTGTATTTCCGAAGCAAGTGCCATTTCTTGGGGCTTGTAATTCTACTACTTTCATTCACCCAAAGATGAGGCATTGACTAAAAGTTACCAGGCTGTTTTTGCTGGAGAAATAGCCGCCAGTGGGGTGGGACAAATTTGACGGGTCTAAGTGGGATGACCAGCCAGTCAGATCTGACTAAAATTGAACAACCCACTTCCGGCATAGATGGCGCTGCAGAATGGAAACCAAAGAGATTGATGAGTTACCAAGGGTTCACTCTGTTGCCATAGGAACCACATGCTGTTATCCCACTAGGTTATTTCCGGTTCCTAGTGAGGACAGTTGTTGACTACAAGTTAAGTGAGGTTGGAATTTTTAGAATTTTGGCAAATCAGGGGTTGTTGTCAAGTGTTGATATTATTAACTGCAGTAGCGGATCCAGGAAAAATATGTATGGGTGATTTCGGCAGGAGGTATAAAAAGCATTAAAAAAAAACAGGAACAATTGACCCACGCTATTATGACTCCCCAATATTAAGAATACCTTAATCTTGGAAAAATCTTTAATGACAAAAGAAGTAGAACATTTTTGGAATTACAACCACCCCAATATCGAGAGTGTGGGGACCTAGCTCAGTGGTAGTGTGTTGACTTCCAACCACTGGGTCCCGGGTTCGATTCCCCATTGAGCCTAACTTGGATGGCTGTTTCATCCATCATCTCATTGCCATGGTCCCTGCCTGTCCTAATTAGCCCAACTGGTGCAGAAATACAGAATGTAAAGCCCTAATCCACCTACCCACCACCTCAGAGATTCTCAGTGAAGCAATTGCCGCTACAAAGAAAGTGACTCTCAGAAAGAGATAGTATTTAATATTTTGGTCATATACTTGTATTGGGTTTATACTTTGACTAAGGCATCCACCAATTCCATATTGGCCGGCTCTGCTGAAGTTTTGGGTTCATTCCCTGGTCTGGCACTCTTCGTGAGCTACATCCCAGCCGAATGTTAATTGCATGAGACGACAAATTGGAGGTGCCTATGCGGAGGCAAGTAAAAGACCTCATCCATTGGGTAAATCCGTAACATGGTGTGAACTCAAAGCCTTATTGCCTCATCATTAAGTTTGCCTCTGGATGCTGGTCATTTAAGCTGACTAAGCTTCAGGCCCAGTAGCATTTAAACACTTTGAACGTCATCAATATCTTCATGAAAATGTAACGCCACAATACTGGTAACATGTGAATTTCATTAAAAAACATCTACAATGGTACTCTTACATCTAATCATGTGTATATCATTACATATTTCATGAAAATGTTATGCCAAAATACTGGTAGCATGTGAATTTAAAAAGATATCTACAATTGTGACGTTTCTGCCTAATCATGTGTATATCATATATTCATGAAAATTTTATACCCACAAGACATGTATAACGGTGACTTTGCTGCTTTCTGCTTGATTGAAACTTAGCAAAGTGGTTACAGGTTGTTTCAGTTCCCAGCCAGCTGTTTTTCTAATGTGTTGTAGCAAGGTTTTCTTTGAGAAAACAAACTAAGTAACCCTTGCCCTATGCATAACACATGTGCGATGTGCACATCAAAGTTACCATAGCTACCACAAGCGATTTTCATGAGAAGGATAAATGCATGGTTTTTAGCTAATTATAATGAGGCAAAAACCATGTGTTTTCCATGCGTTTGGATAAACTGCACGTGGCACAAATGGCCATGTAGGTTCGTTAAATTGGTGGTCCCTTCTATGTTGTGTCTCTGCTGAGGCAAGTAAAAGACCTAACCCATGGTGACTGTTACAGTCTGTCAGATCCAATGGATATGGTCAGCCGCTTTCAAAAGTTGTCTTTTAGTCGTATAACTAAAAAACTATTTGGTTTAGATTTAAATTTAGTAAGTAATTCTAAACAATGTGTAAGAAAAAGCAGAGAATCAAATTTTAACCCTGCACCTTGTGCTCCTGTGCCTTATACCAGGCTCTCCCTACACAGTGTGCTCCCTATATCTGGTAAGACACTGAGCTATTTCTATGCTGATCTACTGTAAAATGTAAACCAACTTTTGAGTGTACCTCTTTGTGATAAATAACAAAGCCAAAGACTTTTCTACTTCCAAAATGTCAGTGCTGAAAGTCAATGTTGGGCATGAGGCTGGGTGATCCCGCAATTGGCTTGGTTATACAGTGTAGTAAGAACATAAAATGGAGGTTTCTTGCATTCAATGCAATTACAAAGGATACCACTAATGCAAAAGACCCCACTTTAGTGGACCTTAGAAAGTTATCAGCTTCCTCGTGACAAGGGCAGAGGTCTCCAACCTTTGTTGGCCAACACAGGGCTCTGCGGACAATCTAGTTATGCCTGGCAATGGACCAGCTTGTACAGCAGGGGCTATGCTCATTGGTAGTATATTGGGCTGCCAACCACTGGGTTCTGGTTTTGAATCCAGCCCACATTGGAAGGTTGCTTCATCATTCGCCTCATTGCCTTGGCACCTGCCTGTCCTTATCAGCCCTTATCGACAAGCACATATTTAAACATAATCTAAATAATTTTACTTTTGAGATAATGGATTCCTTGTTGCTGACTACTTGACAGTACTTCTTATATTACCGTCATACATCCAATTGCAGATTTAGTGTCATCATATATCCAACACTGTGCACAGATACATTACCATCATACTGCAGATATGTTGCTGTCATACATTCTATTGTAGATACATTATCATCATACATCATACTGCAGATATAATGCTGCCCAGTGGTTTTCTGTGGTGAAACCAGCTAAAATCCTGCCCTGGTTCATTTATTTGTTTCCATGTGCAACAGGCAGTCTATCAATTTAATAATTGATACTGAAGATACACTTTTTCATATGCTTGATAAAATAATTATTCAAATCTAAAACAGCTTTTGCAGTTACATCCTAATCCTGCAATGGCCAATTATTGAAGTGGATTTATCTTGATTAATTCTGAGAAATTCAGATGAAAAGCAAAGTAAGATTTATGTTATCAGTATTAGCAACGCATAGGTTCTTGTAAGAGGATTAACAGTTTAATACCTTGGAGAATATTTCATAAATTGTATTTCATACTTCAAACAGGACGATTAAAGGCAGAAGATGAGTATTAAAGTTGTAGAAGCTTAAAATATCAACTGAATCATTGTATCCATTAACTTAAGCGCCATAATATTCATGAATTGGCACCTACTTGAAAAGATCAAAATGAGAAATACAGACAGAAAAAAAAGCCGTCTGGTACAGGGGAAAGCCACAGTTGAGACCGCTTAATTTGCGGACCACTTCAATTTTAAGAACTGATCATCAATGACCATACTTATGTGGTAAAGAGTGTTCACAATTTACCAGTTTTCAAATTACACACCGGTTTCGTGGTCAACCATTTAAATGATTTCAAAAGGAATCTTTATTGTGGGGCAATTGATTTAGTTCCATATAGCTTCCAAAATCAAGTTGTAAACGTTTTTAATGTTTTGGTTGAAAGTCTGCTGGGTTAAAAAAAGGCAATATCTGACAAAGGTCAGTTCAATCCAAATGATAGCTGCCATAATATTCAGTAGAAGTGAATAGTTTCAGTTGTGATATCAATACCTTGAAGCCAGCTGAAATGAACATAGCCAGAAGTTCATTATTATTATGCAGCATTCACCCATTAGACACCGCCCGTTGGTCTTGTGCTGATAAATGTGCTCTTCCCCACCTTTGGAGCAGGTCGGAGCTCAGTCGCATGTATTAGCTCTAGAATTGCCACAGTTATCCAAGTAAGGAACGTACAATCTAAGGAACCTTGACTGATTTAATGAGCCGTTCGCGGTCTCACCGTGTCAAAAGTATGCACTTGCACATGCATGGCTTAATCTTTGAGACAAGCATATGACTACTGGCAGGATTAACCAGATAACTCTCGTTTCCTCCAGGGACATATCTGTTTCAATGACACAACAAATTCCTTGATAATTATCTGTTGGGCAAATAGAATAATATTGAATCTTGAAAATGGTTAAAAAAATTGCATCATACTCTGATTATTAAAAATATGCAATTGTAAACTCAAGTTTACAAGTTTTATAATACTTCAATATATATCTAAAACATTGCCTCTTAGGTCCGTTCTTTGTATGAAGGCCGCAGGAAATAGGCCAGATATTGCAGGCTTGACAGAAGGCATGCACTATTAGGCAAATCGGCAATGCGTCTGTTAGACTTCAGACTTGGGTTTTCTGACTAACCAGAATTATTTTTTCTTGTTCACAAAACTCACTGAGGTTCTTAGGAATCTCCTGTCAATCATTATTATACAATTAGAATGTATTACGTCAGAGAGTCCTGTCATATTATTCTGATGTTTTATTTTAAAGTTGCAAAGTTTCATGTGAAGAGCCAATTTAATTTATGTTTAAACTAAAAGTGGCATGATTGTGGAAACAATGTCATAATAAGTTATCACCAGATCAAATTGTTTTCTTATTGAGTATCTATATACTGCTTATCATTAGATATTGTTTAATAAAATATGCGATCATAAAAAATATGCCATCATAAGATATGTGATCATAAAAAATGTGTGATCATAAAAGGCTCTTCAGTGATTTCCTAACATGGTCATGAGTAAGGGTCCTTTGAATGTGTTTTAACAGTGAAAAAAGAAGCACTTAAGGTAAAAAGAACAGCTCGTTATCTTATATTTCAACAATCTTCAAATAGAAAAGATTATCCAAAATTCAGTAATTTAGCTAATTACAATAGTTTTAAAAACAAGTGATTTCCAGTCAATTCTTCAAGTACCACAAAAAAAAAGCAGCTAATTAACTGAAAATCCATGTGACTGAAATATAATATTTTTCTCTCCACTGAGCTATCTTGGCAGAAAATGGTGTCATTCCAGACTGACAAAAGTTCCAATTGTATTCTTAATTTTTCTGCAGTAGCCCCAAGCTGCTCAAAACAAGACTCAATCATGCAGCCCAGAGGTTATGTCAACTCAACTTCTCTGGAAACACACAAAGTGTAGAGTATTACAGGGTCCCCTTGGATTACTCGAGTCAGTCTTCTAGAAGTTGGTGAAGAATAAAATGTGAGAGGAAATGTGACCTGACTTGGATCACTACAGTTGTGGGTTTTGTCATCTGAAACAGAACATTGAGACATTGAGATGTTGTAGGAGTTAAAATAGGATTTAAGATAGATGTCAATAATATATATATTTTGGCTATATTTCTCATACGTTGCACAGAATGGACAGAAGTTTACAATAAGCCAAAGCCCTACTTTCTGACAGATCATGATACATTTCATGAGCAATTTTATCACTGCTTCTTACTTTTTGTCATTATGACTAATCTTGTTTCTCTGGGGTTCTAACAAATGAAAGATGGGAAACTTTTAAGTTAGTTGTTACAGAGAGTTGGTTATAGTGGCCATAAGATAATAACAATATCTCTATTTGCAAAATGTACCTGTACAACCGTAAAAGTAATGTAAAGCAGATTAAAAAGGAAAAATTTGAAAATTTTTTTACAAAGATTAGTCTGACTTAATGATATAATTTCTGTTTATTTTGTGCTGCTACGTGCATTGTATGAAAAATATGAAAGAAAGACTCGTGGACAATCAATTTAAATCAGTGATTGTTTGACACATTTTTCGTTGTAATTAGAAACACGACAGAAAATAAAATGCCATAAAAGTTGGTTCATTTATCTGATGCGAGTTATGGTATACTTTCGAAAAAATTTTGGTTGATAATCGGCTACCACCTGAACAACAAATACCATTGCCTGTAGGTAATAACTCTATAAATACACCATTGCAAACACAGCTATCTGCTATTACAGGACCTGTTTATTATATGATTACCCAAAATCCTATAATTGTCACTTAGTAATAGTGGCAGTATAAGATGGTAGTATGAGGTGCTTGGGTCTGATGGTCAAGGTGCTCACCTGCAAAATGCAAGGTTGTAGGTGCGAACCCAAGCCATGGCATGGAGGAACTGAGTAGATCCTCTGTACCTCTTTGCTCCACTCAATCCAGGTGCAAATGGTTACTTGGCTACAGGCAGAGATGGCAATTGTGGAGTGCCTGACCCATGAAGCATTGTAATTGGCTTGGTCGGTTGAGCTCATCCATGAGGATAACAGACTCAAAGCCCAGACATTCACTTTTCATTTCTCATTCACCATAAGTGGATAGCAACCAGAAAAAGCCAAGGCTTGCCTTTAAAGAATACAGAATTATGTTTGAATTATATGAAAATAATGAAGGTCACAATCCCATTATAACAGGCATGTAACCATTGATGAAGTATTTGCTGATAATATTGTGTAATGCTTTTGATGTTTGGAAATCAGAATTGTTTTGTTTATAAAAAGTATTCCACAGTATCGCACATTCATTAACTGCTGATTTTTTGGCTTGTTCTGTCTTGACTCTGCTTATCAATAGATCTTTATTTTGTCTAGTAACTCTACTGGCGAGTAACAATAACTCAGAATTATAAGGGATAACAATAATGATAACAAATACTTTATTAATTCATGTAAAATTACAAACAAACTCTTATTAATGCAGCTATAAATTACATGAACAGTCTATTTGTTATTTATGCAAACAACAAAAAGGAGAAAAGAAAACTTAAAACTGCAGAGTACTACAACTGCTCTATTCTGCATAACAAGGCCACTGTACTAATTCCTACCCTTAGTCTTGCATACCACACAACAGCCTGCATTACTGGACCACTGGGGTCATAATCTGTTACAAGGTATCACCGCCTTGGCCTTTGGCCCAAACTTGGTTCCATTCCTGTCCCCTTTGGGCCAGTGCTGACTGTGTGAAGCCCTTATCTATGTTTCTCTGGTGGGTGATAATAGGGGGATGTACGATAGATCCGTCCATTGATGGCCAACTGAACCACATACGCTGTTTTAGGCCTAGCAGCAATTCTGACATTTACCAGACATTGTAGTTCAGTATAGCATAGTTATTGTGGACACACATTGTGTCAGATTTGATTGCATTTTTGTAAATTCGATTCAGGGTTCTTAACGAGTACTCATGTACAGTTAGTTTCATTAAAATTGGCCTGTCAAATTAAACCTAGACAAAGCTAGACACTTTCTGCTATACGAGGCTACCTGCCACTAAATGGAACTGTCTTGCTACTCAAAGCTGGATCTAAAAGTACATGTAGCACCATCTTGTGCTTTAGTTGAGAGTTATGCATATTTGTCATTTTTTGTTGAAAAGGTACATGTCGATTGCACATACATATTTATTCAGTGGTGGTAGATGTAAGTCTACTATAAGCTGGGAGTAGACAGAAGCGGCTGGCTTTAGCCAGTAATAGCTATAGCCAGGAATAGGTTGCTACAGCTGTCTAGAATAGACCATATTTAATGAAACTTACTGTAATTGAATGCAAAATCACAAGTACAATACAATACCTGTAGTACTTATGCTCACTGAGTACATCGCAAGTATAATACTTTGCCTGCAGGCGTGCCTTAGTCATCTAATTATTATTAGGGTTGAATATTTTAATAATAAATATACACAGTGGAGTTTAAGTAAATATAATGCTGCCTGAGATCACAACTTTTGGTCTAAAATATAAATTAGTTGATTTTTGAAGTAAAACAAAATATTTCTCTGCAACTTTGCAGGTAATAAGGCTCATCTTTGATAAGCACTACTGTGGTGTGAAAAAAAGTGGAGTCACCATACAAATTTTCCAATTTTCATTTATTTGAGCTCATCATCTCAGCACTACAAATTACAGTGAATTCAATGGAAAGGATGAAATAATTGGTGCACTAAGAGCTGAGATAAAAAAAATTCCAAACAGTACAAGTGAAGTGGCCTAGTGGTTAAGGTGCTTGACTACAAACGGAAAGGTTCTAGGTTCAAATCCCCACCATGGCATTGCAGGAATAAGCAGATCCTCTGTAACTCTTTGGTCCACACCACCCAGGTGAAAATGGAGTGCTGGCTATAGAGTGTGATGGCGATTGTAAAATGCTTAGCCACTTAACACACTGTAATGTGCTGTATTAATATTCCCCATGAAGTTGAGAAAGGATCATGCTTGAACAAGCTTGCCAAGAGTGTAATTGTAAAGTCTGTTGAAACTGCTTGGACTGTAATAATGACAATGAACCAATACATTTTATAGTTACATACCACACATGCAACAAAATAATATAAACCATATGTCACCAGTGTTGTTTGCAAGCTATACCTCATAAACTATAAATTCCATATTGCGAACAGTCATAAATTCACCATCAGTCAGTTCAACTCACAATTCTAAAACAAATGGGCAATGATATTTGCACAGATGATAGAAGGAAAGGAACTTTGTTTAAAAAAGGTAACCAAAATTCTAAGTGTAATACATGCAGAGATATTACTCTAAAGTAGTGCCTCTTAGTCAGCAAAGCAAAGCCTACACTAGGGGGTGCAGCAGTGAACTGCAGCATTTATCTTTAATTGTGGGCTCTCTTTTGTTTACATGTAGTGGGTGAACATATTGGTCGTAAAGTTAGTAAAATGGCCTCAACGTGAACACCACTTCTGGTTCATTTTTTGTTTTTTGTTATGATGAGGTTTTCTCTCATGTCTGGTGAATAAAAACAGGTCTAGCAAAGTAGTATTTCAAATGGTTGGCTGGTCTTAATATTGAGGTTGCCTTAAAATTGTTCTTGATGGTGAGGTAGTGAGGGTGGTCTTATAAGTAACCTTTTTAAATGAGGTGATCTTGATAGTGGTCTTAATAGTGTGGTGGTCTTAGAGATGGGTTCCACTGAAATATATACCCAATGAGCAAGTTCTAAACACGATAGCTAGATGCACCGGACATCTCCTAGTGGTGTATGTAGTACGTACACTAAGTCTTATTTCGTGATTAAGCTGACTGCCACACACATTCACCTGTTGGAAACAAAATGCTGCCATGAATATTTTAATCCAAGAATGTAATTTTTGGTCTGCTATATGAATTTCAACTAAAAAATCGATACATCTTTGTCTGATGTGTACGAGAGTATTGCAAATTTAACATAATGTCACACTGGACTTTTACGGCACATAATAATTTTGCCGCACTGGAACTAGGATGGTCAATGTTCGTCTGGAATATCAATTTCTACCTTGCCAATATGACCACTAAAGGGGTCTTATCTTGATATGATTACATTATGTATGCCTGTCAGTATTTTTGTCCTGCTGTGTACCATTGTGGTTAAATAGAGTTAGTGCCAATTTTGATCCTTGAAGTACACTTATACCTCAATTTAAGGACACCTTGCCGTTACAGCCAATGTTCTTTTAAGGCCGAAGTTGTTAAGTCTTACAACATCACCAATGAGACCAGTTTATCTGTACTGGAAATTGGTTTTGGCAGAGGGGTCCGAATCTGCCAAGTAGTGTCGTTTTAGCTACATCATGTGCAGTATAGAACACCACCATGAACAACAGACTCAGAAATCGCCAAAAGGGGCATAATATGGGGATGTTTTCAATGCTAGAACTTTAGTATATTCTAATTAAATTTTTAAGAGTTGGACCTATAATTGGTTAATTCCCCATTGGCTATCTCTGCTGATGGTCCTGGTCCAATCCCCAACCTGGGCACTCTTCATGAGCTACATCCCTGCTGGATGTCAGTCTCATGAGATGTTAAATAGTGGATTTTCCATAAAGCTTCTTGATATTTCCGCCAGGTGGTTACTGGCAGAATGCTGCAGTCCTATTGATTTCACAGATTCCCACTCAAGATTCTGATTAGCTGAGGCAAGGGGACCCCAAGCAGGAGTATTTCTTGTGCATTTTAATGTAAATCTGATGCCTTATGTTTTAGCAAATTTAGCTTCTTCTATTAAGTAAGTTGCATTTATTGAATCAAATGGCAACACTAATAACAGAAAAAGGCAGACTTATGTTGTGTCACATTATGAGGTGTTCTGTTAAAATAACCTTATTGGATCAGCCTTGTACTCGGTGTCTATGTATATGCTGAGACAAGTAAAAAAATCCCAACCATGTAGTTAATGTGTAAAATGGTGTGGAGTCAAAAGCCTTATCATCTTAATATCTGCCTGCAAGCTAAGCTTCAGACCCAGTAGCATTAAGAATTTGAACATTGACATTGATTCCAGTAGCAAAATATAGATGATCTTCAGGATGTTCTTAACTATGGTGTCCTTTACTACATGTTTTGTGGAAACTAGTACCACACTGTGTGGTCTTAATATAGAACAGTACTGTATTTCCGAAGCAAGTGCCATTTCTTGGGACTTGTAATTCTACTACTTTCATTCACCCCAAGATGAAGCATTAACTAAAAGTTACCAGGCTGTTTTTGGTGGAGAAATAGCCACCAGTGGGGTGGGACAAATTGGACGGGTCTAAGTGGGATGACCAGCCAGTCAGATCTGACTAAAAATTAACAACCCACTTCTGGGATAGATGGCGCTGCAGAATGGACACCAAGGAGATTGATGAGTTGCAAGGGTACACTCTGTTGCCATAGGAACCACATGCTGTTATCCCAATAGCTTATTTCCAGTTTCTGATGAGGATGGTTCTTGACTATAAGTTAAGTGAGGTTGGAATTTTGGGAATTTCGGCGAATCAGGGGTTGTTGTCAAGGGTTGATATTATTAACTGCAGTAGCGGATCCAGGAAAAAATGTATGGGTGATTTTGGCAAGAGGTATAATAAGCATTAAAATAACAGGTACAATTGATCCACGCAATTATGACTACCCAGTATTAAGACTAACTTAATCTTACCACCATTTTGCTTGCACACCAGACTGTGGGAGCCTAGCTCAGTGGTAGTTTGCTAACTTCGAACCACTGGGTCCCGGGTTTGATTCCCCCTCACGCCTAAGTTGGTTGGCTGTTTCATCCATCATCTCATTGCCATGGTCCCTGCCTGTCCTAATTAGCCCATCAGGTGCTGAAATACAGGACCTGAAGCCCTAATCCACCTACCAACCACCTCAGAGATTTTCAGTGAAGCAATTGGCGCTACAAAAAAGAATGTGACTCTCAGTAAGAGATAGTTTTTAACATTTTAGTGATATAATTGATAGTGCAGCAAACTGGTATTTTGTTCAAAATGAGTACTAAGGCAGAACTGATCATGAGGCAGTCCCATAGCTTGTACTTGACTCTCTCTTGGTCAGAAGGTTATTTGCACTTTGCTGTACTCCCACCCTTGGGAGCCATGAGTGGGCCAAATCATGATGCACAAATTTTGTGGTTCATTGGAAGTAATGCACTGAATGCTGCCTAAACGTTGTTTGCACGTTGCATCCTAATGGTGCCTAGTTCAAGGGTCTGCCCTTTAGCTACAGAAATAAAATGTATTTATAGGAAACGCTGAACTGTAAATCACTTTAGTGGCATTACAATGAAATTGAATTGTCATTTTCCATTCCACATAAATTTAAATATGATGTCAGACATGAAATGAATGGTAAAAAAAACTGTTATGTGTGATATTTTAAATGGTTTTTTTATGCAGTTACACGCTTGCAATAGCATTATGCAATTATTGTGAATGAGTTTCAATAGACACTGTATATAGGATAAAAATGTAAAGTTAATGTTTCTAGTCAGTTATAACTCAACAGTGTCTCAACCAAATTCACAATTAAGCCATTGGCTTTCTCAGTTCCCAATTAATGATACAGCTGAGCAGCTGTAGTCAGTGCATCAGGCTAAGTACTCTACAATCGCCATCACTTCTTGTAGCCAAGTACCCATTTACACCAGGGTGGAGTGAAGCATTGGTTCAGGGAGGATGTGCTTAGTTCCTCCGTGCTGTTTGAGTTTGAACCGAATACCTTGCACATACAAGTCCAGCACCTTATCCACTGGGCCACAACACCCATAAAATTATCTCATGGCAGTAACAAAATGAAATGAGAATCATGATTAGTTTCTGAGAAATTAAATGGTCTAATTCATACTATTTATAAGGTTATAATGACCAATGATTCTTGGGGTTATTGGTTAAGACGCTCCATCTTAAGTCATAAAACCCTTCTATTGAGACCAAATATGGTATGAGAAGATCCTTAAGAACCCCAGTGTGTTTCCAATGTTTTAGTCTGGATTTTCTCTTAATGTAAGATTTAATTTTTAGTAATAATGTCTAATATTAGTTTTCTTTAAAAGATTGAAATAAGAGAACCATAGAAATTTTAACATTAAAGATAGCTTCTTTTTCTCCACAGATAAAATGCAGTAACAACAAAATGGCGTGACTATATGTAAGAGGATGAGCTTTGCAAATCTAGTAGAATTCCATCTTCACAAGTCAAGGTGGTGCCAACTCCCAGACGGACATTTGCCAGCGAGAAATTTGTAGAATTAAAATAATAAAATATTGATGCATTTTTACAGCATTTTAACCCTTTTATAAGACTTGCATCCTTCAGTTATTGTTTCTCGAAATGAGAATGACATAAATTACATCTTGAAAAGGAATAAAATTAGAAAAGCCACAGGTTTAATGTCATTTTCATTCCTGTAAGAACACTGTACAACTTCTGTGGGATTAATAAAACTGCAATTTGGCATTATACTGTTAATCTATTATTGCATGGGTATGATGGCATTTTCTGGTATAGATCTAACTAGTACAGTAATATCTGAATGAAACTTTACAATGATTTATAATTATAATTAAAATAAATGCACTCATTGAATTTAACAAGTTCCCATACAAATATGATATCAAATATCTATCATTCATCACAAGTTTACTTGCGTTGAACATTGGATAAATTGCAGGATTCATCCATGGTCGAATAAAAATTGCAATCAAATAAACTTTTTTTATGCAAAATTTAATTTTTGTTAAAATGAGTAAGGAAAATTGTATTAAAAAATATAATCAATATCGTAGTATGCATTACATAACCATTGTTATGAAAGGATTTGGAACAAAATTACATGATGATACATACACATTGGCATGTATGCAATCATTAATGTTTCAAAAACAACCACTAAGTATATATTTTAGGCAAATTTATCCTAAAACTAGATCAGGATATGATCCCCACTGAAGCTTGTTGCAACATGGCTGATATCTTTGTAAGGCAACATTTGATTGGCTGACTCACATGTGATAAGCAGTGTGATTAGCTGAATACAAATACTGCCTTTTTGGTTGCATGTGGCTCAAAGTACTGTGGTTTGTGATAGTAACAGACTTTTGCCATTGTGTTATGATATCGATCAGCGTACGTACTGCCTCTTTCCATTTAATATTGCTCTATATCATGGAAAGAAAATATAGTGTAAGGTATGTAAGTAGATGGACACATGCAGTAGCAAATCCAGGAAAAAAATGTATGGGTGATTTTGGCAAGAGATATAATAAGCATTAAAATAACAGGTACAATTGATCCACACAATTATGACTTCCCAATATTAAGATTAACTTAATCTTACCACCATTTTGCTTGCACACCAGACTGTGGGAGCCTAGCCACTGGGTCCCGGGTTTGATTCCCCCTCCCGCCTAAGTTGGATGGCTGTTTCATCCATCATCTCATTGCCATGGTCCCTGCCTCTCCTAATTAGCCCATCAGGTCCAGAAATACAGGACGTAAAGCCCTGATCCATCTACCCACCACCTCAGGTGGGCAGAACTGATCATGAGGCAGAACTGATCATGAGGCAGTCCCATAGCTTGTACTTGACTCTCTCTTGGTCAGAAGGCTATTTGCACTTTGCTGTACTCCCACCCTTGGGAGCCATGAGTGGGCCAAATCATGATGCACAAATTTTGTGGTTCATTGGATGTAATGCACTAAAGGCTGCCTAAACGTTGTTTGCACGTTTCATCCTAATGGTGCCTCGTTCAAGGGTCTGCCTGTTCGCTACAGAAATAAAATGTATTTATAAGAAACACTGAACTGTAAATCACTTTGAATTCATAGCATTAGAATGAAAGTAAATTATCATGTTTCCATTCCATATCAATTTAAATATGACCTCAGACATGAAATGAATGGTAAAAAAAAGTTATGTGTGATGTTTTACATGTTTTTATGCAGTTACATGCTTGCAATAGCATTATGCACTTATTATGAATGAATTTCAATAGACACTGTATGTTGGATAAAAATGTAAAGTTAATGTATATGGTCAGTTATCACTCAACAGGGTCTCAATCAACTTCACGATTACACCCTTGGCAGACCTGCTCAACCATGTGCCTTTCTCACTTCCCTAGGGAGGATACAGCTGAGCAGCCATAGTCCGTACATCAGACTAAGCACTCTAGAATGGCCATCACTTCCTGTAGCCAAGTACCCATTACACCAGGGTGGAGTGAAGCAGTGGTTCAAGGTGCTCAGTTGCTCCATGCTGTGACTGAGTTTGAACCCAATACCTTGTGCATACAAGTCCAGCACCTTATCCACTGGACCACAAAACCCATAAAATGATCTCATGGCAGTGACAAAATGAAATGAGAATCATAATTAGTTTCTGAGAAATTAAGTTTTTAATTCATACTATTTATAAGGTTAAACTAACCAATGATTTATCATGAATACATTTACCATCATCAATTATTATTAGGAAAAATATGGTATGAGAAGATCCTTAAGAACCTCTGTGAGGTTTGGTAACAAGAAAGAATAATTTGATCTATTGGAAAACCACAGAGGAACCAAAATACTGTGTACACGTAGATCATTAAAAAAAGCCCATCAAATTGAACCTAGACGAAACTAGATAACTTCTGCTATACGTACTACATGCCACTAAATGGAACTGTGTGGAAATAGTTGGCTACTTAAAGGAAGATCTAAAAGTACATACAGCAGCATTTGGTGCATAAGTTGACAATTACATGCATTTGTCATCTTTTGTTGAAAAGATGCATGTCTATTGCACATACATATTTATGATATATTAGATAGATTTCTTACATTACCAAGGTTTACACTTTTGCAATGGTGGTAGGTGTAAGCCGACTATAAGCTAGGAGTAGCGAAAAGCGGCTGGCTTTAGCCAGTTATAGCTACAGCCAGGAATAGTTTGCTACAGCTGTCTAGTGGCGACCATATTTTATGAAACTAACTGTATTATGCTAATTTGGAACTAGATGTTCAACTTGATGCAAAGTTATCTAAAAGTACCAAATAAAGCAAGAGAAGCTAATTTATTGCTTCTTTAGTCAAGCTAATTTGTTGGGTCTGAAGTCTAGCAGATGCATTGCCGATATGCCTTATGGTGCATGTCTTCTGTCAAGCCCGCAATATCCGACCTGTTTCCTGCGGCCTTCATACAAAGAACTGAGCCAGTCTCCCTCCTTAACACGCACTGCCGTTCTCATTTCCTCATAGTCTAGACGCTGCAAAATCCAGACAGAGGCAATGTTTTAGACCTATTTTGAAAAATTACACAGAAAAAAAGAACCTCACTATTTATATTTTCACAAAATGTTGAGCATGCATATTCAAAACACAAAATTAGTTTTCTTTAAAAGATTGAAATGAGAGAACCATAGAAATTTGAACATTGAAGATAGCTTCTTTTTCTCCGCTGATAAAATGCAGTAACAACAAAAAATGGCAGTTTTTGGGGAAACCGCGATTTTGTGTTTTAATGAAGAAATAATCATGGAGAAACATATATCGTGACTATATGTAAGAGGATGAGCTTTGGAAATCTAATAGAATTCCATCTTCACAAGTCAAGGTGGCGCTTTCTGGTGCTTGGTGGCTGAGCCAGCTCCCAGACGGACATTTGCCGGAGAGAAAATTGTAGAATTAAAATAATAAAATATTGATGCATTTTTACAGCATTTTAACCCTTTTAGAGGTTTGCATCCTTCAGTTATTGTTTCTCGAAATGAGAATGACTAATCACTTCTTGAAAAGGAATAAAATTATAAAAGCCACTGGTCAAATGTCATTATTATTC
Organism: Alitta virens; assembly: GCA_932294295.1. Taxonomy (NCBI): domain Eukaryota; kingdom Metazoa; phylum Annelida; class Polychaeta; order Phyllodocida; family Nereididae; genus Alitta; species Alitta virens. The sequence continues at coordinate 28,017,600 of OW028583.1, read as the reverse complement.
CTGTAGGAGCACTGTAAAACTTCTGTGGGATTAATATAACTGCAATTTGGCATTATACCGTTAATCTATTATTGCACAGGTATGATGGCATTTTCTGGTATAGTACACTAATGCATATATCATGTTTGTAAAACGCATTTAATAACGACAAAAATAAAAAGACTATATCTGAATGAAACTTTACAATGATTTTATGCACTCATTGAATTTAACAAGATCCCATACAAATATGATATCGAATATATCAGATTCATAAGACTGCATTTAAAACTTATGTAAACATTCACCACAAGTTTACTTGCATTGAACATTGGATAATTTGCAGGATCCATCCATGGGCGGATAAAAATTGCATGCGCTAAGGAAAAGAATTTGAAAAAATATATCATATATTGTAGTATGCATTACATAACCATTGTTATGAAGGCATTTGGAACAAATTTACATGATATTACATAAACATTGGTATGTATGCAATCATTACTGTTTCAAAAACAACCACCAGGTTTATTAAGCTGAAGCTAACGTATATATTTTAGGCAAATTTATCGCTACACTTACAAAAATCTGGTCAACAAAACAATGATCTCCACACAAGTTTGTTATTGTTTAAACACGTAAACTGCCTTTTGTGGTTGCACTTGACTCAAAATACTGTTGTTTGTGATAGTAACAGACTTTTGTCATTGTGTTATGGTATCGATCAGCATACTTACTTTTTCCATTTAATATTGCTCTATATCATGGAAAGAAAATATTATGTAAGGTATGTAAGTAGATGTACAAATGCAAATCTACATGCGGACCCCTGTAATCAAACAAAACAAAACCAAAATAAATTAAAAAAAACACCAAAGCAAATTACTGCCTTCTGTCATTTACTGCTTTCTGTCAGAGGGCATTATGGTATATATCAAGCCATATTAACTTAACTTATGAAATATAAGAAAGGAATAATAATAATAATTGATGATGGTAATATATTTTAGTGGTATTTGTATTATGAAATATTTCCACATATTCAGGTAGATTAGTTGGACTAATAATATAAATCACGTCATGAATGAGCTGGGAATAAAAATGGAAAAAAAACAAAAACAAAAAAAAACTAATCAGAAAGGATCAACTTACAGCATATTGAATCAGTGGCTAAGGTCTATTTAGATGTGACAAACTTGCCCTGCAATGATAGCCTGAATGGAGAGTAAGCCTTGCATACGTAAGACATCCAAGGTTCTGGTCTGGTAACTCAACTCAGGCTGAATCCTGTGTGATTGAATCCTGACAAAGTTGCTAAAACATTGATTCCTGAATTGCATAACAAGTTGCTTCAGTTCCCAGCCAGCTGCTTTCCTTAGTATTGTAGAGGGGTAGGGCCTAGCTCAATGGTAGTGCACACAAAATCCCAAGTACTGTAGCACAGGTTTCTTTGAGGAGAGGGGTGTGTTTTGCGCTGTATTATCATTCTGCATGCATCTGATTCAATCATCTAGCTTGATACATAGTTAGAAACCTTTTTCTAACATTGCATTTGGGTCAGATTAACTGTTCAACTAATTCAAAACTGAACAAACATAACTTTTGAATATTTCTGTGTCCTTTTCTTTTACCAAAAGTATTTAGATTCCTTTATTGTCCGTATTATTAAGATATTATTCATAATTGACATATATATATTATTGTGTTATTATTGAAGTTATCCATCTGCAATGGCCTAACAGGCTTCTGAAGGTCTCTCTTGCTATTTTCTAAAAAAAATGTGTTCTCTTTACACAAACACGTTTTTTAACCTTAGTAGCGTTTCACTGACACACAGTTTTGTTGGCCTCATAAGACTAATGGGCTGGACAGTCAGTGTTGTTGTTATTGGTCACAGGTGGACTTTGTGACCAAACTGTCATAAGCAATACCAACATGAAAAAAAAACTTGTTTGTATAAAGACCTCTAAATCTCAACAAAATTCATTCATTCATAAAGATAACTCAACATAATATATTAGATATCTGAGTCTGATGATCGAATCTAAGGATATTTCCAAATGTTGTGACACACAATATTTCTGTGTAGGTAAACAAACGAATAAATATCTGTCTGAGTCTGTGCAACTCCTGGAATAAAAACAAACACCCATTCTAGATGGTCAACAGTATGTCGTACATGTGTAAGGCTATGCTATTACCTAAACCTACATTAAATAATCTTACCTTACCTTACGCTATCCAAGGGATATAAAATTCTGAAAAAAAATATATATACAGGTTTTTGGGTAGAGGGCTGCTAGATACATATATATAGCTTTTATTGACACTTTTTCATATCAGAAAAGATACATATGTCACATATCTACTCACTACGTTTATCTAAAACTACATCTACAAAAATCTGATGTACAAGTTCTCATTTTTTTATACATAATATACAGCTTAACATTTAAGGTCCCAGTTGCCACAATTTGATGTTTTCTGGACAGAGTCCTGCTCTTAAACATTCAGTATTAAGGCGAAATAATATATATATATATAAATACATAAAAGATAGCAAATAAAATCACAGATCAAATCACAAATACTGATTATAATATCAATATTAGATTAAAATTGTACAAAAATATACACAAATACTGATCATAATATCACAATAAGATTCAAATTAACACAAAAAGATAAGAATGTTCACATGTATAAAAATAAAAAAGTACCAGGCAACATTGCGCTGACCCTGGCATTTGGCTCTTCTAATTTGTGTTGACAGTCATGTCAGGGAGTGTCATATCGGAGGAGCCCAGTTGTAATTAAAGTTTACATTACTTTATTTAGGAAATTACCAAGAGCATATATCATTTCAGGTTCTTTATTTGACATTTGGAATCAGTTTATTTGCTTTTAGGATTAATTGATTTCTGGGTTCTGCATAATTATTACAAATTAAGAGACAATGTAGTTCATCTTCTACTTCATTACTATCACATTTATTACATTTTCTTTCTTCTAATGGTATTTTAGGGGTCTTCCGGTTTCAATTTTGAGGTTATGTGAGCTAAGTCTAAATCTTGCTATGTTATTATAGGTTTTCTTGGGGAGGTTGAGATTTAGATAAGGTTCAAAGCAATACGTAGTTTTAAATAATTTGTATGTTCTTAGTTTTGGGTGCTTCTCAGAGTCATTTATCTCGCTAAGGTCCCTTGATTGTTCACTTTCATACAGTTTAAGTTTGATTTCAGAGACCAGAGTCCCTGGCTCCTTTGTTTCCCAACTATTTATATTACATTCATTAATGATGTGTATTGTTTTATTGTACCAGTTGGTCTGACCCTTAATGTAGAGAGATTCTTGAATTTTGAGGCATTTATTTAGGATGTCATAGGATGGCAGTGACATTAATCTTCCCCAGTACTTTATCATATTTATCTTCTGTCTAACCATAAGAGGAAACCTGCCTGTCTCAGCATACACAGCTAAGGTTGGGGTTTGTTTTCTAACACCTAATAAACTTTTAAGATATCTAATTTGTACTTTCTCCATGTCATTGTGCTGTTTACCCATACACCATAACATGCTATTGTATTCAAGGATAGGTAAAATATAACTATCAAACATCTTAATAGCAAGTGATGGGGGTATGTAGCCAAGGGAGGGTTTTATTCTACTTTGGAGTGCAAAGAGTGCCTTTTGCGCTTGGTTGACTAGATATTCAAGCATTTTATTATGTAGAGTTCTATGTGAATTCAGGACATGGCCTAGGTATTTGTATGAATTAACAATTTCAATAATTTGGTTGTTGCATCTAAAGTCTACAGTACATTTAGACCCAATTTTCATGACTTTAGTTTTAGATGTGTTAACAATAAGGTGCCATTTTGCACAAAAATTATGTAAGGAATCAATGCTATTCTGTAATCCAGCAGCAGAGCCAGATATGAGGACTATATCATCTGCATAGAGGAGGTGTTAGTTGTTTCCTGATCTTTGCCTAAATCTGTCCAATACACCCAGGAAATGTACCCCAGGCAAATCTTGCAAAGTTGAGGCATTATCATAATTTATTCATGTGGCTCACGTGATCAGAGCTTTCAAACTAAGAAAAACAATTAGATGGGCTTGTCCGCCGTTAACAGTGTATGATATCTACTCATATGGAGAGTTAAAACAGTTTGCCTTGTTCAGAATCAGTTTTCATAGCTTCAATTAATGTATAAACACAACTTAGGCCATGTCACGGCGGGGTCAACCAATTTACAAATAACGTTTGGGTCTCTGCTGATTGGCTAGTTTGGAGCCCAATCTCGACTTATTTAATGGAGCCTTTGCTGGAGTGGTCCAATACAGAGGCTACTGATAACCATAGCAGCTGGTTATCCACTTCTGGTTACCAAGGCAACTTTCTCTACAGGAGTGACTATTGTTGAATTCGAGTGGCTCATTTTACCCTTCGCTGACCTTTATTTACTGGAATTGTCATCCGTTATGGGGGATTTGGTTAGGACCTAAGTGCAGGAGTACACATGCTATTTACATTCAGGTCCACTGTACGCTTTGGGGTAAAGCAGTCTCTCGATGTATTTCAGTGATGATTTCCCTGTGTTAAAAACCAACTTTTGCAAGTGTACCTCTTTTGGATAAATCACAAAGCCAAGGATTTTTGCATTGCAAAATGTCAGTTGTGAATCTGGGTGGTCCAACAGTTGGCAGGTAGCATAACAATAGTTAAGACATATTATGGAGGTATGTTCCCTCGATGGTTTTCCTCTATATGCTAAGAACACTCATCCGCCTTTTCCAAATTGGCCAGCTCTGCTGAAGGTCCTTGTGTGATCGCCTGAATGAGCACTCTTCGTGAGCTATATCCCAGTTGAATGTCAATCCCATGAGATGTTAAATTGGAGGTGCCTTGTATTCGGTGTCTATGCTGAGGCAAGTTAAGGACTCCACCCATGGGGTAAATGTGTAATATGGTGCTGACTCAAAGTGCCTTAACTCATCATCACATCTGCATTTGGCAGCTGGTCATATAAGCTGACTAAGCTTCAGACTCAGTCAGATTGATCTCAAGACCTTAATCATCTTCAGACTCAGTCAGATTGATCTCACATTAATCATCTTCAAACTCAGTCGGATTGATCTCAAGACATTAGACATTAATCATGCTTTTAAATGATAAAGCTGCCTGAAATATGAGAAACTGATGTATTTTCTCGATGTATTACAGATTTCCAGCTTGATTTACCACTGCAATGTGATTACATTACTTTTCTATTTCTGTTGAAAAGGCTGTCACAAATATTTTCCAGACAGCATGTAAATTTCATTGAAGTAAATTTATTTTGTTTTATTTAAAATATATCTAATCAATATATCCAGCTGGATCGCTTAATGGTTAAGGCATCCACCAATTCAATATTGGCCGGCTCTCCTGAAGTTTCAGGTTCAGTCCCGGGTCCGGGTACTCTTCATGATCTACATTCCAGTCGAAAGTTGATTGCATGAGATGTTAAATCAATTGGAGGTGCCTATGCTAACACAAGTAAGAAACCTCATCCATTGGGTAAATTTTAAAGTGTGGACTCAAATCCTTATTGTCTCATCATTAAGTCTGCCTCTGGAAGCTGGTCATTTAAGTGGACTATCAATTTATCTTCATGAAAATTTTATGACACAATAAACGTAACATGTGAATTTCATTAAAAAAAACATCTATAATGGTACTCTTATGTCTAATCATGTGTATATCATTACATATTCATGAAAATGTTTTGCCGCAATACCGGTAGCAAGTGAATTTCATTAAAAAGACATGTACAGTGGTTACGTTTCTGCATAAACATTTGTATATTCTGAAAATGTTTTGCCAGAATATCATGTGAATTTCATCAAAAAGATATCTACAATGGTGACTATTCTGCTTTCTGCTTAATTGAAATATAGCAAAGTTGTTACAGGTTGTTTCAGTTCCAAGCCAGCTGTTTTCTGATGTGTTGTAGCAAGGTTTTATTTGAGAAAACAAGCTAAGTAACCCTTGCCCTATGCATTACACATGTTACTATAGCTATGATGAGTATTTAGTAGGTTCGTTAAATTGGTGGTCCCTTCTATGTTGTGTCTATGCTGAGGCAAGTAAAAGACCTAACCCATGGCTTCGGCTACAGTCTGTTATATACAAAAGTTGTCTTTTAGACGTGTAACTAACAATAAATTCGGTTTAGATTTAGATTAGTAAGTAATTGTAAACAACGTGAAAAAAAAAGCAGGGAATTAAATGCCTTATACCTGGCTCTCCCTACACATTGCGCTCCCTATATCTGGTAAGACATGTGTGATCCATCAGGGTTATAATGTCATTAAACACCTATATTCCCATACTTACTCCTCAATCAAATTTTAATAGAGAACCATTTTTCATTTGTAATATTACTGATTTCTTCTGGACAGAATGGCTGACTTTGTATCCTGGCCAGTACTGTGTTACTCATAAACCATACAATGGCATCTAGTTATCCACTTCTCATTACCATGGCAACTATTTCAAAAGGAGAGACTTTTGTTGAAGTCATGTGATTCATTTTACCCTTCACTGCCCTACATGTACTTCCCCAGTATTAAGGATTAGGTTAAGAACTTACAGGACTACAGAGCTATTGCTATGCTGATTTCAGTGATGATTTCCCGGTGATAAAAACCAACTATTGAAAGTGTACCTCTTTGTGATAAGTGACAAAGCCAAAGACTTTTTTACTTCCAAAATGTCAGTGCTGGAAGTCAGTGTTGGGCATGAGGCTTGGTGATCCTGTAATTGGCTTGGTTATACGGTGTAGTTAGGGCATAAAATGGACGTTTCTTGCATGCAATGCAATTACAAAGGATACCACTAATGCAAAAGACCCCACTTTAGTGGACCTTAGAAAGTTATCAGCTTCCTCGTGATAAGGGCAGAGGTCTCCAACTTTTGTTGGCCAACACAGGGCTCTGCGGACAATCTAATTATGCCTGGCAATAGACCAGCTTGTACAGCAGGGGCTATGCTCAGTGGTAGTATACTGGGCTGCCAACCACTGGGTTCTGATTTCAAATCCAGCCCACATTGGAAGGTTGCTTCATCATTCGCCTCATTGCCTTGGCACCTGCCTGTCCTTATCAGCCCTTTTGACAAGCACATATTTAAACATAATCTAAATAATTTTACTTTTGAGATAATGGATTCCTTGTTGCTGACTACTTGACAGTACTTCTTATATTACCGTCATACATCCAATTGCAGATATAGTGTCATCATATATCCAACACTGTGCACAGATACATTACCGTCATACTGCAGATATGTTGCTGTCATACATCCTATTGTAGATACATTATCATCATACATCATATTGCAGATATAATGTTGCCCAGTGGTTTCCTGTGGTAAAGCCAGCTATATCCTGCCCTTGTTCATTTATTTATTTCGATGTGCAACAGGCAGTCCGTCAATTTAATAACTGATACTTTTTCATATGCTTGATAAAATAATTATTTAAATCTAAAACAACTTTTGCAGTTACATCCTAATCCTGCAATGGCCAATTATTGAAGTGGATTTATCTTGATTAATTCTGAGAAATTCAGATGAAAAGCAAAGTAAGATTTATGTTATCAGTATTAGCAACGCATAGGTTCTTATAAGAGGATTAACAGTTTAATACCGTGGAGAATATTTCATAAATCGTATTTCATACTTCAAACAGGACGATTAAAGGCAGAAGATGAGTATTAAAGTTGTAGAAGCTTAAAATATCAACTGAATCATTGTATCCATTTATTTAAGCGCCATAATATTCATGAATTGGCACCTACTTGAAAAGATTAAAATTAGAAATACAGACAGAAAAAAAAGCTCTCTGGTACAGGGGAACGCCACAGTTGAGACCGGTTAATTTGAGGACCACTTCAATTTTGAGAACTGATCATCAATGACCATACTTATGTAGTAAAGAGTGATCGCAATTTACCAGTTTTCAAATTTTGTGGTCAACCATTTAAATGATTCCGAAAGGAATCTTTATTGTGGAGCAATGGATTTAGTTCCACGTAGCTTCTAAAATCAAGTTGTAAACGTTTTGGATGTTTTAGTCGAAAGTCTGCTGGGTTAAAAAAAGGCAATATCTGACAAAAGTCAGTTCAATCCGGATGATAGCTGCCATAATATTCAATAGAAGTGAATAGTTTCAGTTGTGATATTAATGCCTTGAAGCCAGCTGAAATGAACATAGCCAGAAGTTCATTATTATTATTCAGTATTCACCCATTACATACAGTATACTGCATAAGTGAGTACACACCTCTTGCAAGGTTGGTTTTTCAGCCTCAGCTCAGAAAATATAAGAGATACAAGGAATTTGCTGCAACAAAATCTTTATCTAACAACAAAAAACCATTTCACAAATTATAATCACAATTGGTTAGAACAACAGTTCATATTATATAAATGGTTTAAAATAAAGACAAAGCAAAAATGAGTACACAGTAACATAAAGTAAAGGTAAGTATAGTGTCTTAGTATTTAGTGTGTCCACCCTTGTTTCTCAGCACTGCATCAATCCTCCTAGGCATTTAATGGACAAGTTCAAGGCATACTGAAGCATAAATTTTCCTCCATTCCTCAAGGATGACCTCTTTCAAGGCATTGATACTTTTGGGCCTGTGTTGCTCCACTTTCCTTTTCAAAACACCCCACAGGTGCTCTATTGGGTTCAGATCTGGAGACATGCAAGGCCAATCCAGTTTCTTCACCTTGTGTTTTGTCAGGAACTCAGTGGTGAACTTTGAAGTATGTTTAGGGTCATTGTCTTGTTGAAATATGGCCCCACGACCAAGGGCATGGAGGGAAGGTAGCATCTTTTCCTTGAGAATATGGCAATATATATTAGAATCCATAATGCCATCAATGAAGTGGAGTTCTCCAACACTTGCAGAGCTCATACAACCCCATAAGAGGACACTGCCACCACCGTGCTTCACTGTGGGTACCATGCACTTTTCATTGTACTCATCACCTGGACGTCTCCAAACCCACTGGATGCCATCAGACCCAAACCGGTTGATTTTGGTCTCATCAGACCACAGGACTTTATTCCAAAAGTTTACATCCTTGCTCTGGTTTGTTGTAGCAAAAGCCATGCGATCCTGCTTTTGTCTTGGCTGGAGCAAGGGCTTCCGTCGAGGTCGGTAGCCATACAGTCCCATTCTATGCACTGTGCGCCTTATCGTATCAGTGGACACAGTCACCCCAACTTGACTTTCAAGAGCTTTTGCAAGCTCCACAGTACTTGCTTTTCTGTTTTTTTCCAAGAATCTCCCCAGATGTCGCTCATCCCTTGGAGTCAACTTCCTGGGACGACCTGACCGCTTCATGTTTAGCACCTCTCCATTTTTCTTGAATCTCTGAATCACTTTAGCCACTGTGTTTCGGCTTATTTCCAAAGCATTGCTTATTTTCTGGTAACTGTGCCCCTTCTTATGCAGTGTGACTATTCTTTTCCTTATTTGACAAGAAATCTCTGTCCCATGTGGTGCCATTGTTGTCATATCACTTTGAAGACGACTGTTTAGGGTAATTTGACCTATTATACAACTTAAGGGTCTCTTAATTCAGATTAATTGGGTGGAACGCTTCATCAAACATCTCTTATTAAGTATTTGATAAACTGTAAACTTTAATCTGGTTAAATAGCAACATGATAAATTGTTATTTTTGGTGTGTACTCAGTTTTGCACTGACTGTATTATAAACTATTACATAATATGAACTGTTGATATAAGCAATTGTGATCATTCTTTGCGAAATAGTTATATGTTGCCAGACAAAGATTTTGTTGCAGCAAATTCCCTGTATTTCTAATATTTTGTGAGCTGAGGCTGAATAACCCACCTTGCAAGGGGTGTGTACTCACTTATGCAGTATACTGTATCTGTTTCAATGACACAACAAATTCCTTGATAATTAACTGTTGGGCAAATAAAATAATATTGAATCTTGAAGTTAAAAAATAGCATCATACTCTGATTATTAAAATTATGCAATTGTAAACTCAAGTTTAAAAGTTTTATAATACTTCAATATAGGTCTTACACATTACCTCTGTCTGGATTTTCAAGTGTCTAGACCACGAGCAAATGAGAAGGGCAATGTGTGTTAAGGAGGAAGACTGGGTCTATTCTTTGTATGAAGGCCACAGAAAATAGGTTCGATATTGTGAGCTTGATAGAAGGCATGCACCATTAGGCATATCGGCAATGCATCTGTTAGACTTCAGACTTGGGTTTTCCAACTCATCAAAATTATTTTTTCTTGTTCAATTTAATTTATGTTTAAACTAAAAGTGGCACGATTGTGGAAACAATGTCATAATAAGTTATCACCAGAGCAAATTGTTTTTTTATTGTGCTGAATATCTATATACTGGTTATCATCGGATATTGTTTAATAAAATATGCCATCATCAAAAATATGCCATCATAAGATATGCGATCATAAAAAATGCATGATCATAAAGGCTCTTCAGTGATTTCTTAACATGGTCATGAGCAAGGGTCTGTTGAATGTGTTCTAACAGCGAAAAAAGAAGTACTTATGGTAAAACGAACAGCTCATTTTCTTATATTTCACCAATCTTCAAATTTAGAAAAACCATCAAAATTCAGTAATTTAGCTAATTACAATGGTTTTAAAAACAAGTGATTTCCAGTCAATTCCTCAAGTACCATAAAAAAAAAGCAAATTAACTGAAAATCCATGTGACTGAAATATAATATTTTTCTCTCCACTGAGCTATCTTGGCAGAAAATGGTGTCATTCCAGACTGACAAAAGTTCCAATTGTATTCTGAATTTTTCTGCAGTAGCCCCAAGCTGCTCAAAACAAGACTCAATCATGCGGCCCAGAGGTTATGTCAACTCAACTTCTATGGAAACACACAAAGTGTAGAGTATAACAGGGTCCCCTTGGATTACTCGAGTCAGTCTTCTGGAAGTTGGTGGAGAATAAAATGTGAGAGGAAGTGTGACCTGACTAGGATCACTACAGTTGTGGGTTTTGTCATCTGAAACAGAACATTGAGACATTGAGATGTTGCAGGAGTTAAAATAGGATTTAAGTTAGATGTCAATAATATATATATTTTGGCTATATTTCTCATACGTTGCACAGGATGGACAGAATTGTTTACAATAAGCCAAAGCCCTACTTTCTGACAGATCATGATACATTTCATGAGCAATTTTATCACTGCTTCTTATTTTTTATCATTATGACAAATCTTGTTTCTCTGTAGTTCTAACAAATGGTAAATATAATAACAAGCCATTTGAAAGATGGGAAACTTTTAAGTTAGTTGTTACAGAGGTGTGGTTATAGTGGCCATAAGATAATAACAATATCTTTATTCGCAAAATGTACCTGTACAACGGTGAAAGTAAAAGAAAGCAGATTAAAAAGAAAAATTTGAAAAACATTTTTTACAAAGATTAGTCTGACTTAATGATATAATTTCTGTTTATTTTGTGCTGCTACATGCATTGTATGAAAAATATGAAAGAAAGACTCGTGGACAATCAATTTGAATCAGCGATTGTTTGACACATTTGTCGTTGTAATTAGAAACACGACGGAAACAAAATGCCATAAGAGTTGGTTCATTTATCTGATGTAAGTTATGGTATACGTTCCAAAAATATTGGTAGATAATCGGCTACCACCTGAACAACAAATACCATTGCCTTTAGGTAATAACTCTATAAATACACCAATGCAAAAGGCGGTATTTCCTTGTATAATGCTTATCCTGAGTAGTGTCGAGAACTGACCGTTTCTAGTCTCACTGTGTAATACATATATCTTAATTCTTAAAATTTAAATTAAGATATATATATGACACAGCTATCTGCCATTACAGAACCTGTTTATTATATGATTAAACCAAAATCCTATAAATTCACTTGGTAATAGTGGCAGTATGAGATGGTAGTATGAGGTGCTTGGGTCTGATGGTCAAGGTGCTCACCTGCAAAATACAAGGTTGTAGGTTCGAACCCAAGCCATGGCATGGAGGAACTGAGCAGATCCTCTGTACCTCTTTGCTCCACTCAATCCAAGTGTAAATGGTTACTTGGCTACAGGCAGAGTTGGCAATTGTGGAGTGCCTGACCCATGAAGCATTGTAATTGGCTGCATGCTGGGTGTATGCTTGAGAAAGGCCTAAGCTTGAACAGGCCTGTCAAGGGTGTTATTGGTGTAGTCAGTTGAGCTAATCCATGAGGATAAGAGACTCAAAGCCCAGACATTCCCTCATTCACCATAAGTGGATAGCAACCAGAAAAAGCCAAGGCTTGCCTTTACAGAATACAGAATAATGTTTGAATTATATGAAAATAATGAAGGTCACAATCCCATTATAACAGGCATGTAGCCAATGATGAAGTATTTGCTGATAATATTGTGTAATGCTTTTGATGTTTGGAAATCAGAATTCCACAATATCGCACATTCATTAACTGCTGATTTTTTGGCTTGTTCTGTCTTGACTCTGCTTATCAATAGATCTTTATTTTGTCTAGTAAACTACTGGCGAGTAACAGTAACTCAGAATTATAAGGGATAATGATAATGATAACAAATACTTTAGTAATTCATGTAAAATTACAAAGAAACTCTTATTGATGCAGGTATAAATGACATGAACAGTCTATTTGTTATTTATGCAAACAACAAAAAGGAGAAAAGAAAACTTAAAACTGCGGAGTACTACAACTGCTCTATTCTGTATAACAAGACCACTGTACTAATTCCTACCCTTAGTCTTGTATACCACACAATAGCCTGCATTACAGGACCACTGGGGTCATATCTGTTACGAGGTATCACCGCCTTGGCCTTTGGCCCAAACTTGGTCTCATTCCTGTCCCCTTTGGGCCAGTGCTGACTGTGTGAAACCCTTATCTATGTTTCTCTGGTGGGTGATAATAGGGGGATTACGATAGATCCGTCCATTGGTGGCCAACTGAACCACATAGGGCGCATGTGGAAATTGTGCTTTGTGCTGTTTTAGGCCTAGCCGCAATTCTGACATTTACCAGACATTGTAGTTCAGTCTAGCATAGTTATTGTGGACACATTGTGTCAGATTTTGTTGTATTGTTGTAAATTCAATTCAGGCTTTTACCGGGTACTCATGTACAGTTAGTTTCAAAATCGGCCTGTCAAATTGAACCTAGACACCTTCTGCTATACGAGGCTACCTGTCACTAAATGGAACTGTTTTGCTACTCTAAGCCGGATCTAAAAGTACATGTAGCGCCATCTTGCGCATATGTTGAGAGTTATGCATATTTATCATTTTTGTTAAAAAAGATGCATGTCTATTGTATACATGTTTATGATATCTTAGATAAATTTCTTACATTCACCAAGGTTTATATTTTTTCAGTGGTGGTAGGTGTAAGTCTACTATAAGCTAGGAGTAGACAAAAGCGGCTGATGTTATAGCTACAGCCAGGAATAGGTTGCTACAGCTGTCTAGAATAGACCATATTGAATGAAACTAACTGTAATTGAATGCAAAATCACGAGTACAATACAGTACCTGTAGTACTTATGCTCACTAAGTACATCGAAAGTATAATACTTTGCCTGCAGGCGTGCCTTAGTCATCTAATTATTATTAGGGTTGAATATTTTAATAACAAATATACACATATAATGATGCTTTAGATCACAACTTTTGATCTAAAATATAAATTAGTTGATATTTTAAGTAAGCATAATATTTCTTTGCACCTTTGCAGGTAATAAGGCTCATCTTTGATAAGTAGTACTGTGGTGTGAAAAAAAGTGGAGTCACCATACCAATTTTCCACTTTCCATTTATTTGAGCTTATCATCTCAACACTACAAAATACACTGAAGTATGAAATAATTGGTGCATTAAAAGCTGAGACAAAAAAAAACCAAACCGTACAAGTGACGTGGCCTAGTGGTTAAGGTGCTTGCCTTCAAACTGGAAGGTTGTAGGTTCAAGCCCCCACCATGGCATCGCAGGACTGAGCAGATCCTGTAACTCTTTGGTCCACACCACCCAGGTGAAAATGGAGTGCTGGCTATATGGCGATTGTAGAGTGCTTAGCCAATTAACACACTGTAATGGGCTGTATGGGCTGTATTAATATTCCCCATGAAGTTGAGAAAGGATCATGCTTGAACAAGCTTGCCAAGAGTGTAATTGTAAAGTCTGTTGAAACTGCTTGGACTGTAATAATGACTATGAACCAATACATTTTATAGTTACATACCACACATGCAACAAAATAATATAAACCATATGTCACCAGTGTTGTTTGCAAGCTATACCTCATAAACTATAAATTTCATATTGGCGAACAGTCATAAATTCTCCATCAGTCAGTTCAACTCACAATTGTAAAACAAATGGGTATTGATATTTGCACAAAAGATACTAATTAACAAGCTTCTTTTAATGAAGGTAGAACCAAAATTCTATGTGTAGTACATTCCGAGCTATGACTCTAAAGTAGAGCCTCTTAGTCAGCACAGTAAAGCCAACACTAGGGGATGCAGCAGTGAACTGCAGCATTTATCTTTAATTGAGGGCTATTTTTTTTTACATATTGTTGGTGAACATATTGGTCCTAAAGTTAGTTAAATGGCCTCAACGTGAACACCACATCTGGCTCGGTTTTTTTGTTGTTGTTATGATGAGGTTGTTTCTGTTGTCTGGTGAATCAAAACAGGTCTATATAGTATTTCAAATGTTGGGCTGGTCTTAATATTGAGGTTGTCTTAAAATTTTGCTTTGATAGTGAGGTTGTCCTAATAGTGTCAGTCTTAATAGTGAGGTCGTCTTATAAGTGAAGTGACCTTAATAGTGAGATGGTCTTTGAATATGAGGTGATCTTGATAGTGAGGTGATCTTAATAGTGCGATGGTCTTAGGGATGGGTTCCACTGAAATATTCAACAGTGTAAACCCAATGGGCGTGCTCTAGACACGATAGCTAGATTTGTTCAACAGCACTGGACATCTCCTTGTGGTGAATGTAGTACGTACACTGAAGTCTTGTTTAGTGATTAAGATGAAATTGTAAACTCAATTGACTGTATTATAGACAAATTCACCTGTTGGAATCAAAATGCTGCTGTGAAAACTTGATTCCATGAAGGTAATTTTTGGTCTAATATATGAGTTTGAAATGAGGCAACATTCATTCAACTCAAAATACGGTACATTTTTATCTAATGTGGATTAGAGTATTGCAAAATTAACATAATGGGGCAGAGGAGTTGTACGTTGCATGGTAATGTTGCCGCACTGGGTTCTAATGACCACCTTGAGTCTATTTCTTCGCCTTTAATCACATACCAAGACCATCTCACCATTACAATCCTAGTTGTACCTTGGTTTGAGGACAACTTACTATTACGGTCAACTTTTTTGAACCATTTAATCTGTATAACTACTTTATACGAATACATCTTATAGCTTAAGAGGCAGTTTGGACTGCAAGCCTCATCATCTCTGCATAATGTCTGCAAGCAGCTGGTCATATAAGCAGACTAAGCTTCAGACCCTGTAGCATTGAGAATTTAAACATTGACATTGATTCCAGAAGCAAAATAGAAAAGATCTTCTTCGCTGTGATGTCCTGTACTACATGTATTTGTGGAAACTAGTACCACATTGTATGGTCTTGATATTGAACAGAACTGTATTTCCGTGCCATTTCTTGGGGCTCGTAATTCTACTACTTCCATTCACCCCAAGCTGAGGCATTGACCAAATGTCCCCAGTGTTATTGGTGGAGAAATAGCCGCCAGTGAGGTGGGACAAATTTGACGGGTCTAAGTGGGATGACCAGTCGGTCTGATCTGACTAGAAATGAACAACCCACTTCCGGTATAGATGGCGCTGCAGAATGGAAACCAGGGAGACTGATGAGTTGCCAAGGGTGCACTCTGTTGCCATAGGAACCACATGCTGTTATCCCACTAGGTTATTTCCGGTTCCTAGTGAGGATGGTTCTTTACTACGAGTTAAGTGAGGTTGGAATGTTTGGAATTTTGACGAATCAGGGGCTGACAAGTGTTGACATTATCAACTGCAGTAGCGGATCCAGGAGGGAGGCTGAGGGGATTTAACACCCCCCTCCCTTGGGCAACTACCTTTGATTTAAAAATGTATGGGTGATTTTGGCAGGAGGTACAAAAGCATTAGAAAAAAACAGGTACAATTGACTCACACAATTATAACTGCCCAATATTAAGACTAACTTAATCTTACCACCATTTTGCTTGCAATTATGGTAAGAAATCTTTAATAACAAATGAATAAGAACAGTTTTTAGACCACCTCGATATCTGGCCTAACTCCTGGACTTCCAACCCTGGTTCAAATCCCGGTCGACCCTATGTTAGATGGCTGTTTTATCTGTCATCTCATTGCCATGGTCTCTGCCTGTCCTAATTAGCCCATCAGGTGCAGAAATACAGGACATAAAGCCCTAACCTACCCACTACCACGATATCTCTGTGGAAGGTTATATGCTGGAAAGTCTACATGTAAATGCTACACCATTCTATTGAATTAAGGCAATATATTCCTGAAGCCTGCTATCACTGATGTTTGATCAGAAAAAAAAAGTAGTGATGAAAAAAGAAAATACCCTGAGTGCTATCTGAAGTAGTCCATTACAGGACTGCAGAAACGAATTCTCGCGAGAATATAAATATAGCGCGAGACTTGAGACGTGATTACCCCGACTGTGTGAGCGATAATATAAGAATATTAGGCCTGGAAGAAGTTGCAGCAGTTTCTGTAGACCCATCTTGTTGATGCAGCGATAAATATTCTGAGGTGTGAAAAGACCCGCTGAAGAATTATATAACATTGCATAACCCCAGGGCAAGTATTCTCTCATATTAGGACGCCATCTTGGTTAGTACAAAAGGCAGCCACCAGGGGGCTGGCTTATTAGGTAGACTCCAATGGTGTTTGGGGGAAAAGGGGTGAAAAAATGAAGGTAACAAATCAAAGACCCCACAAATACACCCCATATTACCCCTTTATAGCCTTTATGCTCGTCGTTGCAGCGGGTCACGTGGTCTTAATCAGGTCACATAGCTCTTGTAGCGCCATCTAGGTGAATTTCCTGGTAATGTAATTGAAAATGATGCAAACATGTATTCAGACCAAACGATATTGCGCATGCGTTACCTAGATGAAGCTAAATGTATAAGATGGAGTGAATATTTTCAAAGTAATTTAATCCAATAATTATTGACTATTGTAAGAAAATGCAGAGCGTTTTCATTTGTACTGATTTGTTGATAAAATTTATACATGTATATGAATGTCATGTAATTAGGGAAATACACTTAGCATATTTTCCTTTTAGTCTATATCTGTTTTTTTTTATATAGTTAATATTGTGTGTTTTTAACGAAAGGCATTGCTGAAAATCATTGCATTGTTACTGAGCGATTCATCCTTACAAAATACTTAAATAAGTATTTATTTCTCTCTAAATTTTTAATGGCCTTTCTATTCACAATTTTGATTAATATCTTGTTCTCAAGTTTATGTATTTTCAAAGATGTGTCGCTTAATTATTCAATTTGTCAACTGCAGTAATTGGAATTGCTTAAATTTGGGTTTAATGTCTATAATCACACTCTGCATGTCCTGCACACCCAGGAAAGGTACTGTGCTGGAGTGGTCCTGCACTGAAAGTCTCTAAATATGTATAATGTGTTTGCTGCGATACAGTGGATAAATTGGACTACCATGTGCATGGTTGTGGGTTCGAACCCAGTCACAGCATGGAGCAACTGAGTAGATCCACCTTGAACCACTGCTTCACTCCACCAAGGTGTAAATGGGTATTTGGCTACCATGCTTGACGCTGTGATGGCTGCGCACATGTATACACCCCAGGGAGTTGAGAAAGGCTCAAGCTAGAGCAGGCCTGCCTAGGTTGTAAACATTACATCAATCTTGAGCCTCAGTATCAAGTCCTGCAAGTTCTCCTCTGTTCAAAATTAAAAACAAGACATGACTTTAATGGAACAAAAAATGTCAAAACATCTCGCAGCCTACAAGAAACGTTGTAGCGGCAGGCTATTGATAATGATGAAATAGTTGCATGCGCATCCTGGTGGACCTGAGCAAGGCGTTTGACAGCATCCCGCACGGCCTTCTCATTGCTAAAATGCATGCATACAGTTTCTCAAGCGAATCCTGTGAACTACTGCAATCCTACATTGTTGATCGTAAACAGCGCGTTAAACTAGGAAATGCAAGAAGCTCATGGAGAATACTACTAAAAAGAGTACTTCAGGGATCCCTCACTGGTCCGCTCCTTTTCAACATCTTCCTGCAGGATCTTGTGATGATACTTGCAGACCAGTCTGATGTTTTCAACTATGCTGATGACAATTCTCTTTCATTCCATCATCACAATCTCCTTATAGTTCAGAACACTTTGGAATCGGCCTGCAAGGTGACCTTAGACTGGTTCAGCATCAACTGCATGAAGGTTGAATCCTGAGAAGTTTCAGACGATCATACTATCTCAAAGGGTGGGGGCCTAGCTCAGAGGTAGCGCTCTGGGCTTCCAACCGCTGGGTCCCGGGTTCGATTCCTGGTCGAGCCTAAGTTGGATGGCTGTTTCATCCTTCGTCTCATTGCCATGGTCTCTGCCTGTCCTAATTAGTCCAACTGGTGCAGAAATGCAGGACTTAAACCCTATGTCGAATTTCATGTGAACGATATTGACAAATGAGAACGATGTGTCAAACTTCTTGGGAGTAACTCTTCATATCACATCTCTTCTGTGTGTAAAAAATCTGCTGAAGTGATTAGTACAATGAGACACATTACTCCCATGCTTAATTCTGAGGTTGGCATGAAACTTTATGACACTTTCATTATGTCAAACATGCTGTATAGATCATCAGTATGGCTTGAATGTTCCAAGACAAGTCACTGGAAGTTGGAGAGAATCCACGAGAGAGGCCTCCGTGTAGTCACAAATGACTACACTACATACAAAGTACTCTTTGAACTGAACAAGCGAAGTTCACTATGTGCAGCACCTGAGAACCTTTATGGAACTTGTTTATAAAGTCCTGCAAGGCATGGCATCCCCAATAAACTCCTGTTTCTACATTTCATAAAGTGACCCATAACCATAGAGACAAGCATACTCCCTGTAAACCATGTTATAAGACACAAATGTATGGATTTCATTCCTTAAAATACCAAGGCCCACACATCTGGAACCAACTACCATTGTCTGTGAAAAGCTTTTTATGTAACAATATGATTTTAATGGTTTTAAAGATAATTAAAAAAGCTGGTCTCCAAGATGTTCTTGTGGATCATGTATTTTATGCAAAATGTTGTGCCATGTATCTTTAAAATAATGTTTTTATAAATGCCTTTTTTCTACACTCTGACCTGTTATGTCTATGTAATCATGGTTTTATATGTTCTATCAATGGTTTTAATATAAATTTATGCTATTCATCAAAATTATTTCTCTGTTAATCTAGTAATAAGTCAAAAAGCTTGTTAGTAGGATTATGCAAGAAGTATGTTGATTATTCCTTATTAAGGATCCTGTTTATTAAAGTTGTCTGGAACACATTCTGTTTTTAGATATTTCTATGGCTGAAACAATTACTTCACACTTCTTAAGATATTAATTATTGGCGTCAGACATCATGTATAGACTCTACACCATTTTATATTACTATCAGTATCATTACACACTACAAAATTTTAAAGATATACCTTATAGACCACCTAAATATCTGTGCAAAATAATACCCAGCAGAGGGCAGTATAAGCACCAAAAATCGACAAAACGCCCTCTGCGGTGTTATCTCTTATGTTCACTTTAAACACGAGAGGGCGTTCGCGTATACTGCTCTTGCATGAGGGTGACACCTAGTGTTGGTTTCATGTCACTGAATCTAAGACTGCCGGAGGCAGACTTAATGATGAGACAAATATTCCTATCACCTTTGATATCAAATTTTAGTTAAATTACAATGTGGTGTTCAGGATATTTAATGGGGAAAAAATTTATGTAGTTGATTTCTGTGAATTGGTCAAATTATCAAGGAATTGAGTCTATCGGTGTGCGTGCAAATGATACTATGTCACTTATTCCCATGACAGTTACAGCTTTTGCATTAATTCATAAAAAATAATTACAAAATTTATGGGCAAAAAAACTATTAAAAGTGCAATAGAAAAAATAGCAAGTTTTTTGTATTATCAGATGACTGTAGTCCATGGTCCAAAGTTCGGTCTCTCACTCAAACAAATTGGTCAATGCAGTTAGTCAAATCTTAATATCAGTTATAATAAAAGTTATTCTTAACTAAAGGGGCGTTCACACTGTCACGTATAAGACCTACGTATGACCACGTACTGTTAATCACGTATAACGTCTTTCTACGAACGTACGTGGGGCAATCGTAGATCGCTCGCCTGACATCCGTAAAACGCTCGCCGGACATCCGTCGTCAGGCATCCGTCAGGCATCCGTCAGGCATCCGCCAAAGTTTTAAACATGTTTAAAAAATGTTGCCCTCTCCATGTATGGTCATGAGTGGTCAAGCGCGACCAGGAGTGATCTACGAATTAGCGCGAGTATACGTAAAAAGGTCGGCGAGTGAATCACGTATGGACAACGTGATAGTGTGAACGCCCCTTCAGTCTGCCAATATTCACTCAGTCACTCATTGAATCAATTGATCAGATTTCTACTTTCAAACTCTGTATCCTTTTTATCCCTAACATCTTTGAAATCTTCACATTTCTTCTTCTATTTTTCTTTAATTCTTCTGCGCTTCCTCTTCCTTTGTGCCTTGAAAATAACCTTCACACCTTTACAGATTGTTGCCAAATGGCCATGGGAGCAAATTTTAATGGGCCCTTGTCATTTTTTGCATGGCGGATGCATTTCATGACAAGGAACAAATCTTTGCTTAAATGCCTGGGGAATCTCTCAAAGGTGTTTGAATCGCTCTTAATGCATTTAAAGACACGCAAAGCCAAGATTCCAGGTGCAAAAACCTTAAGAGCCGTTTAAGGAGTTTTCACAGACATTAACGTCATCGTGACACTCCGCCGCCAGGGGGCTACAACTTTGGAACGAAAAGCAGACGACATTCTTTTCCATTAAAACGCACGAAACGCGGAATCACACAACATAGGAGTGTACATTTTCAGAAACTGCAGAAAGTATGAAAGCTAATGGCTAAAGTTTTGCCGGAAACTTTGTATAAATGTTACAGTTGCCATAGCTTGTAAAACTGAACAATTCAAAATGTATTTACCTGCGATTTAAGTCAAAAGGCATGGATTAAACAGGGTTGGTATCAATCAATCAAATAATTGGTCAATCAGTCAATGAATGAATAAAAAATTGCACCAAATAACAAACCGTATGTCAATCAGTCACTCAATCAATCAAGCAATCAAGCAATCAAGCAATCAATCAATCAATCAATCAGTCAATCAGTCAATCAGATAATCAGATAATCAGATAATCAGATAATCAATCAGTTGGTGGATCAATCTATCAATCAATCAATCAGTCAATCAGATAATCAATCAGTTGGTGGATTAATCTATCAGTCAATCAATCAGAAAATGCCATCTTACTAGCACTTGTAATCCATATCTTTGGTGTTAAGATATTTCTGTCTTATTTAAAGTGCATTTTCCAAATTGGCACCTGCCTGGTTGTTTACCTTCTTTTATACCTTCAACAAATTTGCAATTGACTGCTGTTGGTTTTTAATACAATTGCAATTGTATATGTCAAAAGTAAATCTTGCTGAATCTAGATTTCGTGTGTGTTAAGTGCAGGAGTGCACGTGGTGATATCTGAAACTATTCAAGAAAAGAGAGAAGGTTTTCAAGACGTGTGTTTGCATTGCACCTGGGCTCCCCTCTTAAACTCTTATTTGTTTGAAAACTTTTCTATCTTGCGCACGCACTATTCTGTTAGATTCTTCAGAAAACACAGCTAAACACTTCGCTTCTGTTGAATATTCTGTTCCCATATGCGAGTTGAAATGCAATCCATTAACTTTTGACCGCCATTTTTGTAGCGCGCGTTTTCTTCCCGCTCTCTTTGAGTCTGTTGCGTGCAGCAGACGATCCAAACGTTCGAAATCGACTCGAGTGAAAAATATCGTCTGCTCCGTGAAATAACAGCAAAGTTAAGTGCTCGAGATGAGAAGATGCCATTGAAAATTGAAAATGACTTTGTGTGTGGTAAATATGCATTGTTTGTGGTAAATTAACCGTGTGGTTTGTTAAGTGTTTTTCGTCAAAGAATCCCTCTTCTACAGAATGATAGAATTTTACCGATAAAATGATAACTCATCGTAACTCCATATATAAGCAGAATTAACCCCCCCCCCAAAAAAAAATAATAATAATAAATGAAATAATTAGAAAAGTTAGCAAAATCCCAGCAATTAGAATGATAGGGCTTAATAATTCAAGTATATTTTATTTATTTCAAATAATGCTGTATTTGGATTTTTTTTTTGTTTTCTTTTTAACATAAGAACGTTAACTTCTTTGGCAGTTGAACCTCGCAATTAAGACTACCCCAGTAATAAGACCACCTCGGTAAAAGGACTGCTTGGATATGTCCTACAACTGTGGATACAAGTAAAAAAACATTAAATTACAAATAAATTAGTTCCAGACAACCTCGATATTAAGATCACTTCAGTGTTTTACTATGGTGTTCTCAATTGTGGGGTTTTCCTGTACACAGCAGTTTGTTGCCATTGGCTAAGTTCAAATAGACCTATGTTATACATTCAATTATTACATTTATCAATATGATTATATCTTGGAGAAATTAGTCTAATTTCTCTAAGATTGTATATACTCAAATTTTCAGCAATTTAAGGTGGTAGTTATTGGTACTATTACGCAGTATTACATAATTGCTGGTCAATTTAATGACACTAGTTATTAGATTCGCTCAATGCGGAATTCATGCAATTTAACACACACCAAGCTGAAAACAACTCAATTTAAATCAGAATTTATTGTGTCAAATTGCTGTCAATAACGTATGATTACTTTCATAACTCCGGGGAATTATTGATAATTCATAACACATTTAACATTTAATTCTTCCCTTTGGGGAGTAAAAGTATTGTATACATATTACGCAAGAACGTAATATAGATGAGTAAATTTGAATGTAGGTGTTAAATCAGTTATTCATGAGCATTGTATTGGATGGAATGAGCTTAAATTGAAATGAATTATGAAGTGTTTATTAAATTACTATGGACCTACTAGCCACAGGCTGTCCATGAGCAATTGTCCATCAAATAAATTATTAAAACTTAAGGGTACAAAATTCATAAATAATAATAACCACCATTTATTACAATATGAAATTGATTGAGAATTAAGATATTACAATATGTAATGCCACTTCGAGTAGTCTAAACAGCTGACTTTAAAAAAAAAACAGTTGACAAGCTTGTTAGATTTACTTTTTTCATTTGTTTAAGACATTTTTGACTAACGATATAGTCAGTTTTACAAGTTAGTCATCTTTAGTCAATATCGTGTTCGTCGTTCGTCAGTCATGATAACTAATTTTCTAGTCAAAGAACAATGACTATCAAGGACTCCGTTTGACTATGTTTTCAGATAAACACGACTAATTTGTCAGTCAGAAATAACGACTACTAGCTCCTAGGTTGTAATGTTATGATTTAAGAGTGAAAACGATTTTTGGCGTTGAAATTTCAATGTTAACTCAAGTATGTGCACTCCAATTAGGCCCATCATCTCATCATAACGTCTGCCTCTAGCAGCTGGTAATATAAACTGTATTTCAACCAGCATTGAGACGTTAAATAAGAGAAATAAGTAAATTAAATCAAATTGAAATAAACAAAAAAATACCAAAAATAAAAACCAGAAAAACATTAAATTTTATCTATTTACTTCAGATAAACATCTAGTATTTCCTTCACTTTCTTAACAACCATTTCTGAAGAAACCCTTCTTCCACACCCCCCCCCCCCCACCCCTTCCAAGAAAAAGGGGGGGGGGGCTTTTGGCACGCGCCCATTGTCAATTCAATCGCCCCAAAGCTTATCAATGGCTGCAATAGTGACAATGGCAATCGGCAAGCCTAACATCGTATCATTGCTAATAGTTTTTCACGGGTCACTGCCAGGTCATGGGACTTCCTGAAAAACCCCTTTTTACACAATTTACCCCAATAAGAAGGGGCTAGTTTAATTGTTGAGCCAAATAAGGTGTTTATTTTGATATTCATTTGTATCAAATTTCCATGAATTTTCGTAAAATTTTCAATTGATAAATTTGTGTTATTAATTACTGAATCTTCATAATCATTAATCAGTTTTTTTTTTTCTGATGTTGGGGTACAAATATCATTTGAGGATGGCTCTCGGTATGCAGGCGCTTTCCTTATGCCCTAGGGGTATCGACAAGACCCTCTTGTTTTACTGTCTGTGTGTCCTCTTTCTTTGTATGTGCCAATAAAGGCGAATGATTCCAACCACAAAATTTCTGCTGGTTTGTTTATTTGTTTTTAATGTTAAATTAGCAGTAGAAATAGTCTTAATGGAGATATTGAACTAAAACGTCTCTTGATATTTCCAACATTATATATTGTAAAAAAGAAATACAAAATGTAGACATGTATTGCATGCTAAAATATATAATGCAAATTTGGTAAGTATATGTATGAATTTTTACATGACATAGTACTTATCTGGGTCTCAGTACAAGTACCAAGAACAATGCAATAGAGGGCAGCACGATCCAGTACAGTCTTTGTTAGCTGGTATTGTACAGTTTGTATTATCTTGGTGAAATTACTAGGTATAAAAACTTATTTTACCAAAATAATACCAAAATGATAATTAACATATAAATTCAATGTACGCTATTGTGGCTCTCAAAATGATTTTATTTCTATTTTGAGGCCAGAACCTCAATTTCCGATTGTGCATAAGTCATATAAAGTAGAAATGACTCCTATAGGTAATACTTAGTAAAATTGTGGATATATTTTGCAAAAGGAAGAGTTATTTATTAATGAAATGTGCCCATATCAGTGAAACAGGGTTTGTGATAGGATGAATTTCACTTGTGAGTATGACAAAAAGTGGCGTATTTAATTGTCTGTATAGGCTTAGGCTATGTCCATCTTTCTGTGTCTATCTGTCTGTCTGGCTATATGCCTAGGCCTACATGATTTCCTAGGGATTTTGGAAAAATTGCAAAACTTGTTCTTTGTTAATCTGAGTAGGCCTATCAAAAAAGTAAATGTAGACGTCTAGATATATCTTTTCATGTACAAGAAAAAAAAAAAATTAAATTGTCTCTGTCTAGACTACCAAAGGCTCTTTTTGAACTTCTTTCTGTAGGTATCTGTCTGTCTAGCTGTCTGTCTGTCTGTCTGTCTATGAGAGCAATATGCCACTAGTGCACTCTGTGACCCCTTGAGTAATAATAAGGCAGTCAGACCGCCGGGAGAATTACGCAATTCATCTGATGAAATATTAATGCCCAATATGAAGTAGAGACGGTTGGAAAATGGAATGGGGGGAGAAACACTATTCCGTTGGAGTGGAATAATGACGTCATGTGACGTCATCATAATCAACATGGAGGCATTAGGCGGGCGCTGAAACGTTCCAAACGACCTTGTGACGTAATAAGATGACGTCACAGCTCTTCTCTTGCCCCTAGATCGATGGCAAATAATCAACAAAATAATCAAAATATCAGAGTCATATAACGGGACTGGTGATATCATTTCGCCATATCTCAAATGTGCCTAATGTTGTCAAAACGTTAGCACAATGTTAGGATATGTCATTCAATGACAGATATATGAACTTTGATGACAGTGTTATGTAATCAAAGAGTCCTGTTATGCTTTTGTATATTTTAAGTTGTTCTCAACTTCAATAACGTCTGCAACTAGCCATAGATAGGCCAATTAACGTGCTCTATAAGTGCTGCTAAAACTGTTTAAATTTGAATTTGAAATTCAAGTTTGCTTAGGCCTAGGCTTAATTGTTAGAAAATTCAAGTTTATGGGTTTTATAAAACCGGACGTTTATATGAAATATTTGGCAGGTGCCTATATCTAGTTACATTATTTAGTCAAATCAACAGGAAAAACTAATTTATAATTAAAAATGTTACTTAAGGGAAATATTGAAAGTTCTGGTTTTGGGAGGGTTTTTTAATGAAAAAAAAAATACATAACTAAAAAATACAGTTAAACATCCAAATTTTAATCCCAGGCTTAGATCTACTAGGCCTATATAAAAGGACTGCAAAACGGCATCACAAAGTTCCACCCTTAATGACTGCAGATGCTGTTTCCCCTGAGGTCATGACCTTTCACAGGGCTCTGTTTTATCCAGATAGGACCTTGTGAGTAATTAGGCCATAAGCCCCCAAATGACCTTGAAGCCTAAAAATGACCCCAAATTAGTTAAGACAAAATACAGCCAAGGTCATGATATTGCTATGTATTATGTTAAGAAATTTATAGATAGAAGAGAGATAGATATATAGAAGATAGATAGATGGATAGATAGATATATAATATATTAGATAGATAGATAGATGGATAGATGGATAGATAGATAGATAGATGGATAGATAGATGGATAGATAGATGGATAGATGGATAGATAGATGGATAGATGGATAGATAGATGGATAGATAGATGGATGGATAGATAGATATATAGATAGATATCCAATATTTGCAATCCAATATTTAACATCTAAGCTCTGCTTTTGATTAATTATGTATTAATTGTTTATTTTATTCATTTACGTTTTTTATCTGTAAAAAAAAGAACCAAAATTGACCCAAAACATAGAATTGGAGCCATATTTAATTTACATCTTAACAGATATCTAGGATATATATTTATATTCTATTAAGAAATACTTCTAACTAATATAGTTAAAATAGGCCTACTTCTAACTAATACTCACAAATGTATCTCGAAATTTCAAATTCACCAACAGTTTTGGGGGCGTTTTATTTTTATTGAAGGGGGGTACCTCACTTCAACCGTCATTTGCTATTAGGCAAAACCCGGGAGTATAATTTTTCTAGGGGCTTTACGTAACATTGGTCAATCTTGGATAGGGGTAAGGGTGGGGTTACGTCATTGTGATGTCATGACGTCGTTTACGTAGGGCATAACGCACGTGAAGACGTTGAGACGTTAGAGAAAACGCATAATTTGACGTCGTCTCGTTCGAAACTGGAATTTCCAACAGGTGGACAAACAAAAGACCTGATATTACTTTTCAAAGTTCAAGATGTGCAGTTTTTACCCAAAATAGTGGACACTTTGAAGCTAGTTACGTAAGAGTTAGGTAATTAGGTATCTGTGTTCCCTTAGTTACCAAATCAACAGCTGGAATCAGCTTTGGATTTAATTCAAATAAATGACAACAAATTGGTCACTTTGAAATAGTACAATTATATTTTCTTTCTGTATTTCATTTTTGAATGAAAAAAAAAAAGTACATTTTAATACTTCAGTCATTCTTTATGCCCTACATTTTAGACACCTCCTTCAATTTTTGCACTTTCCTATCCATTAATAAGCATTTATTATACTCAGGTTTTTTTTTTTATATCAGTTCAATCTATCTATCCTTTCCTGTCTATCCGTACTTGATCGATAAAGATATTTTAAAATGCTGAATAATGGAATTGCAGCGACATGTTACACTCGGCAACATTGAAATTTGCCACAATAAAGCGCAATTAATGCTTATTATATGGCTGTCGAAGTTGTAGAATACTGCCAATGATATAAACAATTATTTTTGTAACAAATCATGAACTTGCAAGGTGTATTATTGTGTTTTAGGGGGGTGGCGAATCTCCCTGTCGTTGCTAATTTCAAAGTATTAATGTATATTTATATCTTATCATTTTCCACCATATTGTTGTTTTGATTTACCTTATTGAGTTATATATAAATCAACGTAAATAATGTTTTGGTTAATTTTATTTAGAGACAATCTTCCACTCATTCTTGGATTCAATTTCTCCGGTATTGCTCATCTGTGGTGAGTAGAAAAATATTGCTTTTCTAATTTCTTATCTTGCCAATATTGGATTGGCTACAATGCACCATTGGGGCTGAAGAAAATTGGCATGGGCAAAATTTAGTCAGGGAAAATTGATCATAGAAAATTGCTAATACAAAATAGTGCAAGCCTGATCAATATAATACTTGTATGGGTCAGAGAAATGCTGCTGCTTATCTTGGCCAATTTTTCAGCTTTGACCTTGAGAAATGATGAATGACCATTGGGCAAGAGGGAGGGGGGTAAAATAGCAACCCCCTACAGCATCTCTAACTTCTCCTCTCACCGCTGGGTGTCAGGGTAGTACAGTACCCAGCAGTAGATGCCTCAGGCCATTGATTTTCTATAGGATAACTGCAGTTTTTCGGAATGAATGCATAAATATCTCTATTATAGTCACAGGGATACATAAATTTAAACACTAACTTAAACAAACAAATCATTGGTATCCCCAGCCCACACAGCCTTGACTAATAAAATTATATTTATTTACATATATAGGCCTAAGCACAAACATATATATATATTGCTATTTCTTAGCTACAGCAGAAATTACAAGAAATTAATATCATCAATCATGTTATTTACTGACATTACATAAAATCTGATCTACGCATTACTGAATTTCATGAAAACATAATATATCATATTACAGAGCGTCAGACATATAAACATCTCTACAACCCAAACTAACAGAATACTTTGCTGATAAACATAAATATGAATTTATATGTACAGGTTATTTGTTCTAATACTGGTACAGTGGTATACAAATTTGGCCGTTTCTACAATACAACAGATTTTCTGACATGAGTAAAAGTAATTAACTAGTCTATTTTTTTGTAAAAACCCAAAGCTCCGCTGTTGAACTTGATTGCAAGTTACACTTAGATAAATAATTAATTTCATCTTCAACTTGTCCTACATTGCAGAACCTTTTTTTAAACTTGTATATTCAATATAATTAATGATTTTTTTTTTCTACATTCAATATATCTACGTTCAATATATATGCATAATAATTGTCTTTTTTTTAAATACCCAAGCATTGTGCTGTCAATTAGTACTAGTACAACTTAGTATTTTTTAAACCTAATCATTCTACTTTATTATTATATAAAATTTTGATATGTAGGCCTATTAAAGTTTCAGATCATATAATATGTCTGAAAAGTTAAGTACATTATGCAATTGTTACGCGGATCTTTTAAATCCTAGATTGTCAACAATTAAACGTAATTTCGTAATAGCTACCAATCAACAAAACCAAAACAATACTAGAAGTGAAATTTGTTTCTTTATATTTTAATCCTTAAATGATTAATGGCACGTGAAACCCTAAATTGAATTTAAATATCAATTGAACCCGACTATTAAGACCAACGCGTAATTTGAATTAAAATGCAATAAATTAGGTTTCATAATCATACACTAAAAAATAATAAAAATAATAAAAACTTATTTTTTTATAAAAATTAAATAATTCACCTAACGCTTCTATAATAAGTATTACAATGTAACATACAAGTTTCCGTCATTGAAAAATGTGTATTATTTAATGTTATCGTTTTATCTTAACATATTGACTTCAAGGCCATGTACTGCATGACAGCCCAGCATGACAACCACGTGGGTTTGTTTATTTACATACGAGCACATGGTGTTTCCGCTCCATTACGCATGCGCACTGGAATGTAGGTCAGCAGGCTAACTCAGGGCAACTGGATCAAAACCTTTCGGTATGTTTTTACTTATTTTTACCAATATTAAATTACATATGGATCCATAATAATAAATATATAATATCATAACTATATTCAGTGCATATGCAGAGTTTTTGAAGGTTGTTAATGTGAGAAAAACCATTTTTCTCAGCCTACATGCATGACTAAGTGTCCAGTGCCCAAGTTATTTTTTCCTTGACCCGAAAACCCATGTTAAAAATGCCCATGACCCGAAATACACTTTGGTCAGGTCAACGCGGGGTTTTTCTGCTATGGGGCTGCTTAAAAACCCTAGTTTACCCCAAATAACCTCTGCCGTTAAACTTGCTATTTTGTACTAAAAGAGAACCCGGAGTTTTAGCTGATAATAGCATTCATGTTTTAGGGTAGTCGATTTTTGTTTCTGGCCAAGTGCCAAGGTCAAGCGGTTTCATGAGTTTCTATGTAACAAGTCCAAGGTGCTATCTAGCCTAGATATTTGTGGGTTCTGCTATCTGTGTGCTTAGAAAACACTTTTTTCCTCACACTGGTCACTTTTTGCAGTTGTATTTCTTTATACTCTATGTATTTTTCAATGAAAAAAAAAGTGACAAGCGTTAAAGATGGATATTAGTTATCATCAATAATTATATATTACCAATCTAACATTGAATATATCCATCATCATATTGATTAATTAAAGTACATAAATGTGCCATTAATTCGTTCAAAAGATACAGTTTTAATTAAATATCCAAAAAAATGTACAGTTGCTTTTTTATTTTATTATCCATTGGACAGACTTATCAATCAATCAATCAATCAATCAATCAATCAGTCAGTCGATCAGTCAGTCAGTTAGTCTAATTTCGGGCTAGTCACTTGCAATGGGAGTCAACTATTTCAATCAATGAGCAAATTTAGTAGTCGTTCAGTTTTCAGTCAGTCAAGTATAACTTTATAGTCAGCCAGTTTGTTAGTCAATCAGTGACTGATTCAGTCAGTCAGTCAGTCAGTCAGTCAGTCAGTCAGTCAGTCAGTCAGTCAGTCAGTCAGTCAGTCAGTCAGCCAGTCAGTCAGTCAAATTGTGGTTGCATAAAGTCATCAGTTAGTCAGTCAGTCAGTCAATAGGTGAGCCACAGAGGATAATTAAGGGAGAAAATGCAAGTATTTTTGACTGACTGAAGTCAATTATAGCTGTAGTCAGTCATTCAGTTTTTCAGTCAGTCAGTCAAAAATACTAGCATTTCTACCTTAATTTGTATTAAGCTTTACAGTGAGTGAATTGGCGTAGTATTCCATGTGTTTTGGGTTGTCATTTTGAGGTTTTAGGGCTGTTATTATCTTTATTGATCTATGGCAAGTACTCTTCAAATGTATGGACATTTTCGACTTAACGGCCCTAGCCTTTTGCTCTGGGCTAATAAGTTTGATTTATTGGCGATTTTATTGAAAATGCCAACCCCGTGTTTTTATTTATTCATGAATTAAATGACACTTTATTGATTTTTCCCTTCACGGCCTGTAAAACTTAAACAAAAAGTAGTACAGCTTCAATAGCCATGAAAAACAAATAAGTTTTACATTGCACTACATAGAATCGAGGAAATTGATTCTGCCTCTGTAACCTTGGTTCATGTATTGTATCAATGTTTGTTTAATGTTTATAGATAGTTATTAATGAATGTCTAATTTTAGTATTTTGTAAGTTAACTTCCGTTTAACTGATGTCACTCTGACATAAGACCTATTATATTCTATTCTATTCTGTTCTATTATATATATTCTATTTTTTGTCACTAAAAATAACCAAGAGGATATGTTTTGATGAGATGCTAATATTTCAATTCATCTGATTGGTCTAGTGGTTAAGGTATATTGCTAGCTCCACTGAAGGTCCCAGGTTTGATTCCTAGCCCAGGTCAATTAGTGGTGTGGTACAGGTGCTTTGTAATTTGTGTCTATGTTGGGACAAGTAATATTCCCATTTTCTTAGGTGCAATGCAAAAGAAAACATTACAATACCCGAAACTCTTCATAAAATACAATACAATACATTACAATACAATATAAAACTCAATACATTGATGTAGTTACAATACAATACAAAACATTACAATTCACTAATCTGTTCATACAATGCAATACAATGCAATACAATACAATACAATACAATAAAAAACTTAATACTTTGATATAGTTACAATACAAAACATTACAATACACTAATCAGTTCCCCAAAAGAGAATCATCCACTATTGTTTTCCACTGCTCTTCTTCCAAATATAGTCATCTGATTCTGTTACTTGACCCCCACCCCCTTGCTGCTGTTCATAAACAAGGCATGAGATATTGCAGTCTTGCTGGCTTTACCAGCTGACCGTTGGTCATTCCGACCACTGGTCATCCATCAATGCTTTCATTTGCATTGTTTATCATTAATTACCAGTTTTTGATGGATGACCTTCATCTACGAAGCAGCCATCTTGTTATATTTCTCCCAGGAATCGTGAAGAATTTGCACTTTCTGTCAGCAGGGATTATTATCATAATATCATAAGAATGTTAGCCCCAATAATTCATAAGGGTACTGCATATTCAATTAGGCAGAATAACGATGTAAGGAGTACTTTGTACTGAATACTAATTAATGTTTCATTATTAAGAAATTTGGATGGTGTTAGAAGTTGGTATTTATACATTAAGATGTTTTAGGTTAAGTCCTAAAAATGATCTAGCTCTAGATGGTTACTAGATACTATAATTACAGTACAAGAAGTATATTATGTTAAGTTTTTACAAGCTATGCTGAGCTTAATTGAGCTAGATCTAACTGAAACACCATGCTACCAGCCAGATAACCAAATAAACTAGCTATAGCTGTCTACTAACAGCTAGATATCAGCTACAGTAGAACTCATGTAATATGTGAAGTCTTTTACAAGCTATGCTGAGCTAGACTGAGCTACATTGAGCTATAGTGAGCTGCACTGAGCTAAACTGAGCTAGACTTAGCTAGACTGAGGTTGAAAGTGGTGTGGCAAATTTGGAAATTTGTTTCAGCCAAATTAACACTTCCATTGACAATATGCTTTTAAATATTGACACAATATTAGTTAAATTATAATCTAAATATATTCTTTATATGAAATATATATATTTTTGGTGGGTGCATTATTTAGAGGGAGTGATTTTCAATGACTAATTTAGCTGCAATCTATCGTCCGAATCATTTACATCAGAATCCGGATCTCTGAGGCTGACCACCCAATAAATTCTTGATAAAAATGACATGTCCAGTAAAAATGGCGCCTGGTTACTCTTTTGTTATCAGTAGAGGTCAAGCACTATTGTTTTCTGGGATTCTTGGGCCCACATTTTACCTTAAAAAAAGATAAAATATCATTCACTATTTGAGGTTGATTTTTAGTTCACAATTTTATTGAGATAATTATATATAACCTTTGTCATCCAGCATGGGTGTATGTTGTACAGAAGCAGAGTATATTGGACAGCTGTTGTGTATGTTGGATAGCTGTAATGTATGTTGGATGGCTGCAGTGTATGTTGGATAAATGAAGTATATATTGGACAGCTACAGTCCCAGATAGCATTCCTAATCGTTTCAACGTCGGCGCGACGTCGGCGATGTTAAAACGATGTTGTGACGACAGTGGCCAATATCTAAACGATGCTGAGTCGATTTGGAATGCTGTCTTGGGTACATGTTGGATGCTTGCAGTGTATGTTGGATGGCTGCAGTGTATGTTGGATGGCTGCAGTGGATGTTGGATGGCTGCAGTGGATGTTGGATGGCTGCAGTGGATGTTGGATGGCTGCTGTTAATGTTAGATGGCCAATAAATTTTCCTCATCCCAAAAAACCCCATGCTGGACTGGTAACCATCCACAGTTGTAATGACATCATCTATCAAACAATGGTAATTTAGCAGGATTGTCTACAGAATAACTTAAATAAAAAAAAAAATTTTAATTGAAAATTAAAACTATTATGGTGTTATCATAAAAACCTGAAACCACAATTGTGTAATTTAGATAACCCGATTTGTCATTGGAAAAAAAAAAGGGATAAAAACTGACTGTGTGCTGTAAATATGGTTATCTGAAATTTGATATTGATTTCATATTTTGGGAAAGTGTTCCACAGATAATGTGTTGGTATTTGTTGGATAAGGAACAATATCGCTATTCTATTCTGAGAGGTTGATTTTGTTCATGAAAGGAAATAGGTTTCTATTCTAATTATAATTAACCTGAAAGGGAAAATTATTTGTGTCATTTCTACTTTATAATACGATTCACAGGTTTATTAATTATTCCATATTGGTGATATCATGATTACACTATCCAATGGAAGTTAACACATCACTTTTAAAAACTGAAAAGTCATAAAAATCTCTTTCAGTTTATTGTAATTCTGGGCCGACCATTTACTTAAGGAAGATGTCATGATTAAATTCTGAATAAAATCATTCAAGTGAAAAGATCATCTAAAGCAATTATAAATACTTTAGATACTAAATTGACCAATAACTTGGGATTCTGAAGTTCATAATTTTGATTATTATTAATTGTTGGTGTCCCAATGCCTCAATGAAGCTTAGTCAGCCGATATGACCAGCTGCAGGCAGACGTGATGATGAGAAGATAAGGCTTGGAGTGCACACTATGTTACATGTGTAAGACTGAAATCAGTACTTGCTGAGTAAGATCTTTCGAATCTTGTATGAGTCTGAAGTTCAGCTTTACTGACCAGCTGTTAAAGACGGGTGTAATGATGAGATGATAAGGCTGCTTGGAGTCCACACCATGTTACACATTTACCACATGAGTGGGGTCTCTTACTTGCCTCAGCATAGACACCGAGTGCAAGGATATTGGATATTTTACAACGAACAAGTACTGGGAACTATTTTATTTGGAGAATAACTGCGGAAGTACACACCTCTTGCTGTGTGATTGGACAGGACTTGGATCCCTTGGATCTTCTCACTTCCGGTTAATTGATTGATCATGTGACCCGTTCTCATTAAGGCTGACATTTTTTCCTGCCTTCAAATATTCCCTTAGGAGAGTCCCTAAATATTAATAGGGGCCTGATAGAGCAATTTGCACCAAAAAGGAAAACTGTATTGAGGATTCCATTTAGGGTTATTATTCATATTCATACGAGTACTTGTTGCTTCTGCAAAAGGAACAATTGGCAAGAGGGTTGTGTCACGTCATTGATAAGTCCAAATTTTAAGCTACAATTAAGAGAACACCATTTAAGTGTAATATCGACGTGTTCTTAATTCTGAAGGTTTTTATTTTATTTTTATTTATTTAGTTATTCATATTTTTTGCCATTGAAATTATTAGTTAACCAAATATGCTGTGGTCTTAAGTGTGCGGTTCCTCTGTAAATACATTTTGTTATCGTAAAAAAAATATTTGACTAAATATGACATTATGGAAGTATTAAATCACTTATTCATAGATTTTATGTCAAGGTATACTTCATTTTATGGTTGAACGAATATTTCACTGGTTCATTCCTTTGTCAGTCAGTCAGTCAGTCAGTCAGTCAGTCAGTCAGTCAGTCAGTCAGTCAGTTAGTCAGTCAGTCCATTTCTCTTTTTAAAAACAGCCATGCATTGTTGCAACCATTTTCTAGACTAAGCTTTTTCTTTCTTTCTCTTTCCTTCTTTCTTTCTTCATTCTTTCTCTCTTCATTCTTTCTCTCTTTTCTTCTTTCCTTTTCTTCCTTCCTAATTTCTCTCTTTCCTTCTTTCTTTCTCTCTTTCCTGCTTTCTTTCTTCTTTCCTTCTCTTCCTTCCCTTCTAAGTAAGTAAGTTAGTAAAACTTTATTTAATGTCGGGTGTTAAAACGATAAACATAAGCACCAGGGCTTTTTTCCGACAAATATCTTTCTTTCTTTTCTCTTTCTTTCTTGTCCAATGTATTTCTTGATTTCGTTCTTCTTTCTTTCTTTATTTCCTTCCTTCTATCTTTCTCTTGACACCCTGTAGTATCAATAACATCCTAACAGGCACATTAACCTCGTTTGGACCTTTCTTTCACCTGATTGGTTGATTGCTCTGTTGACCTTGAGGTCAGGGGTCAAGTGAAGGTCAAGGCCGAGAGGGCCTGTAGGGTTTTCGCTCCATGATGAAATTATTAACACTCTTTGGGTAAAGCAATGAAAAATTGTCATAACACAGTAATAATGATATTCATTACTCATAATCTGTTGGAAATTGCTCTTCACACCTAGGCAGTTTTGTCTGATGGGATTTCTGCCTCAGTACATGTGACTATGTGTTTCCATGGTAACATGTAGGCATGCATGATACATGCATTTCTTGTATGTCCTGTCATACTCATCCGTGTGGTTTTATTATGTATTAAAAACAGGATGTTTATTTTTACAATATTTTTCTTTTTTCTCCCCTTTTTTCTATATTCTTTTGAATTGCAGAATTTACGATTTTATATCCAAATATTTGTTATTCCAATACAATCATGCAAATGGCAAAGACCCTTGAGCAGATGTAATGATGAGATAAGATAAGGTGTCCATGCTCGTTCATTCTTTCTTTCTTTCTTTCTTCATGTCATACGTATATCTTTTTATTCATATTTGCCCCTTCCTCCTTCTTTCTTTCTTTCCTTCCTTCCTTCCCTGCGCAACCATTTCTTGTGTGTCATCCATTATTCCACTACTTAACATTCTACCCCACTTGCATGACGTCACAATTATTCTTATGACGTCATTTGGAAGCTGTGATAACGCTTCATTCTGCATGTTTTGCTTGTATGTATGCTGGAGCGATCAGATCTGTCTTATTAGCATCATTAAGGGCAGTGATGGGCCCCACGGCACATCCCTGTTTTACACTTGCCAAGCTCAATGTGTCTGTATTCTTCTGGGCCTTAAATTTACATGCTTCGTTAAATGGGTCAAGGAGAGGTCAGGCCTTAAGTGAATGAGGTAAACAGTCTGAAGAAGAAAAACATTTCAGTGAAGATTCAAGAGTAGACATATTCTATAGATACTAATCACAATTTTGTTAATTTTAGCAAAAGGGGTCTTAAAATCGAGGTGCTCTTTATTGTGAGGTTCTACGTATTCATGTTCTTTGCCAGATTGTCTTATTTCTGTTTGACACACAAAAAGTTTTTTAATTTAACCAAATAAACAACACTTGCAAAATTCTACTAAAGGTTACCACTGTGGTCTTTTTATCGAAATGATATTTATAATTAAAAACTTAATTATAAGGCCATAATTATATTATAAAGTTACAGTTTGGAGATCTAGCGAAACTAATGGTCTTAATATCGAGGTGGTCTTAATTGTGAGATTTCACTGTATATGTTTATGACACATACATTTGTGTTGTTATATTTGAAAATATGTCATACAAATTTTTCCATCCTAGAACAACATATGATACATATAGATACATTTCAGCTTACCCCAAAAATATTAGGGCACATTTTTAACTCTAGAGGTCAAGGGGTCAAATATACTAGGGCAACAAAAACAATCATCGTAGAATGGGCGTAGGGGGTAAAATTGAACCCTAGTTATGTAACCTCTGACCCAGTTTAATCACCCCCACATCTGTTGTAAGTTCGAGAGCCATCTTGTTATCATGGCAGTGCTTGGATAATGTACTGATATGATGATTTGGAAAATGCCTCAAATCTCAAATTTCCCATAAATTCAAGATTGTTATGTAATCTATATATGGCGTCCCCCATTTGTACTTACCCTGGCATTACGTCATCGGCATACAAGGGTAAAATATCCCATAAGAATGTATTAATGGATGATAGTAAGAATTATGTAATACTCCATGGTGTAAGTTATCATGCATTATGATAGCTTTGTCATTAGTCATTTAAATGACCACTTCTGGCTTTTATACTTTAATATATGTTACAAGAAGAAAACATCTGGGAAATAGGCCTGATAAACTATATTTATTATTTTCAAAGTATTTTAGAAGCTAAGAAAATAAATATTTAGAATAGAATCTATATTAGTTGTATTTGAGAATTTGTATTTAATAAATTCGTATTAATACAATATCCATTGTAGTTTTTTTAGCTAAACTTAAAAATTTCATGTCGATATTAGGCCTTTATCACTATTTATTGTTCCAACATAATGTTTGTTTTTAGTTTTTTTCCTTAATTATTCTTTTTCAATCATTATTATGTCACTTTGTCTTTGTTTTTTCTCCAGTATAATTTCCTTTGTGTTAATATATATTATTTTAATGCAAAATTACTCATTTCTCCAAGAACAGATAATTCACTCAAAACTAATATCACTAATAAAGTAATTTCGAATAAAACTTGGTTTAGGTGACCTTATTTTTATTTCATTTATTTATTTATGTTTTTTAAACCTTTTTCGAGCTGGTCAGTTTAACTTTATTTTTATTCAACCCCTTTATAATGTCAAGTCAAACATCCTGGCTATTGTAACGTAACTTGACCACTGGCTATTTTGACCCACAGCACCTGCTGGAACTTTTTGAATTTTTCGTATCTCTTTGTTGACCAGCTGAGGGCCTTTGAAAGCATGTTTATGTTTTCTGATTACGTAAGCACACCTGGTACCCTAAGCTATCTTTAAATTTGAGGGGGGAGGGGTGCAGTTTTTACCCCAAACCTTGGACAAACTGACCATACCCCTGTTGGGGGTTGATATTGTTACACTAGTTTATGGATGCTGTTTACACTTGTAGAAGTTTATTATTTGAATTTTTCTTCTTTTTGTGAACTTTTCATTGCTAACTTCGGTCGGGTATTTTCCTACAAATATATCATTTCTTTCTTTACATTTGATGATCCAGTTCTATAATAATTACTTAACATACTTGAAGGGTGATAAACTAATATTCTTTTCTTATAAATCGTATAAACGATTCAGAAAAAGTTCTTATTAATCTTATAATAGCATATCAGTATAGATAGATAGATAGATAAATGGGTAGATAGATGGGTAGATAGATAGATAGATAGATAGGTAGATAGATGGGTGGGTAGATAGATAGATGGGTGGGTAGATAGATAGATAGATAGGTAGATAGATAGATGGGTGGATAGATAGATAGATAGATAGGTAGATAGATAGATGGGTGGATAGATAGATAGATAGATGGGTGGATAGATAGATGGGTGGGTAGATAGATAGATAGATAGTTGGGTAGATAGTTGGGTAGATAGATAGCTAGGTAGATAGGTAGATAGGTAGATAGATAGATGGGTAGATATCGAATTTACAATCTTTCGCAATCAATATCCAATATAACGTCTAATCTTATTTGTCCAGCTTTCCAAAATTCGCTGTTCGCATCTTTTGATTCGAGCGCATCCCGACAGATGGCGGTGCAAATTCCGATACGTAAAGTTACACAACGTGCGTGCGTCAGCCAGCCTCTGTAGGGATGCTCGGCTCTTTGATGTTTTGAATAAAATAAACATTATCCAATCGTTTCCGTTTTTAGCAAAATTCCTTTTAACCATACCATTGACAATTTAGTGATTTTGTAAGTTAGGGAACTAGATTTAATCAGGTTAGGTAAATGCATGGGTTATATTTTGTCAAAGACTTAGTATCTTATCTAAGATTTTTAATTTTTTTTAGTCTACCGTGTCCATTCATTTTATTCATGGTTATGTAATATTTTCCTCTTTCATTTTACTTCAGTTTTTGAAATTATACTATTATATTAATTCAGATGGCTTCATTTAAGTCAACGAAAGCTAGTCTTTTACTGGTTTCTGATAATAAAATATATTTGAATCAACTAGTAATTATGTTAGACATAATATGCCTATACATGTTTTGTTCATCTTATAATATATATCCTGGAGTGTAAACTAATAAAACTAGACAATTCTTGACAATCACGAAAGTGGTCGAATCCTTAAATCGAGATGCCTTAATTCGGAAATTTTAGTCACATTTTAGAACAAGTAAGGTGGTCTTAATATCTAGGTGGTCTTAATATCGAGGTAGTCTTAATATCGAGGTGGTCTTAATAGTGAGGTGGTCTTAATAATGAGGTGTGAAGTGGTATTAATAGTGAAGTGGTCCTAATGGTGAGGTCTTAACATCGAGGCGGTCTTAATAGTGTGGTGGTCTAATATCGAGGTGGTCTTACTATCGAGATGGGTTTGATATTGGGTGGTCTTAATTGTGGGGTCCCAATATATATATAATAATATAATTTTATGTAAATAATAGACCTCAAAACAATCAAACAAAATAACAACAAATACATCAAATTATATAAATACAATACAATATCTCACAAATATGTCTATTTAATAAATAATAATAAACAATACTATTTTTACTGTATGTCTATGTCTCAATGCTACTGGGTCTGAAGATGTAATGAGATGATGGGGTTGCTCGGAGTCCACCCTAAACCATTTCATAATAATGCTACCGTCAAAGCTAGTCAATCCTGTAAGAACGCCCATACAGGGGTCCGAGGTTTGAAAAGTCAGGGGTGAAAAAATGGTCACTAGGGCGCGCTGCAGCATGCCGAGAGCTGCGGAAAACCCCAATAATTAATGACCTCAGGAATCTCTAGGGACCTTGGAACAAGGGCTGGATCAGCAGCCCTGAATACCCGAGCCTATAATGACCTCTGAGAAAAGGGTGAGGGGTTGAGATAGGATAGAATAGAGAAAGAAGAAAAATATATACATTGTATGGGGAAAGGGACTTTGGGTGGGAAAGAAAGAAAGAAAGAAAGCAAGAAACTGAAGTAAGAAAGAGGACTGGATATTTAATCTCTACACATTATTTTGCCAATTTCTGTATTGAATTAATAATTTTTCTTATGCCAAATAAATAGCAGTTTTGACCGAAATTTGAGCTACATTTCTTATACAATAGCCTGTGTAATTCATTCTGGAAAAAAACAATTTCCAACAAGTTTGAGTAGAAGAAACACTGCACTTCAATTTCCATATCTTTTCTCTCAAATAAATAATCATTCCATTCCAATAACAATTCTGACTATTTTCTATTATTTCTAAAGATTTAGCAGCTTTAATTTTAGTGCTTCCAATGGAATTGAATTTCATGACATCCTGCTCAGATGTACATGAATACACACAAATGATCAAAAATGGAAATACATTTCGTGTCCTATTCCCCAAATTAATTAACTAACATAACCCAACCGCCCCCCCCCTCTTGACCCAAATTTGACCTTGGTCTTTGCCCTCATTCCTAGATTGAGGGCATTGAGCCTCTTTTATGACAGTGATGTAACTATTGCTCCATTGTTTCGCCCCAGTGAAGTCACAATCACTCATTAGTGACGTCACCTTTCAAAGAGAGGTTGAATTGGGGTCAATGGACATGGACAGGAAATGAATGATATTATTCAATTAAAATCAGAAAAAATAAGGATAATCATTTATTGAATTAAATTAGGTAGAAATATTGACTTGATATACTTCATTCCATAAATGAAAATTTAATATATGAATTAAAAGAAAAAATCCTAAAACTTCCCAATACTTCACAGAAAGGAATTAAACTAAGTAGATCTATACAGAGTTGAAGAATTAATGAGACTCAATTCATATTTTTACTAATATTAAAGTTATTTGACTGACCAATTAGCCGTAGTCACTGTCATGGAAATTGTAATGTTTTTTACTATACATTTTAAAAAGTTACTCTTTATGACATAGAATGAAATGTATTAATATGATATGCATTGGGAACTACATTTGTACACTGGCAGAATTTGTCAAGATTATGATGTAGTATATATCTGCCACTGTGCCAGCCAACAATAATTCACACAGCTGTCACGTTGCCAAATGTTTCGGACACTTTAAAACACATGGAATATTTTAGGGATCATATTTTTACATTTGCACTACAATAATTCCAATATATAATTATAAAGTTACAGATGGTTGGTCAGAGGGTGGAGCCTTGTTTTACACCATGTTTGTGACCCAAAAACAGTCAAAGTCGTCCATTTTTTAACTCATCCAAGGTCTTCCTCTGAGGTACATTACCTCTAGTTCAATGAGCCTAGCATCAATAGACCTGAAGTTATCATCTCTATAAGTGTGGTTGACAGACAGACAGACAGCTGGAAAGACAGACAGCACGACAGCTAGGCAGACAGGCAGACAGACAGACAGACAGACAAAAGGGAGGGACAGCTAGACCAACATACAGGCCACAAAAATACACTAGGCCATATACATATAGAAAGTATAATGCAAGATCAAAAATGCACACTGTTTGCCATCGATACATATACTATTTGTTTTACCCATCAAATGAACTGTACATTCCATGGAAATTATAACGTTATGGCAAAATTGTTTTGTTAGATTTGCACTTTTTATAGCTTTTTTATTGTATTTCAAGTCATTATTTTAAGTTCATAATCCATCATATTACTGTTTCTCAAATTATCCCTTTTGTATCTATTCATTCCCTTTTGTTCATGTTTTTCACATGACACCTTTCAAAGTCTGGGAAAATAATAATAATAATAAAAACACCTAAAAATTCATAAAACAGTATTGATAATTTTGACAATTATATGTTGTGCCATACCGGACATTTATAGGCCTATGTGCATATATCTAATTGTTTCATATTTATAATTTATTGGTTATGGGAACTGTTTAGGCGTTGTTGAAGGAATACTGTGTTTCATGTGTTGAATAATAGATGTCTTAAAAATGTGTTTGTCACTCCGGAGTGCTGCAAACGTCATAGATTTGAAGAACTAAAGTCAGTCAGTCAGTCAGTCAGTCAATTTCTCCTTATAGAAACAGCCATGCATTGTTGCAACCATTTTCTTTCTTTTTTTCTTTTCTCTTTCTTTTTTGTTCTTGTGTAATATATTTCTTTCTTCAATCCGTCAGTCAATCCGTCAGTCATTCAGTCATTCAGTCAGTCATTCAGTAAACTATGACATGACTAGACAAGAACAAATCTGGATAACTAGTTCAAACCTCCCATTCATTCACTCAATTCAGTTTCCAACAGTACCAACTGTTCTTTGAAACTACCTTAAACGACCATTGATTGTACAATATTAAAAATATGGATAATATAATTTTGCTAAGAATAAAGTCTTTTATTATTAGGGTAAATTGCCTTAATAGTGAGGTGTAGGAGAATGCTATAATTTATGAATTTCAAATATGAAACCTCTGCTTCCTACTAGAGCTTATTTGTAAACAAAATGCAGTGAGGGGTACCTCTAGTTGTTTGTAACATTCCTGTACCAAAGTACTGATACTCGTACATGCAGTGTATGGGGGGGGGGGGTACATACTTAACCTCTAGTGCTCTGCCCACCCCCCCCCCCCCCTGTTAGAAGTGGCCCCTCAGAGAACATTTTTCACAAGCTGTCAGCTATCCACTGGTCAGATATGCGTTTTAGGGGGAAAAACAAGAAACGAGGGGGGTCAGTATCGGTTGCTATGGTTACTACAAGATGCATGGCTGTGGAAGGTCCCATTTAGAGATTGCAGGGAGGAGGGAGGGGGCAGTGTGGACTGACCAATGTAGCGGCTCTGGGAAAAATTAACATTGTACTTGGCCAGGGTACTAGTAGCTTTGCTGATCAATACGTGTATTTTCCTGGAGGCATTCTCAGAATCCTTTATTTGTTTATTGGAAAGAGGGACCTTTTGGTCAGTGTTAACTTTTGTGGTTGACTAAATTAAAGGTCAAAAGTACATTTTGGATTGAACTTGTTATAATGATTTACTGGAGCACTGTTAAAGTTTGAATCGAATTAGTTAACTGATAAAATACACAGTGCCTAGTTTGCTTTAGAACAGTTTATTAGCACCATATCGTCAATCAAATAAAAGTATCAAAATAATTAATCAATTATATTTCACACATTTATTCCATTTATTTGGCTTTTGTACAACGTGCGCTTTCAACATTCAACCAACTTATTTTAATTTCGTACAACCTTCATTAAACCTTTTACGTTCCTTCCATATTCCGTCACCATTCTTTCCTTCTTTTCCAACTTTCACCACTATTCATTCCTTCTTTTCCAACTTTCTTATGTCTTCTTTTCCTTCTTCAGACAAGAATCTCCATCTTTTTTTTTTCTTCCATCTTTTTTTGCATGTTTCCCTTCTCTTCCAACTTCCATTCTATTTGCTCCTTCTTTTCCAATTCTCATCTCTTTACTTCTCTTCCAACGTTATTCTTCTTTCCTTCTTTTCCCTTCCATCACTATAATTTTTTTTTCTTTTGCAATGTTCATCCTCTTTTTCAATTCCATCTAATATTACTATGTGTTTCTTCTTTTACGACTTTAATTAATTCTTCTTTTTAAAAATTCACCTTCAAATTCCATCACTGTTCATTCTTTTCCCACTTAATTGGAATACTCCATCACTCTTCTTCTTTTCCAAATTTACTCTTATTTCCTTCTTTTCCCTATACTTCCCAGGAGTTACTACCCCACTACAATTCAACATTCTAGCCTGCTTGACCAAAAAGCATTCTTGTTTTTGCTAGCTTATGCACCACCATATCACTTCTTTTGCAACCAGGACCTCTATGGTTTTAGGGAGTTCTTTCCACTGAATATTAAATTAG
The DNA here is from genome assembly GCA_932294295.1 of Alitta virens. NCBI lineage: Eukaryota > Metazoa > Annelida > Polychaeta > Phyllodocida > Nereididae > Alitta > Alitta virens. The sequence goes on along the minus strand of OW028583.1, from coordinate 27,973,029 downwards.
GCCAGAATTAATATAAAATTCCACCAGATTTTACATTTTGACATTATAGAACTGACCTTTAACCAAAAGTGACCTTTATTTTAAACCAGGTTTCTAATCAAGAAATTACGGTTTCTAGATACCCAACCCCATTGGGGTAACTAAACAAATAGTCAGCAAACATGAAAATGCAGGTTACCCCTTTCTTATAGAAGAGGGTAACAGTAGCAGGGTATTCTTGTTTGGCACCAGAGGGCACCTGGTGTTTTTCACCCCTTTCAACAAGTTAGATACCCCATGCAACACAGGGTGGACTCTTTAGAGTGGTCACTCCCCTAGTAATGGGGTAGTAACGCTAGTAATAGCTACTGGAAGGCGTTCTGGCGTAATGGAAAGTTCATGTGGAATTGTTGACTGACAAGTATTTTTGCTATTCGAGACTGTGACATTACTTTGAAATTTGTGCATAAGGTCAATCAGCTTTATTGGTAAACATTATTATGTACCAAATAAAATAAAATATATATATTATAAAGCAAACAATCTCTTCCACTAAAATAGACACTTTTGTACAACCATGGTACAACAACCAAATTGAACCATGGAGGTATTATGCCTCCATGATTGAACCAACCAATCGATGAACCAATTGGCAACTACAGCCTGACCAACTGACCAACGCCAATCGACCAACCAACCAACCTAGTACAGTTATCATCCTTTCACTAAACTACTGACCGACCGACCAACCATCCAAACAACAAACCAATAAATGACCAATACACAACAAACCAACCAACCAATAAACCTACCAATCCTGAACAGTTATTTATTGATTCATTCATCCTTTTAATAAACTATTGACCGATTATCCAAACAATAAACCAATGAATGACAAATAAACAACAAACCAACCAATCAACCAACCAACCAACCAACAATTCAACCAACCAACCAACCAACCAACCAACAAACCAACGAATCTTGAACAGTTACAGCTTCATTCATCCTACTGACCATCCATCCAAACAATGAACTAAAATATTACCAACCAACTAATACACCAAACCACCAACCAACCAACAGACCAACCAAAACAACCATCTAACCATCCATCCAACCAACCAACCAACCAACTTTCCTTTATTTCATCGATTCATCGTTTTATTATCTGACTCAATAACTGATTGACAATCCCCGCACGACTGCAGATCAGCCCTTAATCTTTTTTCCTCTGACATCCAGAATTTTGGGTTTTTCCTCCAGAAATTCCTGGAGATGTTTTCTTTTCCCGGCCCCCTCATCTGTTAACCTATATTGTGGGGAATTCTGACCCGTTTTCTAACAATTTTTTTTTCTGGTCATCCCTATTTTGGGTTTTTGTTAACCGCTAGGCTGTTTGTTTTGTATCCCGAAGTTTAATAAGCTAGTTTTTCTGGTCCACCTATTTTCTTAGTCACTAAAAAACCAGTAAACAGTGATGATGCGTTGAGCTTTTGTTTACCAATAAGAAACCAAAATATAAACATGTTTTATTTCTAACTTAACAAATGTGTTTTTCATAAATTCTTACCTGTTAATCCGGACCCACTTTCTGGCTATTTTATTTTTTTATGAGATCAACCCTATTCATGTGTTTTTGTTACCATGAGGCTCCTTTTTATTTTTATTTTTTCCTGTCATATTTTGTTGTTTACCACTTAGAAACCAAATTGTAAAAATGTGTTTAGTTCTACCATTTTGACATAAATTTGTTCAACTAGATGACCTTGCTATTAAGACCACATTTTTTGTAATTAGTTACATTGTTGTCATTTTATTTTATCTCGCGACTTTAGACTTCTCTAGTAAAGCTTTCCTGCTATAATGACACAGAAATTGCAAGCTGCAGTTAAAAAGTATACCTACATTGATGATACAAAGTCAAAACTTGGGAAAAAAAAGAAACAATATGGATTCATTCGATTATTTATTGGATTATGCAAGTGTATCAATTTTTATTGTTTTTCTGGGAAGTCAATTTAAACTTTTATGCTCTGCAGTAGCTGTTGGGCAATGAATAAATGTATTTACCTTTATGAATAATCAATCTCTTCCATTATTTACTTTTTGTTATGGGGTAGTTTTAGGGTTGAATTTAATGTATGGTCATATACAGTCAAATCAATAGATAGAACCGCCACCTGGTGTAGACGACCACTACATTTCACCTGCCTGAATCAACTTGTTGTTTTCCTTGTTAGAACTGAATATTTGTTTTACACATAAATATCCTTATTACTGATAGCAATACAGTTTACAGTTTTACACTGAAATACTATACATCTGGTAATAAGAAGCATATTGTTTCTATGGCAACGATCTGTGACCTTGACCATTGACCCTGACTGTGACCTTTTCACTGAGGTCATCTCCAAGAAGTGCACACTGATTTATTAGATATTTTTGCACATGTTAGGGGTATACTGTATCTGACATTGATATATGTACTCTTAATATATTCAGGCCCTGTGGAATAAACAGACATAGGATTTGTATTCCATATATACAGATTGTGTCACGAAGACACATTTTAGTTTTAAGGCTCTGAAATTAGTTGTAGAAGTTTCTACTGCCGGTTTTATTTCATGGTTGTTATTAATATTCTAGGATGTTATTCTAAATGTTTAAATGTTGGTGGATATCAAGGCATATTGTTGATAACTTGCATTTTTCATATGTTTTTGTACCACGTAGATAGATAGATAGGTAGATAGGTAGATAGGTAGATAGGTAGATGGATAGGTAGACAGGAAGATAGGTAGATAAGTAGATAGGTAGATAAGTAGACCATATCGATAGATAGATAGGTAGATAGGTAGATAAGTAGATAAGTAGACCATATAGATAGATAGGTGGATAGGTGGATAGGTAGATAGATGGATAGATGGATAGGTAGACAGGTAGATAAGTAGATAGGTAGATAGGTAGATAATAGACCATATCGATAGATAGATAGATAGATAGATAGGTAGATAGATTCTTTGACTCTGTGATTATTCTTTGATTGATTGATTGATTCTTTGATTTATTGATTGATTCTTTGATTTGATTTAGGCTATGATTGAAATCCCCTTACATATATATTACACATTCACCACATGGGTGGGTCAATTCCTTGCCTGTACATGGCTAACCAATATAATTTACTTTCTTTTTCAGACATTCTACAACAGGCAGCAAAAGTAGCAAGATGTAGAGGAACTCAGCAATATTTTGAGGTTTTTCTTTTTCGGTAATACGGGTCTACAACATTGCTACCTCATCAATCTCAACATTTCTACCTCACAATTGAAGAAACCTCACAATTGAAGAAACCTCACAATTGAAGAAACCTCACAATTGAAGAAACCTCACAATTGAAGAAACCTCACCATTGAAGAAACCTCACCATTGAAGAAACCTCACCATTGTGCCTCACTATTGTACCTCAGCAATTCTTGCTCGCAACTGTCTGACCAAAGAACAAGAAACACATTGGATTTCTCTACAAGGTAAGACCTTTCGTGATAAATATTAGCTAATAATTATATGAATATGAAGACATTATTTACTAGTTTTGTGTCATGTTTGGGGTGTATAAAAAGGTATAACAATGAAAAATATTTTGAAGAGTATTGCTTGTACATGTCTAAGCAAATTCGTTTTGTGTTCTTGGCTATTTAGGGTTAAAGATACAATCACGTGACCTCATTATTATGAAAAATTATCACTGACTAAACTTGACTGTCTGAATAAATGATTAAACTGTATATGATAAATGATAGATAGATAGATAGATAGATAGATAGATAGATGAATAGATGGAACATATTACAGATAAGTAGATAAAGAAAGAAAGAAAAAAAAGATTTTCTTTCCTGTGGTAATATTGGATCAAAGGGCATTTTAGGTCTATGGGTCAATCTTGCAGATAGCTTTAGTTGTGAAATGTGGGTCGTTTTATTGGTCCTATGGGACCCTAGGGCCTTAGCTTTTAGGCCCGGCTGCTGAAAGGGCCTATGTATCTTCATCAAAATGTAATACAGCCAGGTTTAGGGCAGTAGGCCTTTCTCCAAGAATATTTAGTGTATTTCTCAGAAGGGAGAAATAAATGCACTCAATTTCATTGTTTTCTAAGAGAGAAGGTTTTGTCTTAATTTCCCCCTTAATACAGATAAATCAAGTTTGACTTAAGAACTTAAGAACTGAAGAATTGGGTCAATTGGGAATAAGTTAACGAGGTCAAAGGTCAAGTACTTATTAAGCTTTCTTCTGTTTATTATCTTGGGAAAAGTGGGCTTGGTATATTAAGGTTATGAGAATAAATGAGAATAAATAAAAATACGTATAAATGAACCAAATAAATTAATTATACACTTATAGATAGATATATAGGTACAGGATAAAATAGATAATAAAATAAACAAATAGATAGACTAAGAAATAGAGTAAGCAAGTATAAATAAATTGATAACTATATTTCTTTGTTATTAATTTATTCAGAAATATAAGGACTGGATAATAAGATAACGGAATTAGATAACAGAATAGATACATAAAAAATTGATAAAAACTTATTATATTTTAGGTTATAATTTAACTCTTTTCTAATTTATGCTTTGGTGAAGTGAATTGTCAAGTAATTATATGTACAACAAAACTGTTGCCTCTTAACTTTAATTAATGACTCATTTACTTACTTACTTACTTACTTACTTACTTACTTACTTACTTACTTACTTATTACTTACTTACTTACTTACTTAATTATTTAATTCTGAATAAACCCCCCCCCCCCATCTTCTTAAAATTGCATGTGTGTGGGACACTGCTATAGAAGTCTATCCCTTCGTGACCTTGACCTATTTTTCAAGGTCATTTGGCAGGGATAAAACTAAGGACAGTTGAAGAAGACGCGCAGCTTGTTAAGACGGGGATTTTTCAGTTCGACCCCGACCCCCCTCCCCCTTAATGACCATAAAAGGGATTGGTCAGCTGGAATGGGGGGGGGGGGTGTCAGGGGGGGGTTAAAATTATCGATTTATCCTACTAATCGATACTTTAAAGTACTCAGAGAAGAAGTACAGTGCTTCCAAAAATACTTCTACACCAAGTTGTGGTGTAAGTTCTAAATATGATGCGGTTTTGCTTGTGTTTTGATTGAGAATTGTTGATTAGGACTGCCAATAATTTGTTTAGCACACTGTAGACAAACATATCTTTTATCTAGAGAGCAAACAAACATGCACAAATATAATCTGTTTATTGTTATTCCTATAAAGTAAGGCAAAAAAAACAAAAAAACATGGACTATATCAGACTTTTTTTTTTAATGATGAAATTATTATATACCAATAGGTTTACAACTGCTTAAAATGGGTTTTACCGATTTTGAGTTCAAAATCTCTGATTATTCATTATTAGCTAACTTACTAAAACGATTTACATAAATTGCTTATGTAGTCATTATGTTTTTTTTTTCATTTGTAAATTGTTACTTCTAGCAATTTCAGTAATCATCAATCTTTTGGTTTAGTGTATTTTGTCTAAATATTATTACCAAAATAAAATAATGAATTATCAGTTTTTTCATATATGGCCTTGTGTACAATTTAGCATTACTAAGCAAAAGGTGCTACCTTATATTAATTAATTAGCTAATAAAGTTGTGTTGATATACTATTCTGTATTTTCTGTCTCTGATACACCCAAAATAGTGTTTGTACTCTCCATACTTTTGGCAAGGGGTGTAGTACAAAATGCATAGCAATACATGTAGTGCCTGTCCCAATACATTCTATGGCTGCCAGCAAAATGCATATCGTTAATTGGATTGGGAAAATAAACGCCTGGATACAATTTATTGTTTTGGTTGTCAAGGCCAAAATAAAGTAGATTGTCCATTGCTAGGCCTGTCTGCTTTAGGTCAAGGCCAAAGCTGTTATGGGCACTGTGTTTATATCCACTGTTTGTGTACTGTTTATGGTACTTAGATTGTTTTATAAATGTAATTTAGGGTTGCACATTAATTGCTGTGTTTTTGTTAGTGACTTCATTGACACAATATGACGTCACGGAAAATGTCATAGCAACCAGTGACTGTTACGTATGCATACAAATTACGTAACCATAAAAAGTTAAGAAAATAATTTAGAATCAGATGATATCTTCAGTCACAGCCTGTTTTGACTATGGTGCTTACTAAAACAACAAAATATAAACATGTTAAAATTATATAGTTTATACCAAGGCAACCCCAACCATGGGGTATATGTCTAATACGCTGTTGACTCCAACCCTTATCATCTCATCATTGCGTCTGCCTCTGGCCAAGCTCCGTACCAGTAACAATGAGACATAAACATAAAAAGAACTTCATTTATATTACAAATTTACAAGAATGTGTGTACATGTTTAACATGGTGTGGACTCCAAGCAGCCTTATCATCTCATCATTACGCCTGCCTCTGGCAACTTGGCATAAGAGACAAAAAAACATTTTAATTAGCAATTTGTGTATGTAAACTTCTGAGCCTGGCTGTAACACTACAGTTGATCAGTTTTGGTGTGTGGTTTCTCCAATATGCTTTGCTCTGAATAGTGGATTTTCACGGAAGGTTCTCTATATTTCCACCAGGTGGCTATGACAGAATACTGCAATTCTATTGGCTGAAAAAGTTCCCGCCCTTGGCTGTGATTGGCTGAAGCAAAGTGCATCCTAGCAGCAGTATTTTTAGTGCATTTTAATGTATATTTGACACCTTAGTTGATTTTTGTTATTTTTCTGAGAATTTTATATTTATTGAATAAGTCAGTGATTATCTTCTATGTCTGAAAAGCAAAATGGGAAGGACTTATGTCTTGCTGAACTCAGGGCTGCTCAGTGAAAAGACTCTATTGCCCCCTTATTACCAATGGCTAGTTTTGATAAATGGTAACAAATATTAGTATCAATCTGAGGCTGGGAGGGCAAAATGAATTTATGGCTATTTGTTATCATTTTGGTTAGTTTGCCATAGCATGACATTGATACATACCACAGGATTTGGTTTAGATTAATCATAGGCTACAAGCAGAAATACTGATTGGCTACACCGAGCCTAATATGTATTACTGGCACTGCTTGATTGATTGCTACATAAAAATTGGTCAAGGCTACAGTGAGACCTCTCAATTAGGACCACCCAATAATAAGACCACTTTTTTGTTCCCAAGGGTGGTCTTAATAGTGGGGTTCAATGATATATTCTCATAATATTTATATTCATTTATCAATACAATATATTCATTGATTAAAACGAAATGTGATAGTGTAGTTTTCTTTGATATGTACTTTCCGCTATTAGGGTTAAAAAATAAATTGCGATACATTTACCCCATGGGTGGTGCCTTTTGCCTGTCGCTGCATAGATTCGGCATACGAGGCACTGTCATTGTATTGCTGCTGCTTCACAGCTTAGATGGTTTGGCATTCTCCAGTGTATGACTACGGATGGTAGTGAACATGCTAAAACAGAGAATTGTGTCTTTCTTTCCTTCTTTCTTTCCTTCCTTCTTTCTTTCTTTCCTTCCTTCTTTCTTTATATCTTTCTTTCTTTTTGTCTTTTTTATTTCTTAATGTATCTTTCTTTCTTCTTTTCTAAACCCTGTATATTTGTCTTTTCTCTTTCTCGTTTCATTATTCTGTCATTCTTTCTTCTTTTTGTGTACTGTCTGTCTGTCTGTCATTATTTTCAGTCCTTCTATCTCTCTTGGCTCTCCTTTTCTCGATCGCCTATCACTTTCTCATTTCAGTGACCAGACATTGTTTTGGTGTGAGGCCATTATGGTCGTTGGCCGTTTTGTGTCTGGCCTCTTTTGTGTGGTGCCGTTTGTCCTGTGGGCCTTTTGTCCTGTACTTTGTGTTGGTCACTTTGACTGGACGTATTTAGCTGCTGCCTTAATCATGGTCAAGCTGGTTAAGGGGTTGACTTATGCTTTCCATCTGCCCTTATGGGGTTTTGAATGAGGGGGTGAAATCAGTTATGAAAAAGGGGTGAAGGTTTTTATAAATACCCTTTGATTAATGACTCTTTTATTCTTAATTTATTCAGCTTTTTATCCTTCCTCTTGACTTTTGGGAGCTTGTTCTTGTTTTTGTCAAAACTCTTTTTGTGGACTTAACAAAAGCCTTTGAATGTATAGTCATCAACATTATCCAAAGCTTTAGTGGGATCAATGCCAAATCCTTATAGCCCTATCCATTTCTGTGCTGTCAACAAACTTTATCACTTTCCCCACATTTAGGTCAAAAGGGGGTTAATTTAAGGACTTCTCGGCCACACACAGCCTTGAGTTGTAGGACATTGCCCTCTCGCCAGATGGCAGTAGTAAACACTCGTTAAGGCTAATTTGCATGAAGTCATTTATCACCCCTTAATTAGGGTCTCAAGTTTTTGTCACAATTTTGACAGCGACTAAAAGAAAAAGAAATCAACAAAGAAATATACAATAAGTCTAAAGTGCAAAGCTCAACAAAATGTTCTACAAATATTTGCAAAAGTCAAAAGCTTAAGGAGTTTTTAATTGCAGGAACTCTTTGATCGTTTAGTACTTAAGGACTTAAGGATGATATGAAGAATATTGTTGTCTAGGAGATAAATAGGTAGATAGAATAACAGGAAATATATACATTAGACAATGAAATATAAACAAAAAAAAGCTAGCATCTCAAATAAGGCACACAATAATTAAATGTATAATTGCTATCAAATCCGACAACATTTAATATTGCTATTATCATGATCACTGTTATATAACTGTATACTTTATTTATTTATTATAACTGTAGGTCATTTCAATGTAACTATTTATGATGGACTAGTTACCAATAAAATGCCAACTTATGCATGTATGCCAACAAAATAGACACTGTTGGATTATCAATCAACACAGTTGAAACTATGGTGGATTATTACTGAAGCATAATTTAGTCATTGATATATCTACTGATATTTTATATCAAAATGTAGCACAGCTTTTCTTGCAATACTTTAGAGTATTTATTAATAACTTAGTAATTATTTTTCCAAGAGAATACCAATACAAAAAGGATCAGACACATGTTATATTTTGTCATAACTTCAAAAAAGTTACAAAAACATATCAAATTACTATGAATTACTCACAATGATAATATGAGTGAATAAACAACAAGAATACAAGAGTGAAATTATTAAAAAATATATGATTTATTATAGTTTAATTTTTAGATTACCAACTGCATCATTCAAAATCTTCATAATTTATTATCACTAATACAGTGCCATAATCTTCAGTGTAATATTATACTCTAGACTGCTGTTGAAATCCCCCTGGAGGATCTACTGACCTTGAATAATCGAATTTGGAAACAGGTTTTTGTTGACCAAGTTTAAGGTCATGGTAAGAGAATGACCTCGCATGGTTGGTTTTTGTCCTCACGAGGTCACGTGGTGGGGTTAAATGCCCTTACTAGTGTAAAGCCACGACTGTCATATATGAATGGACTATATTAGCAATATTGTGGTCTGCTGCTTCGAAAATTACATGCATGGTATTGTACTTTTGGCACCAAAATGTAGAATGTGGTTTCTCAAGAAATGGTCTTGGATCTTTAATTGAATTGTGTACATTTGTGAGAAATATAACTGAAGTGTGGTGGAGTCCCAAACTTTCTAAAAAGACAGCATCACTCTTATTTTTTGTAGCCACCTTACCAATAATTATTATGTTGTATTAATTAATTTCTTTTCACATAGATACTGGAGGAAAAAGATGATTTATGATGACAACAAATATATTAAAATTGTACAATTGTACAATAAATATCAGTAATTATTAGTAAATAACAAGTAATTTAATATATTAGCCATAATCCAATACTGCCATTCTCAGACAATTTTTTTGGTCTAAGAAATGGTGGTTATGATGTATAAATAGTTCCAGAACAAAGGCTACCTCGATATTAAGATCACTTCATTAAAATTTGGTTACCAGCTGTGATTACAGACAAGATAATAATAATAGCAATTTCAGTGATTTTCAAATATGGACTTAATTGTGGGGTTTGTATAAACATTGTCCATTATGACCAAATTCTGTCACATGGCACTGAAGCCATTTTAGAAAACTTTTGGATCAATTCCAAAAAAGACCTGGGTTTGTAAACAGTTTATTTAGCTGTTAGTTGAGAAGTACTCTCTGATGAATTCAGGCATTGTTCTTTCCAAGAAATGGTTGGAAGTTTAGTTTTGCCCGCTCTAATTTCAAACATCAGTTTCTTGAAATCATGTACATGTGGTGTCAAAGGCCTAATGTTCACCAACATTTCGTTTCAGTAAAATAAAATTACAGGTACCGTAGATTGTTGATAAAAAGCCAGGGTTTTCTTAACTCCTCTAAGTTGAATTTTGGTAATGGTTTTTTTATGATATCAGCAATGTCTAGCATAATATATTTTATGGTAAAAAATAAAAAAATTTAAAAAATGAATGTTTATTTCCAAGGTTACTGCCATATGTGATGTGTATAGTCATGGAATAAAGTCACAATAATGTCATTTTAACTAAATTATCTTCAAAAATATTAGTTTGAATATAATTGAAAATATTAACTTTTCACATCGACCTTCCGACAAAGAAACCAACTTATCAACTTAAAAGGAGATAATTATTGACATGCATTTATTACAATACAATCTACAAACCCCCCCCCCCCCCCCTGTCCCCCCCCCCAATTCTTGCCCCCCCCCCCCCCCTTATAAGAACTCTGTTCAGTCTTTAGCTGTGTTCGTCCATGTTACACTGTGAGGTCACACGGGGACATAGTATAGTTCAACATGGCCCCAATTGTTTGCTTTTTACACGAAAATATCAGTCCTTACCATACCTAGCAGCTGAGAGTAGGCGATTTTTAGCGGCTCGGATATGAGGTAAGTCAGTTTTTCTGCCTCCTAGTGTAGAGAGCAGCACCTGTGACGCAATGTGACGCAGCAGCACGTGAGGGGTCATTACCATATTTGGGACTATATAGTATGATGGTATGATTTGTCTAGCTCCGTACCAAACTTGGTGATGCCAATACTGTATATTGAATATGAAAGAAGCGTTTTTTGAACGACTGGAATTTGTTCTCATGTGGTGAAATTAATCAATTAAGTAATAGCTTGTTTTAAAGTTTGTCTAAATTTCCTCATTTCTGTGACTTGATTTAGACTTGCCTCAACAGGTCAAGATTTTAGAAAATAAACTTTAAATATATTAACAGAATAAATCTTTCTTATACAAAATACAGACTCACATAAAACATCCACTTGTTACATTATTGAGGGTTATACTCTTCACATTTATTGACTTTCTAAACTTTTTTGCTGGGCATTTGGTTATTACGTTGAGAATGATGATGTTATTAATTTAATATGGAGTATGTTTTGTATGACAATTTCATACGAGCATAACTACTTGCATGCCATTTAACATGAAAACATCTAATATATAATTTATATAATATTTGGAATTAAGTTTAATATACAAAAATATTTTGGTTCATGAATCAATGGTCATGAGGTAATACTTGTAAAAAGAAAAGTCTAAATATGCCTTAATTTCGAGGTGGACTTAATAGTAAAGTGTTCTTAAAGGCAAAGCTCTAATATACTCAGCACTTAAACTGTTTAACATGACCTAATTTCTATTTCAATGTTTTTTTATTGTAATTTCTTATTGACATTCCTGCCCATTTTGTCCTGCTTCAAACTTGATGTTAGGATTTTATTTTTAAAGTGATAATATCATTTTGCTTTACTAATATTATTATTATAACAAATTACTGAAATAAGTATGATATTTTAATGTTTAAAAATAAAATCTATATAACATAGCTACATACTGTATTGACTAGCTAATAACCAAAGTTATAATTACACACACTATATAAATATTTAAAAGACTGATTATTTGAGAGATGTTTTTCAGTGATCACTGGACTGTACAATGTCCTTGAAAATATGGACCATGATATGAAATAAACATGTGACTATTCAATTTACATGTTTTAATGCATGAAAGTATTATTGTGTCTAAATTGTATTAAAAATTGATAAAATGGAACATTGCCAGGTAGGCTACCAGGGTGCTAAAATATATTTAAAGAGGAGGTCTTTCAAAATAGTGATTTAAGTCTTATGATGGGGTATAGTTATTTCAAAGTCAGCATTTTTAGTGGAAAAACCTGGATATTGAATCATTTGAATCATAATGTATATATTATTATATATACCTACAGTGACTATATATTTTTTTCTTTTTGTTATTGAATATTTACTAGTTAGTTTTTATTAGAACTGGTTACCATAGTTTATTTTACCTTACAATATAGTATTTCTATTTTCTAAATGATTTTTTGGCTTTTTTCATAGAGCTGTACATTTAAGGGTAGTTTTTTGGGTTGTTTTTCTTGCTTGAATAATTTCCTGTGGTATTCTTGTCCAAAATGACAGATTTTGTTATGACAGAAAATATAACTATAGTTATAAGAATTGAATAGGAAAATCAGTCAAGCCTGACAAAGGTTTTAAATTCGCTCTGTGGCCTTGACGATCTTTAAAAAGGGAGAAATATGAGTCATGCTTGGGTAATAGCCCCTAAAACTGGACTATGTTGGACAGTATTTATTATGCCCTTAATACATGACCTTATAAGGACAACTTTTCAAAAACTTGCTTTAAATAGGACTTAAACATAACTCCATATTAAAATGGTTTCAATTGGTCTATATAATCTGGTATGAATGAGATTTATTAATCTATGAAAAGACTGAAATTAATACATTTCATAAATTATGAATTAGGCATGATTAATATAGAGAAATAATCTAAGATAGATAATAGATATGTATTTCACACTTCGCTTCATAATTGACTAGTAGAACTGGTTTAGCATTTTACATTTAATAAGATAATATTTATTGAGGAATTATCATAATGTTTTTTCTATAATATTTCTGTTTGTTCCTGGTGAATTAGTGAGTCATAAAATGTAAGATGTACAAAACAAAATTATGTTTTGCAACAAACAATTTGTTGTCTAATTCATTCCCCAACCATAATGTCTGACTTTAGTCGTCTGATAGATATACTGTACTCTCTGATATTGAATTGCAATTTTTGGTTTATTTGCACTGGTCATTTTCCTTCGCTTTCTACGGATAAGATAAATTCAATTAACCTTTGGTCACTTCTAAAAGTTGAGATTGTTTGCATTTCAAAGTCCATTTTCAGAGATATTTTGCTCAAACAAAGTCTCATGTTGTTTGTGGATGATTTCATTTTAACTTTGGACTTTTCATGATAAGTAATACAAGAATAAAATGATTATGAAACCATCAAAAATGTATGAATGTGAAGTATTGTATGTCAATAGTATCATGGTTCAGGATGACTTCAGATCTGTTATTTGATTGCTTGCTTGATTGATTATTTGATTGATTATTTGACTGATTTTTACTGATTATTTGACTGACTAGCAAACAGACTTTTATTTAAAATCTTTCTTACAGTTTGACCCACAATCAATCAATCAATCAATTAATCCTCCTCCTCTCCTCCTCCTCTCCTCCTCTCCTCCTCCTCTCCTCCTCCTCTCCTCCTCCTCTCCTCCTCCTGTCCTCCTCCTCCTCCTCTCCTCCTCCTCTCCTCCTCCTGTCCTCCTCCTCTTATCCTCCTCTCCTCCTCCTGTCCTCCTGCCCTCCTCCTCTTATCCTCCTCTCCTCCTCCTCTCCTCCTTCTTCTCCTCCTCCAGACAGGAAGTCCATGGAGGTGTCTCATGGAATATTTGTCCCTAGTAAGGTCTTGTCCTTAGCAGTTCATATACTAGTCTAAAGAAATCCGACACTAGAGGTCTCTGCCTGGAAAATATTGACTTCTTTTATGAATTGTGTTTGTTAAGTTTTGTCCCGACATGACTTGATGCCAAATTTAACGGCCAACTGTTTTATTTACCTAATTCGAAAACAGTGGAATTTGTATTTAGTTTCACATGAGGATGTTCTACAGATAGATGCTAAATCTGTAGGACTTTAACATATTATTATTGTGCTTAAATTAAGTTTGCTGTTCTTAAGTAGAGTTTGAGTTGAGGTATTTGTAATCAGTGTTTTTTTATTGATAACATCTATTGATTGAATGAAATGAGGTTGATTGAAACTTTCATGCATTAATACTTTGAAATAGATTGAAAGAATCTTTACAATGCTAATATGCGTTAATAGATGTAAGGTAATTACCTCAATAATATTTATATTCTTGGAATCAATTGTTTAAAAAATACTACATTAAACTCTACCATTCACAAAGTACAATAGTACAAAAATAGAAGTAAGAAATTGTAATACTTAATACTTAACTGTTTTCGAATTGTAATAATTAATACTTAAGTTAATGAGGTGGTCTTAAGGCGAACTTCCCTTAAGTGTTGTTTGTCTATGCTAGAAAGAGAGTTTCCTTTTCAGCTATAAAATACTAATATTTTATTAGAACAGCTACGCAAATTTACTATAATCATTATTATTATACAAGCCACTCCCTCATTTTATTAAAAATGATACAATGTATCTGATGAAGGGCTATGGGCCTATACATAATTTATAAGCTGTCATATCAATTGTTTTAATTGATTTATTTTCCTTTTTGAACACTCTGCATACGATCAGACTTATTCTTTTCACTTATGAATTTTTGATAAACGTTTTTAGCACGCTAAGGAAATTATTGAAGGCAAAATAAAAACTGGCCATATGCTGGGTTTTGTCATTGAAATGGGAACAATGGTATCACGTGGTTGTCCGCGTGATGTAAAGATATGCCTCCTTATATTTTTTAGCATAGATAGACAGATAGATAGATAGATAGACAGATAGATAGACAGATATGTAGATATATAGATAGACAGATAGATAGATAGATAGGTAGATAGATAGATAGGTAGATAGATAGATAGATAGATAGATAGTTAGTAGATAGATAGATAGATAGATAGATAGATAGATAGATAGACAGCTAGACAGCTAGACAGACCGACAGACAGACAGACATATAGATAGATAGATAGATAGACAGCTAGATAGATAGATAGACAGATAGACTGATAGACAGACAGATAGACAGACAGACAGATAGATAGATAGATAGATATATTTTACTGATTTACTGATTGACTGGGTTGATTGATTGATTTATTGATTGATTGATTGATGTTATAACTTTCTGTGCTTATTTTCTGAATATGGGGTGGAACATTTTACTCGCCCATGCATAGCATATATGTAAAAACGGAAATGGTTCAGGTTTCATTGATCATGTGACCTCATGTTTGACTAACATGTGACCATGTCTGGGGTCATGTGATGCGGATTAATACAACCAACAGTGACTGTGAGTACTACGGTTGTGACTGGGAAATAGTTCTGCAGCTTTTTCCCTGTTGTTTTTCCTTATGGGGACTTATTGTTCAAAGTAATACAATTAATGTATTCCTACGCTTAACTCCATTGTTTTGTATTGGAAAGCAAATAGTCCCAAGCTTCCTGTCGATTTCAATATGGAATTATGGATAAATGCAAAATATGTAAATATGACATCAAATGCACTTTGGTTCAATTTTGTGCGTTTTAATGAATAGAATTTGAATGAATTTGAATTATTTTTAATGTAACAAAATTTTCATTCTTGATAAAATTTCCAAATTTAATGATATTGATAAGTTATGAATCATAAATATATTTTCATTGACTACACGAACAGCAAAAAAAAATAGACTTGGTTTTGACAATAGACTTGGTTTGACTCTAGGATATGATAGGATAGGATAGGATAGGAAAGGAGAGAAATTTTTTTTTATCTGTGGGTGGCTACATTGAAACCTCCTCTTAATACCTTACTATTAAAACCACCTCACTATTAAGACCTCTGGTGCAAATATACTACTGGTCTTAATAGTGAGGTGGTCTTAATAGTGAGGTGATCTTAATGGTGAGGTGGACTTAATAGTGAAGTGGTCTTAATAGTAAAGTGGTCTTGATAGTGAGGTGGTCGTAATAGTGAGGTGGACTTAATAATGAGGTGGTTTTAATAGTGAAGTGGCCTTTATAGGGAAGTTGTCTTAATAGTGAGGTGATCTTAATAGTATGGTGGTCTTAATAGTGAGGTGATCTTAATAGTGAGGTGGTCTTAATAGTGAGGTGATCTTAATATTGAGGTGATCTTAATAGTGAGGTGATCCTATAGTGAGGTGGTCTTAATGGTGGGGTGATCTTAATAGTGAGGTGATCTTAATAGTGAGGTGGTCTTAATATTGAGGTGATCCTATAGTGAGGTGGTCTTAATGGTGAGGTGATCTTAATAGTGAGGTGGTCTTAATAGTGAGGTGGTCTTAATGGCAAAGTTCAACTGTAAATGACTAATATGTGTTTGACATGTCATAAAATTCTTGTGATTTACTTTTGTTGCCAAGGTCATGTGACCAGTGTGTTTTGCCGTTAAGGAAGTCAAATGACCTTTAGACATTTAGCTTTGTTCTTTTGTCAACAAATAAGCTTCATTGTTAATATTTGCCTAGAATCATATCCAACATTTCCAGTGCATTAATGACGTTCGGACAACTTTAATGAGCTGACAAGCATGTTTTATGGTCAGTGTGTCAACAAACTTCAAACATTTCTTTAACTTGTTGACATTATACTGGTCAGTCAGATCTTTATTGGTCATTTAGGCAATTAATGATTACAGTTGACCACAGGATATCAGTCAAATATATGTCATAGTCGTGAAATGTAAAAATTCCATCCTTGTTGCCATGGCAGTCTGAAAATAAATGTGCAATGATCACCTTGAGATGAGTTTTAAGTAATATTTTTGGAAGCTTTGGATTAAATTGAAATATTTTGCTACGGAATTATGAGGTAAGACATTTATAATTATGTTACTGTGATGCAGATATTTTGGTAGAATATGAAATTGTCAAATTTCATCTTTACTCGAAATTAATTGAATTATATGTTTGTACTTATTATCTCTATGAATATTTTTTCTATAAATACTCCTAGCTTATCTCATCATTGTAGTCTCGACTATTAATAATTTCATGTCATCGTTATGTCTGCCTGTTAAAGCTTAAATACTTTAAGTACTGTGTGAGATATTTATTTGAATTCAGTGTTTTCAATCCCTCTGTCATATCTTCATTACGTCTGCTTGATCATTTAGTTTATCTATTTTGTTGGTATATTAATTTAATTCCATGTACTTATAATCAGGATTATAGGTGCCTTGTACTTGGTGAATATGCTGAGGCAAGTGAAAGACTCCACCCATGGGGTAATAGTGTGATCTGGTGTGGACTCCAAGCAGCCTTATCATCTCATCATTACGTCTGCCTCTGGCAGCTGGTCATATAAGCCGACTAAGCATATAGCAGTAACAATGTCATTAAAACTTCAGAGTTTGATATATTTTTCTTATTAATCTCTTTAGTTTATCAAAGTTGGTTAAAGGTTTTTTTTTTCACAGTAGTGAAATTTCTTTAATTTAATCATTATATCAGCTATTTAATCTTATAAGATATCTGCTAATTGAACTGTTATATGAAATTAATAAAATTCTAGTTTCAAAGTAGTTCGTATTTGGCATCCCATCATTAAAGCTGCCTGCTTTATGTTGGAAATTTACTAAAATTTGCTTAAAAATATGCAAGTTTGCGAAATTCCTTCATTGTAGTACAGCAAAGCATTCAATTACGAAAGTATGTACTCTTCTGGAGCTCTTGCCAAAACTTCTATGAGTACTCCCAAATAATTCCCAAGAAATATTAGCCACTTCCTTGAAATTTTATAGAATTTTATTAGTTATGAATGCCATTTCCTCCTGCTCGTGGTACTGAGACTTTTGGTTAAAGGATACTTCTGAAAAATGATACAAGATTACTCATTACTTGAGCATAGATACTTTACCAAAACAATGTACAAAGTATTTTGCACCATTTGTAATTGTATCGTATTTTAAAGAGTTATATTACCATGGCAACCACACAAACAAAAGTGATGTGTTTGTACCTGGCCTGAGTGCTCATGCCAAGTCAACTCCCATGCTATGAAAGGTATCTTGTTGCTGAGGCAGGGGTGGGGTCAAAGATGCTAATTGTGTACATGTTATTATGTAAAATTATTTTCTAAGTTTGTTGTTAAATTTTGCGACGGACTGATGCAGTTTTCAGTCAGTTATGTATGCTACCTAGGAGTTGAGAAATGCTCAGGCTTGACCAGGTCTGTCAATATTTTAGTTTTCTAAGTGTGTTGTTAAATCGACTCATTTTATGTTAGTTCGTTGTACTGTATACTACGTTGAAGTTGAGAAATGCTCAAGCTTGACCAGGTCAAGTTTCTTGTTGCTGAGACTGGGGTGGAGATCTTACATATTGCATCCTGGGTGTGTAGTTCTTGGTGAGAAATGCTCAAGCTTGATAAGGCCTGTCTGAGATGTAAATTGTTTTGTGAAAATGGCTGGTTGTCGAGGATAGCAAAAAATAAATAAAATAGCATTCACTTTTACATTTACTTGACTAAAATGTCAGTCATTTAGTCAATTAGTTAGTCAGCCAGTCAGTTAATTAGTCAGCCAGTCAGTCAGTCAGTCAGTTAGTCAGTCCTATTGCAATGGATCTGAAGCTAAGAAGTAATTGCAAGAAAAAATTTAGAACAGTCAATTTTGTGAAGTGTTATGAAGTAACAGTGAAAGCTCTTTTTAAAATAAAATGAAATTGAATGCGAAAATAGTTGGCTTTAACTATCTTTATGTTAGTCATTTAGTCATCAAGTTTTCGTGTTCAAACAAATAAAGCATGCTCTCAATACTTTTAACTTGAACAACAAATAAAGAAAGCTCCCTTCATAAATGCTTTTATGATTCATTCATGGTTGTGCTTTCTACCAGTTTGTACAGTCAGCTTTTGAAGTTGTGTGACCCATTGTATGTGCAGACATCTTTTGGTTTGGTATAAAGAAATCCTAAAATTAGTTAATAAAGAAATCGAGTCAAAAGACACGTTATTTGTGACTACTCATCCGTTTACTGAGGGTGTGGTGGGTGTCTTTGTTTTGAGATGTTTCACAAGTACAAGCCAAGAAAGAATCAGTTTTCAGAGAAAATTTCACCAAATTCCATCAGAACGCTGCCAATTTTTCCATAATACAAAATCGTGTACTCTCAAGACTTTGAGCTAACTTTGTACCAATGGTCTTTCATAAAAAAATATTTTGTTGACTTGCCATGTTCGCGAGAGCCAAAATGGCAGATAAACTCGAGTTCAAATCGATAATTTGGACGAAATGACTGGTAAGGTTTTGTAATTGTTTGGCGGAAATGATTGTTAAAGATTTTTAGTTTTTTGAAAGAAATGAGTTCAATTGACTCTTCAAAATTAACTTAACACACTATTTGGACGAATTGGCTTTTCAATAATATTTCCAATTTTGGACGAAATGACTGTTGAATGGTTTTCTCTTTTTGAAAAATACAGCTAAAAGATTCTCACAGCTGAACCGAATTATTCTTTTTTTTTAAGTTTTTTGTTTCACTTTTTGGACGAAGCGACTGTTAAAGCTTTCTCACTTTTTGGACGAAATGACTATATAGAATTTCCTCGTTGTCTAAGGATCATTAATTCATAGGAAATCAATACATCTAGCAGGAAGCAGGTATTTGGCACATTCTTGCAATTAATTAACTTATTAATTAACTAACTATTTAATCATTCTGTGATTGAATTGTGCTTTTTTGGTACTGGTCTGAATCTAGGTCAGTGTATATGACAACTGCCAGAGGCAGACGTAATGATGAGATAGTTTTGGAGTCCAGCAAATGATCTCATTATGCAATTATTACTTATACTTAAAATTGCAAACTTATAAAGATCAAACTTACTAAGAATTAAATTTTAGTGTCATATTTCAGAGCATTTTAGCTGTTTTATATAACTTATTGACAAACTATATCTGATGTTATTAATGTAGTCTTAATTGTTGTGACCTAATTACCAAAATATTAATATGGAAGCTGTTATCTATAACAATATCTTTTCAGATTTTTCCTATCATACGATTTGAAAAAATTCCAATATTACCGTATTAAAGCAATTTTGCCATAAAGGCCACCTCAATTGCAGGACTAATCGGTCTTAATGGTGGGGTGGTCTTAATTATGAGGTAAAATAGCATAGTAGAGAAATATTGCACAAATATTGGTCAAATTTGTGACTACTTAATTGTGAGGTGGTCTCCATATTGAGGTGACCTTGATTATTATTAGCATTATTATTAATATACAATATATTTATTCAGGATAAAATCGCAATTTCCGACAAAGCTATTTTACAAATCGGTAAAACAATAGATAAAGATATAAAATTAAGATAATTTGAATGTAAATCTCTCATTACTATTTTAAAACCGTTGACGATGATGTTAAGATGTTTAGATGTTTTATTTGTTCACAGTATGTAGTATTTCAATACGGTTAATACATTACATAAACAATAAAAGACATTAGCATACTGTGAGATGGTCCTAATAGTGATGGTCTGAACAGTGAATTCACCTTAATAATGAAGTGATCTTAATAGTGAGCTAGTCTTAATAATAGTGAGCTAGTCTTAATAATAGTGAGGTGGTCTTAAAAGCAATGGTCTTTTTAGTGAGGTAGTCTTCCTAGTGAAGTGGTCTTATTAGTGAGGTGGTCTTATAATGAGGTGGTCTTAATAGTGAGGTGATCTTAATAGTGAGATGGTCTTAATAGTGAGGTTGTCTTTATAGTGAGGTGTTCGTAATATAGAGGTGGTCTTAATAGTGAGGTTGTCTTAATAGTGACGTGGTCTTCAAAGTGAGGTGTTCTTCATAGTGAGGTGCCCGTTATTCTTGACCATTCTTCCACAGCGCATTGATTAAATAAGCACACTGGGTTAAACGGATTATTTCTTTTGTGTTATTGGAAAATATTAATCAATATGTACCAGGAAAAATTGGTTGGTGCTTTAGGGTATAAAATGCTTTAATGACAAATGCTTTTATGGGTTCCGTAATGGGTATATAATGTGTTAATAATGGCACTATACTCGTGGGCTTGAAGGCTATGTGTTCAAGAATCCATGCATGTTGCATATACGCTTGGATGATCATAATTGTATTGATAAAATGCTAAAAAAATAGGCTTGAAAAGATGATTATGGAGATATGCAGTTATGAAATATTAATAAGCTAAATATCAATTGGTCGCACACTTATGCACTGGGGTCAGTTGATTGGCGGTTATGTTGCAAAAAAGGTTGGTGTTAGGATATGAAAATAACATTTAGAAAACGAGGGCTTATATTTGGATGTTAATGGCATGAAGATGACAACTCCTTGCTCCATGAGGTAGGTCCAATAAAATGATATATATTTAAAATCTGGACTGCCAATATGTGCAGTAACACAGTAGTACTAGTAGTAGAAGTAGTAGTAGTAGTACTAGTAATAGTAATAGTAATAGCACTAGTAGTAATAGTTGTATAAAAAAAATACATATTTCATTTAGTAAAATGAGTTAACCGATTAAATCAAGTTAATTTCTCGTATAGAGGCCTGGGTCAATATGGTTTTGATTTATCACTTTTCAATTAGAGTAGTATAGTGATATTTAACATACTTCTAGTGTACAGTTAAGTATGACACTTTATGATTAATTAAACCCTAAAAGTTTATAGCTGTCAAAAAATCGAAATAGCAGAATACATGAAATGCCACCACTGACAAATGTGACAATGAAAAACATTTAACATGCAAGTACAACCTACACTTATTGAAGATCTGTGTAACACTGACCTTTTTTAATTCCCGGAATTGTGACACATAAAATTTAACATTTACTGAATTCAAAGTCCTGATTATCACTTTTGAAGTCAGCAATTTTCATAATGCAAAATAAGTTAAATTTGTCAGCTGGTGTATAAATATGTCATAATTTTGAAATTATTGATATATTCATATGATAAATATTGATAGAGCTATTGTTTTTAGTCACATATGATTTTATACATGATAAACATTTTTGAAATTGCCTTAAAATATATCAACCTAAAAATATGATAATGCCCAGAACATACTAGGTGTATTCACTTGCTCAATATTGTACAAGGAATACAAAACCGCCAGATTTAGGCTATTTTACCCTGTTTATGAAGCAAGTTGTTCGTAGCGATCTCGTAAAAGTCGGTCACTTTATTTTCCAGGGACCTGAAGATTCAAGGGTCCCAGGCAGCGATCCATAATCATTGCTTTTTTGCCGCCGCCAGCCTACCTGCCTTCTCAGACGAATATCTCGCTTAATATTTGGTCTATTTTCAATGCGAAAACATTTACGGAATCAGTATGAACTATTCTAAAAGATGAGAGTACTGCTGTGTTACGTAAAGTTTCCTACTTTTAAAAGTTTTGAATTTGGCGGCGCTCTTCATGACGTTCCCCATAACGCAGCAGAACTCGTTTCATTGCCTTCTTTTCTTCGTATCTCACTTAATATTTGGTTTATTCTCGATCTGAAAAACCATATTGAGAGCTTAAGAGCTACACTATATAACGAGATTAATGGGTTTAATGTACACAGCCTTTCTTTTACATAAGATGATTACAAACTTGTGAATCAACGAGGCCTTTCATGAAATTTGCCTTGCTGTTCGAGAATCTCGAGAAAATAATCACCAAGGATGCCCACTGCACATGCGCGAGATTGACATTTTTCTGAAATCTAAAATAATCGTGGGTCACGTAACCACTGACTGTTATTATTTATATGCAATATCTATGATTTTATAAATCGATTTCAACCACAGATTCATAATGGTGTTTTTGTAAACCTTTTTGACGATTTTTCTAATAAATTTAACACAGCTTGTCTGTATGGTATTATCACTAACATTGCTCTGAATTCGATAATTAATAAATATTATAACGTAAAGAAATAACCACAAATGCTTTATATAACTTTAAGGTTTATAGAAAATGATTTATTATTTGCAGTATTGAAGTCACTGTTGTTTCAATTAAACTTAACTTCAGTATTCGACAATTTTACAGTTTTATTCAAATTTATTTATAGAAGTCCATACATTTATGTATTTAAAAATTAAAGGAGTTTTGGAACGATCCTACAAAAAAGAGTTGAGAGAGACCCAAGTTTGGCCAGGCAATGATCATAGGGTACCATTCTTATTTCTACAGCATTATTTTTGGAAGTTTATTATGAAGTTATTTAATATTTTTTTAGTCCTACTGATGATTATTCTACAAATAGGTCTTGTTACAATTTTCTGCTAAAAAATAGGTCAAATACAGGCCAGGTGAAATTTCGTCTGGTCCCTTGACAGGACAGTTCTAGCGGATGTTAATGGGCCCGTCAATGATCTTGAGAAAATTCCCAAATACCAGAAATTCGAGTTTTGTTTGTAGGTTTTGTTTGTCTAATAAGGACAACATCATTGTATTCCATAGACGTGTCTGTGTTTTGTTTGAAGTCTGAAATTCAAAATGGCCGCCTATGACCTCAAGGATCTTGCATGACCTGTGACCTTTGACCCAGTTTGACCTCACCCCACAAGGTCATGCGTTATCTCTTTGCATGAACGAGTGTCATATACATCGCCTGGGATTTTAACATGCTCTTTGAAAGTAAGATGTGTACATCAAAGTTTAGTATACAAATGTACGTGAACAAACAAATAGTAAATAACCAGAAGTACAGATACTTAAACTTCACTAAAAGACCAATCTTATAGCGAGGTGATGGTCTTAATAGAGAGGGAAAATATATAATTTTTTTTTGTTGCCTTTTTCATCATTATAGCCATTTGTTATGGTCACAGAGAAGCAGCAGAAATTCCAATGGAGAATAAAACAAGCTTCAAGTTATTTCTGTCCCAGAAGTATTTTTATCAGCTTAGCTAGAAATTCGGGATTTGAATTGTTGCGAACATTTCTGTCACCGAAAAAGAAGGTGGACATTCATCTTGAATTCAATTACAGTAGATGTGAAATACATTTATATGAATGCACTCTTGGATGGTCTTTATATCGAGGTGTTCTTGAAGTGAGCCTCGCCATTAAGACCCCCCTGTATTCTGGGTTAATGGTGAGGTGGTGTTAATATTGTAGATTTGTTAGAAAATTGTGAAATAGTCTTTTAGTCAGGTTTTCTTGATAATATTATGAAGGTAGAAATGTAATTTTATTAGTGAATGTAATGTTATTAGTGAAGTGGTCAAAATGAAGGGGTCCATATATACAATAGACCCCTTAGTAAAGACAGCCCAAATTATCAATGAAGTGGTTCTAATATCGAGGTGGTCTTAATATTGGGCCATCCAGCATACACTGCAGCCATCCAACATACACTGCAGCCATCCAACATACACTGCAGCCATGCCAACATACACAGCATCCATCCAACATACACTGCATCGATCCAACATACACCCAAGCCATCCAACATACATCCATGTTGGATGACAATGAAGCATTCTGATTGGCTCACAGCAGTTGAGTGGAGATAACAGTGTTACCAAAAAAGGGCAAATATCAGATGATGAAATAAAAGAACACAAAAATGAGCTTTATTGAAAGACAGACAGAATAACAAAGACAGAGAGACAATAACACGTCCTTTAAAAATTGCCTTAAACCTATTTATCATTTCCCATCAATCTTCTTGTCATTTTTGTGAAACAATATTTCCATAATGACTTATTGAAGTTATTTTCTTCATATGGATGCATTTATCAATTTTATTATCTATTGCATAATTAATAAAGGAATTGTTGTTGACATTACTGATACAGCATTTGCTATAAAGAGGACAAAAAATGTTTCATTAACAGGAAACGACTATTTTTTAAAAAATCAAAGGAGTGTTTTATGGCGCAGATTTTATGATTTGTATTGTATAAGTTGCATAATACTGGCTGGTCTAGTGGTTAAGGATTGGGGTAGCTTCTTAAGGTCCTGGGTTCGAATTTAGTTCAAATAGACCTATATTCTCATAAAATATACGTTTCTAATTGCACTTACTTTAGTTCAGCTATTTTGAAGGTACTGTTTTCGATTTTGGGTCTCTAAGCTATTTAAATGTCTAATATAATTAAATAACTATTATATTATTAATATCATATTTTGCAAAAAGGGCAGTGCCTTGTGTCTTATGTTTATGCTGAGGCAAGTATATGACCCACCCATGGGGTAAATGTGTAACATGGATTGGAATTGAAGCGGCCTTATCATCTCATCATTACGTCTGCCTCTGGTAGCTGTTCATATAAACAGACTAAGCTTCAGACCCAATAGCACTGAGACAATACAACACAATACAGTGCAATACAGTGCAATACAGTAAAGTACAGTACAATACAATACTAGTTATAAGCACTAGGTTTTTATATTGGCATAACATTGTCAGATAGATATCGAAAAAAATGAACAAGGATGTGTCTTTTTTATGGTTGACAGGCAGTTAAAAGGACAGAACTATTGATATTTGAAAATATGGTCAATAATTTGAAATGAACCCATAAAAATTAAAGGTGGTATGTAACTGGAAATTCATCGATTGTTTCTAAGGAAATTATTCACCACTCTACGAGTGGATCTTCCTCATTGATTACATAACAATGATCGAATATGTTTATCGAACTGTGCATATAGAAATATAGTGCTATACAGCAAGATTTGGATAAAAAAATTGCTAGGGGCGCAAAAATAGCCCAGTTGGCAAGCTGCCAAGTGGGTCAAAAGATTCTATCAATGCTTATTAACTGTATATAAATATATATACAGTAGAAACATAGCAGTTATGTAGCCTTGAAGCAGTCCTGTCATTTTTCGTGGTATTTTGCAACAGGTTGAGTAAATATCTGGACAGTAAACACTCTTTGATAATGAGTAAAAAGGTTTTATCGGCAATGACTGAAGCCAGTGATAACATTAAAACAATTTAAGAAGCACAAGTTGAAATTGCCCATTCATGGCATAGAAATGATGATTGCGGAAAAATAACAGCATGTCTAGATGAATAATAGTGTGTGCACTCATTAGTTTTCAGCATAAAATATATTCAGGGAGGTGGGAACTTGGAAGGCTGTTTATAAAACGCGTGCACATAAAATCCCACAAAAAAATATAAAGACTGCCGCATGGCCCTCATTCTGCTTTACTGGCTAGCAATTAAGATGCCTTTAGAATCTGACACGAAGTTGACTTTTATTTGTGTTATCTCATCATTACGTCTCCCTCTGGTATAGATGTTATAAACAGTGAAAGTTTCATCCCTAGCAGAAATTAATAAACACGATACAAAAAGATTAACATTTTGACTTCTTAATTTTAGAATTTTTTTTTTAGATTATTTCGTCACACTTTTTGACTCTATTTAAGTTGATGTCATGCCAATAAGATCTACTAAAACATAAAACATAGTTACATACTTCATAATGAATTCCAGAGAGATAAAAATGATTTTTTTTAGTCATTCCTTAAATAATAATTATTAGGTCAATAATTGGTTTTAGTGATTAGTATAACAAAAAAATAGTTCATTACAATATTCTAGCATTGAAATTCAGAAAAAAATTATTTTATTAAAAAAAAACTAAATAAGTACAAAGATGAATACAGCCTTTTCTCGATTAGAAGCCGGTGCTAGATTGAAATTGAATTAAATAAATATAGGTAATTGTCAGCAAACAAGCATTAATAGTTATATATATGATATAAAGAAAACAATTTATTTCCTAAGCTAGCAAAATAAAGAACTAAATAGAATTTAAAAAAAAGGACATATTAAATGTTATATAATAATAATCTAACAAATATTAAATGGTAAGTTTTGGATTAAGACGTCAGAGACCAAACAATACTCAATTGACCTTTTGGCTTTTCTGAGAATGCTCAGTTGGCGCAAGGGCATATCAGAGTAGTCAGCTGACTGAACACGTGACCTCCTGGGTGAAGATACCCCATTCATCAATGCAGTTCCTGAAGGTCCCACCAGAGGGACTGTGGTCACTACTGGGTCAGAAAAATCAATATAGACAGCTAAAAGAGGAATGTGCAAGAGGAGGAGAGGAGAGGAGAGGAGAGGAGAGGAGAGGAGAGGAGAGGAGAGGAGAGAAGAGAAGAGAAGAGAAGAGAAGAGAAGAGAAGAGAAGAGAAGAGAAGAGAAGAGAAGAGAAGAGAAGAGAAGAGAAGAGAAGAGAAGAGAAGAGAAGAGAAGAGAAGAGAAGAGAAGAGAAGAGCTTAATGTATATTTATCTTTATGATGCTTTTATCAGTAAATATTTAAAAGGCACTGCCTAAAATCTTCATATATTACAAAATGTGATAACTATGCTGAGAGGAGAAGTTAGTCACATTTACAAACCAGTCATTCGTCAGCAAGTAGTCGCTCTGACTACAGAATTAAAGTGTCACATATGACTATAGATGACTGCCTATGGTACCCTATAATTTTCACCACTTTTTAAAATGAAAATCTGATTAAAAATATGTATTACAAAAATCAATGTATTTAGCAAAAACTTCAATAATCAGAGGACTGCACTAAATATATATCAGACAAAACATTGTTTATCACACTTAATTAGAAATTTAAAATTGTAACCCCTTATGCCATTCTTAAATATGCTATAGTCGAAATCCAAAGAAAACAAAAATCTATATTTAACCTCTGTGTTCAGTATACTTCAGGTTTGTGTACTGATTTTCTAAGCTCTTGGTTTCTTTCTTTCTTTCTTTCTTTCTTTCTTCACTTATCTATTTCTCACAATTTTCTTATTTCTTTCTTCTTTCTGTATAGATGCCATACATTCTATCTTTTTTTTTGTCTTCCATTTCAATGACTTTCCTTCTTTATTTCTTTATTTCTTATATCTGATTTTCTTTTCTTTATTGATTTGTTTCCTTTTTTCTTTCTTTATTTTTCTTTCTTTACTTATCTATTAATATCTTACAATTTTTCTTCTTTCTTTCTGTCGTTCTGTCTTTCTTTCTTTGCCGTTCATTGTAAATCTTTCTTTTATCCTTTCTTGTTCAACTGACATTTCTTTATTTTAAGTAAATACTTTCTAATTATTTTTGATATATCACATACAAAACCATTTATATGTACATCTCAGGACTTAGTTTAATTTATTAATTACTGGTAAAGGTTAGAGGGTGGAGGCCTAGCTCAGAGGTAGCGCTCTGGGCTTCCGAGCGCTGGGTCCCGGGTTCGATTCCCGGTTGAGCCTATGTTGGATGGCTGTTTCATCCTTCTTCTCATTGCCATGGTCTCTACCTGTCGTAATTAGCCCATCAGGTGCAGAAATACAGGATGTAAAGCTCTAATCACTCACACACACACACACTGGTAAAAGTTAGCTTCTCTAAGTACTGTAGTGTATAGGATATACATGTACTTCAATCCCACAAGTATTTTATCAGCAGTCCAACATACATTAGGGTATGTGGGGGGGGGGGGGGGGGTAAAGGCAAGATAATTTTGATGGATAGCCTTCCCTACAGTAACCCTACACACTGCCCCCCCCCCCCAAACCCTTCTCTGACCTTGAAAAGCTTTTCTATCTAATGTGATGTTGCTGCACCAGTGCTAATACATATAGGGGGATGGGGGGGGGGGGGTCACTGTATTATATTTTATATTTTTTTAGTTGTGAAGTATATGTTTCAATTTAGCAAGAAAGTAGTCAAAACAGGGGTGTCGTTGAATGATATACTAAAGGTTCAATTTATTTGTAATCTTATGGTGTTATAATGTATAGTTTTACGGGATAAAAAAGCTGATAAATTAGACATAAAAGTTTTGTTATTGTGGATATTTAAATGATAAGTTTGTGAGCTGTAGTATTTTTGAAGTGAGTGGTCTTAACATCGAAGTAATCTTGAAATCATATTGGAGAAAATTAGAAAAATAAGAAAGAAAGAACGAAAGAACAAAAGAAAGAAAGAAAAAGATAAGAAATAAAAGATCTTTACTATACAATTGCATAAACTTGAAAAATTACAAACTACAACATTAATTTGAGCCAATTTACCCTGGTTCTCTCTCTCTCGTAGATTTTCACACTTTTGTGATTGTTTTTCACACTTTAGAATTCCAGGGGAGTGCCCCCCTCCCCCATGGGCAGTACATTTAGCCAGTGGTCAGTCTCATCAATCATTTTGTTTCAGGCAGGGGGACGATCCCATTTTTTTTAGGGCAGAGGGGCAGGATGTACTAATATAAAAATTCCTCCAGAATTTCTTGCTAAGATACCAGTAGATTGCGTCATGCCATGGTTACGAACCAAAACAAAAATGACGGCCATGACAATTTATTTTATTTTTTATTTTTTGGTGGGTGCCTGGGGGGTATTTTTGCCAGTAAATGACACAGGAATTGTTTGAATACTAAGTTGGTGGTATTGCTAATTGACATTTTTTGTTTCGTTTATATTTCATTGAAGTTCTGAGAATTATGAGATTTAAATGACATCAAAAACGAAACCAAAAAGAAAAAAGTTAAAAGGAAGTAAAATTGAAGATAAAAAATGACATTGCTGAAATTGAAATATATTTTGGGAAGAGGAAGACATGTAAACATGATATTTTAAATACCACACAAAAACAAAGTAGCAAATTAATAAATATTAAAAAAAAGCATGAGAGCTTTTTGTGAATATATATCATTAATTGTTTTCTAGAAAAGGAAGTAAAATATAGACATTTTTAAACGCATAAAGCGAAGAAATATCAGAAAAAACGCACATTGATATGAAACTGAATAGAAATATCACCATAGCAATTGAACATAATACATTTAAATAAATGAGAAATAATGACATTTAAAAAAAAAAAAAAAAAAAAAAAAAAAAGGTAGTTTCACAACATGTAAGAAATTTTTAAGAAAAATATTTACTTTTCCCATCCATTCCTAAAAGGTAGTACTTTGCAAATTACGACAAATTTAATGATAACACATTAGAATAAATTAGAAATATTAGCTTTTCTACCTTTTTATATTTTTTCAAAAACGAGGAAGTACAATGCTATGAAAATGTACGAAAAAATCGAAGAGACCCAAAACGCCTAGTAGTGTTCTAAAACAAGAAAAGTCACGTGTGGCAAATTGTACCTCAGGTGACCTAGTTTTAAGCA
The DNA here is from genome assembly GCA_932294295.1 of Alitta virens. NCBI lineage: Eukaryota > Metazoa > Annelida > Polychaeta > Phyllodocida > Nereididae > Alitta > Alitta virens. The sequence goes on along the minus strand of OW028583.1, from coordinate 27,942,750 downwards.
AATAAATCACATGATCAAAAAATGGCGTGCGCTATTGGATTTTTGCGTGTGTGCCAACATAAACACTAAACATTGGTTCAAGGTCACAGAGCCCATAAAAAATTCAGCTTGCTCCCATAAAGAGCTGTGTTCCAAATGATGGCTGAATCTACCTGAAAGGTACTAATGATTATTGCTCCGAAACTTTAATGAATATTGTGGATCTATTAAATGCTAATGAAGACCTAGATAGGTTTCCTATATATGCAATTTTAGCATGGGGACAGCTATGTTCATCTGTATCAATGTTGTTGATTTTGAAATGGTAAAATTGGTGATTGCTTATTTTGCAGCCTGTTTTAGATGTAGCTAATTAAAAGTTGATTAATACTGGATCCATATTTTTTTATTTGCTCAAATATAATATTTTTTTAAAATTTTTTGTTAATATCTATTCATTTTATTTATTTAGGTATTCAATTCGTATTATACAAATCTAAAGTCCAACTTTCTCGTGGGGGTAATAGGTCATTTTATCCCTGGCTTCTATTTGAGACCCGGCTTACAATCGAGAAAAAGGGTAATTGAATAATCCAAAATAATCCAAATAATGTTTATATCTTGCATTTGTTTGGTCCAGAAAAGGGTGATTCATGAAGTACCATATTATTGACTAGAATGTAGGGATTTTGAGAGAGGGCATATCTTTCTTATTTTGGCCTAACAAGAAGGTCCAGCAGGGGTAAAAGGTCAGGGTTAGGGGGGTTCTTGGCGGGTGGGGTAAACTTGAAGCATGTACAGTCATGTAGGAATGATAAATGGAAGGGTCTTCCAGTGGGGTTTGTGAGACTAATGTCACTCTTTCGTATCCTGAAACAACCTCTGCTGTAAAATTGTGGAAAAGAGGGGTGGGGGGGGGGGGGGTGGGGTAGATAAAGATGCAGCACAGGGGTACATACAGAAAAGCGAAGTACGGAAATAATGTCTTGGATAATGTATTGTATCAATGGTACTGGTCCAAAGCTTAGTCAGCTTATTATGAACAGCTGCCAACCAGAGGCAGACGTAATGATGAGATGATACTTAAGGCTTGGAATCCACACCATGTTACACTTGTACCCCATGGATAGAAATATGTTCATAGATCGGCAGAGATAACCCTTTGAAATCATTGAAATCGATTTGTTAATTATGGATTTTTATTGCTTCATTATCATATTCATAATCATGCTTTTAAGGCACAATTAATCATCTTTAAATATTAATCATAGCATGGGCTCCACAACAAATGCCCACCATAGTTTTTATACCTGTTTTTTTTTTGTGTAATAGTTTGCCACAAGTGACATATGGGGAAGCATAAAATGGACAGAAATGCTCGCAACAATTCAACAGTTCTGAGAAAGAAAGAACTTTTAGTTTTCTCCATTGTAATTTGTGACCATAACAAATGGCTGTGTCATTGCGAAGATAGAAAACTTAGTTGATTTAAACGGAGAGGGTATTTATTGGTTATTAAGTTGGGATTTGACTTTTTGGTAACATTTATATATATGTAAACATTTCGAGTTATACTATGCCTAATTCCAGAATAGTTCATAGGTCATTTCATGCATAATATTTGAGACTCTTTTAATGATCTACATATCGTAATATTGGGTGTTCTTATATATTGGGTCACCGTAATATTATCATATCCTTGAAAAAAATACAATTTACATTGAAAAAAAAAGGTTACATTCAAATTAATATATCATGTATATAATTTTCGAAAAAGGGAATTTTATATTTGTTCCTAGAAGTCTTTTTTATCACAGAGTTTCAAGGCTAAATTATCGAACGAGGAAGATTTCAGAAAAATACCAAACATTTTTTGTCTGCCTAATTAGGCTGTCTGTAATTCAAGACATCGAAAGGGGAAGTTTATTCAAAATGATATCTAACAGAAACTAATCTTTGAGGTTTGGCACACAAAAAGTGGTTTGGTATTTTTCTGAACTCTTCCTCGTTCGAAAATTTAACCTTGAAACTCTGAAATAAAAAAAAAAGAGTTCTAGGAACAAATTGAAACTTTCCTTTCTCGAAAATTATATACATGATGTTAATTAATCATCATATATTTGTAACAGGATTAAAATATAATACATGTAGAACATGATATTGCATCAGTTATTACAAATGTAAACTTGTTGTTTAGTACTTGATAACCTCACCATTACTGTAGCTATCATAATTTCATTATCAATTATCAATAATGAAGAAAGAAACTTAGCTTGTCTATCTATTGTTATATGGCATGATTCTATCTATCTATCCATCTGTCTGTCTCTCTATCTATCTATCTATCTATCTATCTATCTATATATTTGTCTGTCTATCTATCTATCTATCTATCTATCTATCTATCTATCTATCTATCTATTTAGTAAGACCACTCCTCCATTAAAGACCAGTGTATTCTGTAACAAAGGTGTATGGCAAGGTGCAGTGTATTTCTTAGATATCTCATCTTTGACCTTCCGTGTAAAAGTTATTAACAAAAATGACACGCTATAATGAAATTTCAAAGAGTGATAGACATGCCATTAGCGCAGTAATTTGTGCCAATGTTTAACCAGCATGTAGTCTCAGTTTAAGATATTTCTAGAACTATTTGGAATACTATTAGTAATGATATTTCAAATGATATCAATATACCTACACTTTGCTGGACACTTACAGAAATACCCCGTTATTAAGAATACACTATAAAGAGCACTCGGATTTTACGACCATTGATTTGTCCTAAAGTGTTATTAAAATGAAATTATCTAGATAAGTTCCAGATTTAGGAGTGCTATTAAGACCACCTCGATATTAAGATCTCTTCACTGGTTTTCTAAAATGGTCTTAATAGCTATGTTTCCTGTATTTATAGTTTAAATGGATGTTATTAACAGTAAACCCCAGTTCATGTTAGGGTCAAGAATTTTTGGGATTTTTGCTTTAACATGACTCAGACTTGATCAATCAATGAGGTCAAGTCACCGGTCAGTTTTTACCCTAACCTTTGACCTACGACCCCGACCTTAGGTCTGTAACTGACCAGTCCAGCTGGTTGCCATGGAAACCAAAATAACATCACTACATCACTTATAGGCAGGGTGTCATTTTTTCTCATTAATTGTTACCCCCCATCCGAATTGCACTTGTCAGTTCCTTCATTTCATTTGGAGAAGGGGGTATTAAGGAATGATAAGAATACTTTAGTAACCCTTACCCTTTTTCAGGGGCGGATGTAGACTGATTGGAGTGGGGGTGGGGGGAGGGGATATTCTGAGTTGGTAAACAATTTGAATTTTCCATAGAATCTGGATAACATGGATGATGTATTTGAACATAATATTCATATCTGAGATAAATGGGAGACTGAAATGTGATTATTAAACCTAACAAGAAAATACTCAATGAGTATTTACAATTTGTGTTTATCACACCTTAAAGCAGTGTGTCATCTTAGATGTTTACATATGAGAAATTCTGTGAAATTTTTAGAGAGGGGTTTTATGACCTAACATGGGGGTGTTTAGCTATTAATCCCCAGATGTTGACCACCACAATTCTGATAACATCAGAAAACATCATTTAACATAAATCACTGGTCATTTTGACCTTATAACAATAAAAATTAAATCTCAAAATATCTCAGAAGCTTATTATGATTATCATTTCATTTTCACTACCTAATGTAGCCATCATTTAGCCAATCTATATCGAATCAAAATGGGCAGTGCTAGTTTAAAAGGGGTAAATTATCTTTATGTAACCTCAAATCCGCCACTGTAATTAAATTTGACCACCCCTCCCCTTTTTGGACATCATTTTTCTGCACCCCTCCCGAGTTCAGAGCAGAGCAGCTGTATGGTCACTGCTTGGTCATCTAAACTGGACATGGGCCACCCTCAGTGTCCGGTGACCTCTGACCCTCATCAAGCACCATCTAGTGGCCTTCTGAGGCAACTTGACAAGGGTATTAACCCCTAACCCCTTTTTTAGATGCTCGCATCTTGACCAACTGACCAGTCGAATTTTTGGCATTCAGCCCTCATATCACATGCATATGAAGATGAATAACAACATGGGGGTGATTCATAAAAGTGAATTTACCCCCCATAAAAAGTGCACCAAAACATTTTGAACACAGCAAGACAGTTATGATATGATAATTAAAGGTTGATCAGAGGAGTTTTGAAATTATCAATATACATATTTCATAAGTTAGAGAAAAATAAAGGGCTTTCAATTTAAATATACTCTTGTCAGACAGATTATTATATCTTAAGGTTTGCTGGTAGCAGGCTTTTTTGGAAATTTTCTAACAGTGTGTTGAAAACAATAAACAACTTTGCATTATAGTTGTGAAAAACAATTTGTATGTACATATGCATAATGAAATATTCAGAAGAACAAAACTATGTATTTTCACTGCCTCTATAATTACAAAATTCACATAACCAAGCCTAGGCCTATAAAGCCAGTATGACTGTTAATGTATATTTGAAAGATCTTGATATGACAAACGTTGTTATTATATATTGTTTTACAAAAACATGAAAAACATAAGCTTAATATGGATTTTATAGTTCTTAACTATCAAACACTACTTCTTTTAAACTGTTAATGTCCCACCATTTTATATACTATTATAATCGTGTATGACTAAAATATTTACAAAAAAAAATTACCAATCCATAACATTAGCCAAGGGTGTCAATGGCATGGGGCATATTAATTGTAGGATTATCCATTTATTAGGAGGGTATCAAGAGGGGTGAAAAGAAGAGACGGGGTTAGGGTAATGTATGAGCCCTGAGCAGGGGTCAAAGGTCAAGTTTTGTTGACCACTGTCCACTGTCTGTCCACCACTCAATGACCACAGTAAATCATGCTGTCCAATTATGCTGGCCTGTCTGACTAATATTACAAAAGATTTGGTGTGGAAAACAAAGCGGATAAAAATGATATCATGATTAAAGCACTATGTTTTTAGTGTTTACATATATTTTTATGAATACTTTTTTCAACAAAAATATACTTATAATAGTGTTATCTTAGACAACTAGGTTTTTTTAACCATTGGCATCTGAATGGAACCAACCTTACAATATTTTAGACCTGGCTTCTGATCGAGAAATAGATAGATGGATCTCTAAATATTCCTAGGATGGATAGATAGTTAGATAGATATATGGATAGATGGATATATTAGTAGATAGTTAGATATGTAGGTAGGTAGGTAGGTAGGTAGATAGACAGGTAGACAGATAGCTAGATGGACAGAAAGATAGATAGATAGATAGATAGATAGATAGATAGATAGATAGATAGGTAGGTAGGTAGGTAGGTAGGTAGGTAGATAGATAGATGGATAGTTGGATAGATGGATAGACAGCTAAATAGGTAGGTAGGTAGGTAGGTAGATAGATAGACAGATAGATAGATGGACAAAAAGATGGACAAAAAGATAGATAGATAGATAGATAGGTAGATAGGTAGATAGATAGGTAGATAGGTAGATAGGTAGATAGGTAGATAGATAGGTAGATAGGTAGATAGATAGGTAGATAGGTAGGTAGGTAGGTAGATAGGTAGATAGGTAGATAGGTAGATAGATAGGTAGATAGGTAGATAGATAGGTAGATAGGTAGATAGATAGATAGATAGGTAGATAGGTAGATAGATAGGTAGATAGGTAGATAGGTAGATAGATAGGTAGATAGATAGATAGATAGGTAGGTAGGTAGGTAGGTAGGTAGATAGATAGATGGATAGATGGATAGATGGATAGACAGCTAAATAGGTAGGTAGGTAGGTAGGTAGATAGATAGACAGGTAGACAGATAGACAGATAGATAGATGGACAAAAAGATGGACAAAAAGATAGATAGATAGATAGATAGGTAGATAGGTAGATAGATAGGTAGATAGGTAGATAGGTAGATAGATAGGTAGATAGGTAGATAGATAGGTAGATAGGTAGGTAGGTAGGTAGATAGGTGACAGTCCATGTGACCCACATTCCAGTGATGTTTTTAAATGTCACTGTGGCATTTGGGTACCAGGAAAATAGTTTTAATAAAACATGGATCTAAAATGTTAATTACTACTCAGCTATCGATAATAATAGCAATATTTATCAGGCCTATTAATGCTTATTTCCCCAAGCTTTTAGTTGAAATCAACCACTCTTTGTCACATGATATAGGTTCCTTGTAAAATGTAATAGTTTCTTTCGCTTTCGGGGATTTGATTAGGATATTTAAATCATATTTTATGTGACAATCAGTTCAATTGTCATGTTTTCTAGGAATTCAGTCGTTCTAATCTAAAGTTAAAATTACGCAAAGCGGAGGTAACTGTTTAATGTCATTTTTGGACATACATGAGTTTCGATTCGTTGATTAAATTAATAAGTGACTCAATGAATTATGTTATACGTAAATAAATTAGTTTATATGATTACTGCGGTTGCTGAAAATGCATAGCAATGGTGGCAGTGTAACGGATAGGACGAAGTTTTTTTGTTTATGACCAAAATTTTAGAAGAAAATAGTTTTTCAGAAACGTGAGTATTAAGTTTAAGCACCCCCTCGCACACCGAGGATGAGTTTAAGATTTTGTATTATTTATTATTAACACTTTTTAGATAATATTTTACCAATATTTTATCACTATTATTTATTTGTGTTTGACTGCTAAGTTGATAACTTTTGGTTTTAATGCTAATTAGTGAGATAATTTTATGATACCACATTTTAGTTGGAGATTGAGCATAAAATATATAATTTTAAAAAGTATATTAAAATAAATTTGATAAATATGTATGTAGAATAGGCAGTTAAACCTCGCTATTAAGAGTGAGGTGGTCTTAATAGATAGGTACAGTAAAATGACATGGGTGAGAATAGAATTAAGGGGTTGGAATATAAGTGGTATTCTTGATAGTGAGGTGGTCTTAAAACGGGGTTAATTTCACTGCAAGTATGTATACATGTATGATAGATTTTCCAAAATAGTTATTTCCGTAGATTTTCCAAAATAGTTATTTCCGTAGATTTTCCAAAATTGTTATTTCCGTGTGCACAAATATGACCCTTATACCTAACCCTTATACCTATGTGCATGTTTTTGAAATAGGCCTATTGTATACTGCAGCCCTACTTTTATTGTGTATATTAAAACATACACTGTCATGCGTGTTGTGATGTTTATTATGTATGTAGGTCAGGTCGGTTTGGGTCAAAGGTCAAGACATGCGCACTGGAGCGTTTGGTACTTATAGGTCATTTAAGGACAGGATCATAATGATCCCGAACAAAAATCGTCAAGGTCGCAAAAATTCCTAACATGTAGCATAAACATCACACAAAAATCAGGCCAAATTTCTATTTTGAACGATCCTATGAAGGAGGGAGGGGGGGTCACCTCGTTGGAGCTGGCCAATGGTCAGTTTGAATAATAAGTTTCAAGGTTATGACACCTCAAAAATATGCACAGGTACCCTTTAATGTTTTATGAGTTCATATTGTAATAAATCATATTGTCAAATATTTTATATTTTTTTTAACATAGATATATGACATTTTCTTTACGTAGACTGTATTGGGATTTTTTAAACTGTTATGAACGTATGATATATTCATATTGTAATAACTATATTTATTAAACATGCATCATAGAAAAGTCAAATTTTCTTTTCATATATGGATTACATCATTGTATAATTGCATGTAAATATATAATGTATTAATGTTATTACCCATGTGTCCAGATCATATATGAATAGAACACATTTCTATCAGATGAGAGAAAAAGGAGCCTACACTTCGCAGTTATTGTTCATTAAAAATAAGTAGGGTTCACTACATGTAGTTGATTGATGGGTTATCCATTCAGTAAAACTTCGCTATTAAGAATACATAGTGTGTAGGGTTCACTGGTATTAATGGTGAGGTGGTCTTAATAGTGAGGTGGTCTTAATAGTGAGGTGGTCTTAATAGTGAGGTAAAATACAACACTAGTGTTAATATTCTGGTGTTTTAATAATGAGGTGTACTTAAAATGGAATGTAGTGTTATGAATAAAAATGTGTAATAAATTCTTAAGACATTAGAAAGAAAAAAACTGACATTTTTACGTCACAATGATAAGAAATTCGTCACAGAACTACAGAAAAGAAAAAGTCCACTATTAAGACCGCTAAATATTAAGACCACCTCGATATTAAAACCACTTTTCTGTTATCAAATCTGTGGTTATAATACAACAAGTCTCAATTAGGACCACTTCGATATTAAAACCACCTCATTGATGTTTTAATGCCTTAATTTTATGTTCTACTGAACTGCAATGACTGGTAAACTACATTTATCTGGGGTTTTTTTTTTTTTTTTTTTTTTTTTTGTTAAGTCTACAAGTAGTCATAGAAATTACATCCATTTGTTTATCAGCTGATGTAAACACGATAATATCAAAGGTAGCCATTGAGTGATAGTTTATTTGCATAACGTGTCCTTATCGTAAAAACCCGGATGAATAATTTATGAATATGCAAATTAGGTAGTGTTACGCCATTTTGCACTGGGCCAGAGTACTGATCCAAAAACGCTTTTGACTGAAGCAGAGCTCTATGTCATAAGTTTCATGTCACTCTCTGAGTATACGTAGGAGATATAAATGAAAAACAAATTTCAACTTTTTGAAGATTTCGCCCATTCCTAACTGCAATGGTTGTACCAAGGTATGTCTTTCAACTGTTTATTAACTTTATAACTTTTATAGCTCTGGTATTATTTTCAGTACTGTTTGTTTACTTGGTAAAAAGTTCAGGGAAGGCACCGAAATACATTACATGTTTTTTTTTTAGAAATCTTTTTTTTTTTATTCTTGATGCAGATTGACTCAGTTAAGGATGTCTTTAAATTAATTATAGTCAATAAGACAATTATAATATTTCATAATAATTTATACAAATATTGACTTTATTTTATTATGCATTAGTTTACAACATTTTGATCAAGTAGGACTGACTGAATGACTGACTGTATGACTAACTGACTGGCTAGCTGACTGACTGACTGACTGACTGACCTAAAGTTATGACTGTACTAATTTTTTTACCACAAATAGAGATAGATTTTTCGTCAAGCAGTTTGGAGTGATCGTAAATATTTAATTAAGGCATTTTTGTGCACACGAAATGTTTTTCAAAAATATATATGGGCTTTTTTAAAATGATATTTAAATCAATATTACATATTTAAAAAAAGATATCATCTTTGATACCTTATTAGTTCATCTAAATGTTTTTTTAAATTGAAATGTTATACATAGTCATGTTCTATTAATTTGCTATTTGTTAGATAAATAGTAACTATATGAAATCATTATTAATACATTAATTGATTACAATCAAAACATGAATTTATTGATGTTAGGATCACTAAGTACTGTCTCAATTAGAAGCCGGGTCTATAATAGAGGCCGGAGTAAGAATGACCTTGATAAAGATGTAGTGTCAGTTTTCACTTCTAAAATGACAATCATGATTTTAATGTAGAAATTACGGTATACATAGTACACTGTAAAATATACAGTTGTGGTGAAAAGTTCTAGAACGAGAATTGGATATAGTGGAACTTCACTATTGAGACCACATGTGCCCGTTTTACTGGTCTTAATGGTGAGGTGGTCTTAATAGAGTTAAATACACTAAGATAATATACTTTCAAAAGTGGTATTGATAGTTAGATAGACTTAATTTGGAGTTCCCGTATTCCAAATATTGCAATTTTTGCTATTTTTCAGTTTAGTAAGCTATAGGTGAGTTACATATTATTGCAATGTCCTATCTTTAAACAAATCTGATAGTGTATTTGCGTAAAAGATTAAGTCAAGTCCAACTTATTGTTAGGTAAAAACAAGTTGTATATCACTTTTAGATATCACCAAATATGGGTTATCTCATTTACATAACGTTGTGTCCTAAATCGATGTTGTTTGGCCTTGAAAATAGTATTTTATTCCTTTTTTGAGTATGCTAAAGTTTAGTTTTAGAATATATCAAATTGTGATTTAGCATTGAAAAAAATAATTTTTAACCTCTCCATTAAGACCTGGTTACTATCATAATAGCCGTTATAACGGGGGTATTCGTATAAACGAAGTTATTTGTTAAGATACACAGTAATTACAAAGTACTATATATTTGGTTGAAAGTTTGTTGCATTCTAGATGGTCTCAATAGCTAGATAATGCCGTAGTGAGGTTTTATACATCACTATTACGTCCACCTCGCTATTACGACCACTAGCAGTGCAAATTATGGTCTTAATAGTGAGGGTTTGCATGTCACAAATGGACTGCTTCTGAATTTAAATGATAATTTATCATATCATCACTACGTCTGCCTCTACAATATAGCCATCTAGATGTTTGCATGTTACAAATAAACTGCTTCTGAATTGAAATAATAATTTATCATAGCATCACTACGTCTGCCTCTACAATATAGCTTTATAATACTACATGATATGCTATGGAACCTCACAATAAAGACCACCTCGATATTAAGACCACTTTAACTTTCAACAGATCTTTATTGTGGTGTTCAACTGCAGTTTCAATTTCAACATCAAGTTATCAAAGTTGGTCTAGATATTGACAGGCTTACCCTAAAAAAATATGTCCTACATAATGATATTTTTGTGGCTGACACGAAAATATCGAGAGAGAAAAAGTGAGAGATGTAGTTTACAGTAAAAAATGCCCTATTTATTATGATAGTGGTTTTTAGTCATTAAGATGTTATCATTTTTAATTTATACCTTACTTTAAGAAATCTGTCATGTTTCAGTAGTTTCAGTGTGGTATAATGGGGAAGAAATTAAACTGGGAGTTTATTTAGGTACACCCCTTTTTACAAAACATAGATAGATAGATAGATAGATAGATACTTCACAATTGATTTTATTATATAAGTACTTAAATTAAGGTCATCTTTTAATGACCAACGCTATTTATTGAATGTGTGTTGACTTTAAATGATTGACAGTTTAGTTAAAGTTTTTTAAAGCACTGCCTTTTTTGCCTTTAGCTATGATGAGTTTGATTGATTGATTGATTGACTGATTGATTGATTGAAGGCACGCCATATTATGTACGTAATATATAATTAATTACTATATGATAAAATGATGCAAGTTTTAAATAAATATGCAGTAAATAAACTAAAATAGGAAGTTCTAAAAAATCGTTGAGGAGTTTCGAAAGAAAATGTTTCTTTGGTTCAAATCACATTCACAAAAGCATATGTTTTAAAAACTTCATTATTTGGCCTGGTGTGCTATTTCTAGCTTCCAACCCAAAGAACCAGTCTATAATGGTATTTATCTTTTTTGACCCATCATCCGTGAGCTAAGGTCACAACGAATGCATTAAACCCATTTTTGGCTCCATGTGATTTATGGCTGTTGTGTGTGTTTTTTTATGGGAGGTCAAAGTTACTATCATGAAAATTTCATTCCACTTTTTGTTCGTGTAAATCGCCCTTAAGAAGGAGTTGAAATGCTTTGATCTTGGAGCCCTTTCCGTGTCAAGGGGCCACAGCCTATTCTCTCTTGACCGCTGGTCGAAATAATGGCATTACGGGGACATGGGTTCAAACCTTTAGCCTCAGGCCAAGAAATTGGTTCGCTAGATTTTGTCAGAATGAATGGATGAAAGAACATCACCTTAGAAGACATATTTATGTAGATTACAAACTTGGGGTGATTGATTGATTGATTGATTGATTGATTGATTCACAGGTCTAAGCTGTGTTTTGTATGTGATTGATTGGATGGTTGATTGATTGATTGACTATTTGATTGATTGATTGATTGATTGATTGATTCACAGGTCTAAGCTGTGTTTTTTATGTCTGATTGATTGGATGGTTGATTGATTGACTATTTGATTGATTGGATGGTTGATTGATTGATTGATTGATTGATTGATTGCTTGATTGATTGATTGATTCACAGGTCTAAGCTGTGTATTGTATGTCTGACTGTCTGATTGATTGATTGATTGATTGATTGATTGATTGATTGATTGATTCAATCATCCAATTGTCCATCCACCAATACATTTCAAATGTACCATTTACCTTTTTTGTTGTAATGGATACGTCACAACAATCAATGTCATAACAAACGAACTCGTGAGGAACACACCCATTGTTTACATGTGTGACGTCATCTGCCTGGTGAAGCTCCTGCTACTAGGGGTCTGTGCTGGTGACATTGTCCATTTTTCTTGGCTCCAAGCTGCTGTAGGTTATGCACTGGAGTGACCCAGTACCCTACAGCTCTGGACACCAAATGTGTTTTATATCAGGCTGGGCCATTATTGTGGTAGGGGGGTCGGTATGCAGCAGCCTACAAAAACACTGTAAACACAACAAAACAACAGGTTTTATATTCACTGAAATATGGGTTGATAAACAAAAAGAATAAGTTATGAGTTAAATAAATGGATATTGGCCAGTTCTGAGGATCATGGATGAAATTATTTGTAGCCGTATTGATTTTATGCCAAAAAAAACACGAGTCGGGACCTATTGATTTTTTTGGCCCCAGAACTGGGTCACTGACATAGAAACCCTTCTATTCAACAAGCCCAAAAACCCTGCAAGCGAAACCCATTTTTTATTGTAACACTCTTCTGCACTCGCAATTCTGACAGCAGCACCCCACTGTGACGTCACAATGACATATTTTGTTTAAAACAGCAGTTAGATCGTGTTGATTGGTATTGACCTAATTGGTAATTCAAATGATGCGGTTGCCATAACAACCAAATGAGATGAAATGGATTGATAAAATAACAAAATGTCACCTCAAGTCAACCCTTATGAACTAAATTAACCCAAATCAATTATTCAAAAGTCAGTTTAGCCTTAAAAATGGCCATTAACATTGTGTTATGGATATGCCCCACTTATCACAGAATTATGACGTCAAAATATTCATATTATTTATGGCAACCACGTGATGAATTGTCCTGCAAAAATATGTTGCATAAACACCCATTATGTTTGAACAACAACAACTGTTGCTATGCGTTGATTAATAACTGACAGACTAAATGAGGTTGCTACTACTACTACTACTACTACTACTACTACTACTACTACTACTACTACTATTACTATTACTACTACTACTACTATTATTATTACTATTACTACTACTACTACTAATACTACTACTTTAACCTCAGTTCCCAGACTATAAATGAACCTTGACTTATACATTTCAATATCTATAGATATTTCCAGATTTCATGACCCTACTTTGAGGTCATATTAGACCTTTCATGCATCTAATGGATAAGAATACCTTTCTATTTAGACCCAAAGTTCATATAATTTATGTACTGGTTCTGCCAAGTTGGTTAACTATTTTAACAGCTATTTCTAGAACTTGTTTTTCTTGCTTAGACAGCTTCTCATGCCTCTAGTTTTTGTGGTCCTCAAAAAACCCTTCTCATGACCTAATACAGAGCAGGCCAGTGACCCGGCTGAGGTCACGCTGAAAGGGGTTCGGGGTCAGAGGTCATGTTGAGCCAATTTTTCAACCCCCAAAGAAAGAATTCATATCTTTTTGAGGAGGGTAGTGTGTTGCCATTTGCAATGGACGTTGGTTCAGCTAGGGCAAAGCTGCCAACAGAACTGACTCACTTCAGCGAAAACTTCTCAAAAACTGGATACCGAAAACTCTTGGAGTACTAATAGAACTTTCGACGCTCTCGACGCAACTTTTGACGCTGTGACGTCACTCAAAACGCTGCCTAGAACGTAACAATTGGACGTCATGGCGTGTGCGCCTGGCGTTAGTCAATGTGGTAAGTTTAATTGCATTTTACAAACGGGTAAACAGGTGCTATGGATATGAACATACTACATTTACTATGGAAGTATTTTACCATGGCTACCAACTACATTTACTATGCCTACACAACAAACTATAATTATGGTATATATTTATCATTGTTATCAATTATAATTTCACATAATAATTTATTGACACATATTTTAAAGGAAAGTTTAAACTCTCAATTTTGATAGCTATAATTCCGTTAATACATTTTTTCTAATCTTGAAGTGTTTCTAATAATGGTTTATTAGATTAGATGCTAATATAATAGTTTAGAGCTAGGGTGAATATTTTGTGGTTTTAATTGCGAGGTGGTCTGAAAGCTGGGCTCATTTTATTTTGTTCATTTAGGTTGTATATCCTATCCTATCCTATCCTATTCCAATCTATACCATCCTTTCCTATCCCATCCCATCCTATCCTATCCTATCCTATCCTATCCCAATCTATCCCATCCCATCCGATATATCCTATCCTATCCCAATCTATCCCATCCCATCCTATCCTATCTCATCCCATCCATCCCATCTCACAATTTTGCCCTACATTTTTATGGGCTTAAACATTTGAATAAATAATGGGGGCTCTTCCTTTTTTTCTGGTCAAGTTAATGTCTTCGTGACATACATACAGCTACACACGTGTCAACAAATTAGCAAAATATTAATATTAATAGGAAGTGCATAGGAACCAGGAACTCGCCATTTAGAGCAACTTTGTTGCAAAGATTGCTGGTCTTAATAATGAGGTGGTCTTAATCATAACAATGAGGTGGACTTAATAATGAGGTGGACTTAATAATGAGGTGGTCTTAATAGAGAGGTGGTCTTAATAATGGGTTGGTCTTAATAGTGAGGTGGTCTTAATAATGAGGTGGTTTTAAAATTGAGGTGGTCTTAACAGTGAGGTGGTCTTAATATTGAGGTGGTCTTAATAGTGAGGTTGTCTTTATAGCGTGGTGGTCTTAATATTGAGGTGATCTTAATAGAGAGCTGGTCTTAATAGTGAGGTGGTCTTAATAGTGAGGTACTCTTTTTGGCAACTGTATGTATTTGTATAATCCATTATATCTATGTTTCAATGTGTGTCTATCTGTCTATATCTTATTGAAAAGTCTGTGAATATCTGTCTGTCCATAAAATGTATTTGCTGGGGTTATCCTGAGGTCACAGCCAATGAAATCAATGAACAGTTGAACACACATTGGGAAAAGTACTATTCTTTATGAGCACTCTATAAAATATGCATGGTTTCATTAAGTATGGAAGCCCATGCAACTGAAGTATTGCCCCCCCCCCCTTTAATTTTTTATCGGCATTAACCTGAATAACTATAGTCACATGAAAAAGGGCTGTGCAGTAGCTTTTATAATGCACTCTGTAATAGTTATAGTATAAATATCAATCAGGGATTTATGGAATGATGGCTTTATGGAATATGTTGTAACGTCAGGTCAGTACAAACGTTTTTATTAATTAGGATATTATGAATTAATAAGCCTTTTTTTCCTCAGAATTCATATGTATACATTGTATATGATTTTGGTAATATATATAGATAGATAGATTGATTGATAGATTGATAGATAGATAGATAGGTAGGTAGGTAGGTAGGTAGGTAGGTAGGTAGGTAGGTAGATAGATAGATAGATAGATTGATTGATAGATTGATAGATAGATTTATTTATTGATAGATTGATGGATTGATAGATAGATGGATAGGTGGATAGGTGGATAGATTGATAGATTGATTTAGCAGTCTGAGAATATAATTTATTTGAGATTTTAAATTACGTAAGACAAATAATATTATCATTTTGAACGATACATAACATTCTGACCTATATATACCCCGGCTTTTAATCGAGAAAATACTGTGAACATCAAGAAATGCAGGTTTCTTCAGAAGTGCCACTGGGATGGGGGGAAATAAGACATTCTATTGAATTATTCATTCCTTGTGAATGAGCTGAACACTCTTGGCCATACCAATGAATCAGAAGGAATATATTTGTACCAAATGTCTACATGTGCATTTCTGATGGTTATAGATACTTTTTGGGAAATAAACTAAAATATTGGAAAGATTGCTATTTTATGTTTTGCTATTATTTTTAAACTGACCTTCCCCTGTTCACAACCTGTATTACAATTTGCTATTTATTACTATTATTAACTCGATTAACTGGGACCAGAAACTATTACTAAATCACACAGTTACTTATTCAATTAATATAATGATTAATTTAATTGTGCTTGTTCTCATATTTGAAATTGCATGTATTGTTAAAATTGTGTGACGAATTTATCTCACCATGATTCGAAAACGTCAATAAAACATTACATATATATAGCTATAGTTCTAAAATTTGCAAATTATTATGCTTAGAACTGTGCTATTAGTAACAGGAATAGACAATAAACATACTGAGAAACAAAACAAAACAAAAAACCTCTGTACACTGATTGTATGGACAAAAATAAAAGCATTATGATACATTTAAAAACTACCTGAAAAATGCCATAAAATGTGATTATTTAATATCAAGTTTCTAAATCCTACGATATGAGTCACTGTCTACATGGCAATATTAATATGATTCTAAATTGTTTTCATATTTTGGTTCTATATAAACAAACGAGGGACGTTTTAAGGTGTAATTTAAGAAAAATGTCATATACTTCATGATAATACAGTATTGCTACAGTATTGAATTGCTGTATTTTTTACTTCAATTCCTCCTAATATAAGTGTATAGATTGTTAAGTAACATATTGGAACATTTTTAGGTGCAATTGTATGATCTAAGCAAGTTATGTTTAAGTATTGAAAAATACATTATTATAGTACAATATTGTAACATCAAATTAACGGTTAATTTCTTAATTATTTTGTGCTATATTTTTATATATTATCTAAGTATATATAGTGTTACATACGGGGACTATTTTAGGTGTAGTTGTATGACCAATTATTACTGCTAAAGTATCAAAAAGTACATTATAATAGCCCAGGCCAGTACAATACAGTTCACTACTAATTTTTTGCCAGTACAGTATTGCTTCGATTATTCAGAGTTGAGGGGGGGGGGGGGCAGTCTGTTCCTGCTAGGGAGCTGCATGATGATGCTAGTATTGGATGGGGGGGGGGGGGGGGCATAGGCCAAAGTATTGAACGCCTTAGCAAAGCATTTTCAAGGCCGCTGTGGCACAGGCCTATGGCCTTAGTGGATAGTTGTTTTGAGGCTGGGCCTATGTTTTGCTGGCCACTGCAGAACTGGCCTGCATGCAGATCAGCTGCTGGAAACGGACAGTGATGGATCACTGCAGGGACCCGCATCTCTGAGGTCATGGTCAGCATCAGCAGCAGCAGCAGCAGCCTAAAAACAACTCCTTTTCGTTGCCATGGATACGCTACAATTGACCAGTTATGGTTTTTAAGTTTTTTGTTGCTAAATATTTGTACCCATTCATTGAAAGTTGATTATAATCACAAATGAATACTTGGTCTATTTTGAGGGACACTGTCACTGGATTATACGTAATCTGACGTAATCATAACAAAAACGAGAGATTATTAATTAAGTTATTTTACTCTACTCTAAAACTACAAAATTGTAATTATCTCAGCTTATGCAACTTCATCACTATAATTTAATTCTCACGGATTAAAAAATTGCTAAAAACTCAATTAAAGTATAATCAATAACTTTTCGTGTATAATATAAACATTATAAGTCTATTGAAACCGGCATATATATTTTACCATCTACAGTACAATATCTTGTATACTAGATATTCACAGCTTGGAGGTTATTCAATATTTTACCATATATATTGCATTTTTTAATCAATATATAAACACATCTATTGGATACATCACCATGGAAATAAATTTGCTGTTGCCTTTTAGCAACGTCACATATCATGTGTATCATAAAACAGTGATATATATGTAAATCTGATAAAACTGTTGACTGTGACTTAATATATGAACAGTAGATTATGTTTATGATATATTTGTCAATATCTGAACATATTTTATTGAATTTGTTTTGAAAATTTTGAAAAACCAGGAAAAGGAAGTTGAAAGCACGAAAAGCAGACGAAAAATTTGGAGTTTGATTTTCTTCAAAATTGTTGACTAAATTTGATTGTAACTTCTGATCAATAGTGAATATATTGCAGCAATAAAACTTCAGTTTACGTCCTATTTTGGAACAGCGCACGTGGGTCGTAAATAGAACTAGGTCAACCACGTGACCAAACATTGCTGTGTCAGCCACTAGGGAGCGCTGCGTAACTACTCGTAACTTCAGTCATTTGCAGATCAGCAGCTACAGTGCAATGCAGTCAAAAAAACAGTTTTAACACCACGATGATATATATTTACTTTGCACACGCATTAGGGATTTCGAACTTATGACAATGTATTGGGTGTTGCAAACTGACACCATGTGATAAACAACTGTATGCAAATTGTATGCAAAAATCATCAATTGGAAGTTACTTACCAAAATATGTTTTATACAGAGATATGATTTAATAACAATAAAGGATTACGTGATTAAAGTAATTTACTGCAGATATTTTTTTTTTTCGTGATTTAAAATTAACTTTAGCCAAATTGCTTGACTATAATGGTTATGTAACAAACTCAGGGAGCGTGTATCTAAATTAACCAAGTGCATTCCGTATATACATATGTATGCAATCTACCAGGATATAGGATTTGGAAAACTTGAATCATCTGCAACTACAATACTTGAATAATATTACGAACTCAGGATTTATTGAGAAGAAGAAAAACTGTCAAAATACTTGAAACGTTGAATTTACGCTTTACAATCAAGAGAAAATATATTTTTTCAAAGAGTTGAAACGATTCTAGGCAGTCCTAGTTAAAAAAGTTCTTTCATGGATTGGATTTGAAACTGAAGTTGTTACAAAACAGTGGGCTTTTGAACTTATGCGTTTTGGAGTACTTCAAGGAGATGTATGAATGATCTTAAACAAACTGCATCTGTAATTACAATACTCTGAAGAGAGTGGCCTAGCCGTTTTCACTGCTCCTGCTGCAGCAGGGGTTTTGACTGGGGTGTAGGCCAACTGCCTAACTGACCAATCGCTCTGGCCAATGGTCAAGCTCAGGCCGGACAGAGGCCAGCAGGGGGGAGAGGGGCAAGGCCTCAGCATCAGTAGTAAACAGAGCCTCCTCAACTCAGGGAATACTTTACTCAGGGAGATATCCAATGTATACACGACAATGAGGTATGTTCTATGTATTCATAATAACATTCATATAGCATATAACTATATTAGATATATCATTTATTATACTCCAGGCATTGATTTGACACAGAACCTCGATCTTGTAGGGGTTTTTAGCACCATTCCGCAGCGGGCCCATTCAAACACAATGTTTTGGCCGCGAAGTACTGGGTACATGTACTGCAGTTTGTTTGCAGCAGCAGCGGTCCAAAATGAAGTACTCAAAAGTACTCCCTACAGCAAGTACATACACCCTTAAGACTTAAGTATGATATCATGTAATTAATAGCAGGTTATTTACATTGAGTTTGATTATATTATTGTATTTTACTACTTACTAAACTAAACTGGGACAAACTTACTTTATTGCGCATAACAGTTTCTGCCATGATAGAATTATCAATGATATTAGGATCATAGGTAAAGATTTATAGACAAACTTAAGTTTGTACTTAAAAATAATAGTGTGTTTATAAAAATTCCGTCATACTTTAAAAATGTATTGAAGCGAAGTCAATATTATGTTTAAAATTGATGAAAGTGTAACTTAGCTGTAATATGCTACAGTTAACATTACCCCATGGAGTATTGAATAGTCTAGATCTAGTGTAAGCATGGTACTAGCATGATAGTATCAAGTATAAGTACTTCAATTTGGAACGCTGTGCACTGCTGGTCTATTTATAGCACATCTCTCCAACATGGCGACCGCGAGTCAATTCTTTGGAGTTTGACTGTAGTACAGTCATTTTATGCGTGATAAATATATTCTATCAATTCTTGAATTAAAATTATACACACCTTATATAATCTTTTATCCTATGAAACAAAACACTTCAGCTATGTCAGCTAAACTCTCTTTGCTCGATATAGTGAGTTCTGGCCCAAACAAAGTTATCTGCAGAATTAGGTCAAGGCTACTACATTGATACAGGCAGATATGCATGTACATACATATTTACATGTTTATATTTGCAGCTTTGGTGGGTATGATATACATACAAAACATGTAAAAATATGCAGTATTTGTAAACAAATTATTGATAATTACTATTAGTTCTGTAATAGGCCATATTTGTTGGTAGTTGTCCAAGGTAATAATAGTTTTTACACTTTTGATATTGTAAAAATGGTACTAAGATTTTGATAATGATTTAATGATAAAGAATTTAATGTTTCATGCCTTTTAGGGTTGCATAATGTTTGTATATTATATATATATTTATTTAATAAGTTTTTCTAGGATAAGGTATACATAGAGGAGTTTGAAATTGACAAAATCCTGACTTCAGTATCTTGTGAACTTTCTAAACTTTATGAGACATATTTGGAATGAATTATATTTTCCAATAACATATTCATGCATCATATCATTATGCCATATGCTACAAAAACAACTCAATATTTTTTTGTAACACATACCAACCAATCAGAAATGGAGTGATACCAACCTGTTCTGCTGTAAACACACAAAAAAACATCCATGATATTAATATTGCAAAGAAACCTTTAAAAAAAAAAGACAAAGAAAAACACATTTTATTGATTATAATGATGTATGAAAATAAACGTCTTCACCTTTATATACAGCCTATATATATATTGTTTGTCACAATGCAATAAACAATGTCAGTTTGAAAACATTTGTTTATTAACAGTGGATCCCACCATTTAGACCACACACTATAAAGACCACCTCGATAGTAAAAGACCTGGGATGTATTATATATCCACATAGAAAGTATAAATAACAATTTTTTCTGACACTGGTTTATTGAAAACGGACGACTTGATGGATATATTGTATTGTCAGATTATCATTTCAATAAAGGATATTTATTTAATTAAAATGATAATATCATTAAAGCACTATGCATTTTGATGAAAATCTTTCCATTAGATAGTGCTAAAAGGAAATACTCATGTGGAATAAATCATAACAGTGTCTTCAATTCTATGTCATATTGCTTTTTAATTATGTTATAATTATATTCTAATCTCTACAGTAGCTATTCTATTCTATTCTATTCCTCCAAGTAGTTGCTCTGCCTGGCCTTGGTTTTTTTAGCATCTCTGAAGTAGGTCACTTGGGTCAGCTGGCCAGTGCAACATCAGCAGCAAATACTAGGCCAGAAGCAGCAGCAGCAGCCGTAGCATCATTCCTGGAGCCCAGAAAAGCCAATGGGATGTTTTTAGAGCCAGCAAGAGCTACCCAGCGGTCAACTGGTGCAAAAACATGAGCAAAACATTTCACACAAAATATAACTGACTCTTATACTGAGGTGTTTTGCCTTTGTAGATTTTGGGTTGAAAACTTGTTTTTGAATGTTTTTATGAATTATATAGAGTAAAATTAGATTATTAAATTATTGGAAACATATCATGCACTTATAGTGCTACTAAAAAACAGATCAAAACGTTTTACACAACTGATATAATTTTTTTTTTTCTGCATTTTGGTGGAATTCTGCTACTGAAATTTTGATGTCGACAGAAATGTTATGAACTTTACGTGAACTGTTTAATCATCAAAAAATGCTGATGAACTTTTATGGTGTTTTGTTATTTTAATATTTGATAGAATCCCGGATAGAATTGATCTGAATGTTTGACTGTAGCCGGATATTTGTTTACATGTGTAGGCGGCAACTGCTCCACACTTATTACAAAGCCAAAATGGCACTGTGGCTGAACTACAGGAATGATGGATTAATACAATTAAATCCACAAAAAAGATTGATCGAACAAGTACAGCAGTTTACCTAAACAAATTAAAAATTTATCAGCCTCAATTATGAAGTATTAAAGATTCGGATTCAAATTCATTCATTATATTTCTCATTCAAACATATATATTATAGATTAAATTTTCAAAACATTTTGTACATAATGTGAGGAGACCCCACTAAGAAGGTATCCCTTCGCTATCTATTAAAGATTCCACGTACAGTTATACCTCACTATTAAGAGTCACTGTGCAATATTAAAGTGGTCTTAATATCGAAGTGGTCTTACTTATGGGACTTTTCTAACATTGTAAGCTGAAGTCAGAATTTGCTCACTGGAAAAATAAATATTCCAGGTCGAAAACTATTCAATTCTGACAAAGTTTTAAACCAACAGTTTCAAAATGATTTGTAAGAGTTAAGTAAGTACTAACTTAGTAATTTTAAGAACTATTATCCAGAATTTATATTATTACATTGCAATAAGATATCCATAAAATTCCCAAAGTTCCAAACTTTGCATTTTTTCACTCCTAAGTTTTTATTTGCACATTGCCACGAATGACTGCTTAAAACAATTCGACTGTATGTCTATTTTTATTATTTTGAAAATAATAATATTGTAATATTATGTAAATTACTAGTGGTTGCCATGGAAATTGATGACTTTTCCCCCATTGTTTATCACACTACACAAATTGTTTGTCCCATTGCGAGTATATAACGATTGACTATCGAAGGTAAATGTGATACTTGACCTTTGACCTAAATTAAAGTGGGTCAGGGCCAAAGGTCAAATATCCACGTGTGGTATTTACACGATGCCATCGATTATAGAAATATAAGATATCAAAAATTTCTGCTCTGAAATTCATACACCCAATGCCTGAAATTAGATATTTTCTAGAATTTGATAACAATTCAGAGGGAAATTGAAGTAATTTAAATCTATCTATCTGTCTATATAGCTATCTATCTGTCTATCTGTCTATCTATCTATCTATCTATCTATAAAATCTATCTCTATCTATCTGTCTATATGTCTATCTATCTATCTGTAAAAAGTAAAGATGTCAAAAGACTTCAAGTACAACAAAATAAGTCTGTCAGACAAATCTTCAATCTTAGCAGAAGAACAAACTTAGCTGAATTTTACAAAAAAAGGAAAAATTTTAAAAATAAATGGCCTGATAGAACTAGCACTTTTGAAAATCTCGTATAGATATATTAATGAATTGTTGCCAAAAAGAATTCTTAACTTATATAACCTAGCGAATCATGAATACCATACACGGAGCAGAAACAATTTAAGAGCACTTCACCATACAACACAAATATACAATAACAGTTTTTTTGGGGAAGGCACCAGGTCTTTGGTGAGATGTATCACCATCTTTGAAATTAAAAAATACTATAAAAGCTTTTGCTAGTTCTTTTAGGGAACAACAGTCTGCTAAGCAGAACTGACAGCAGGTTCTTCTTCTCTTTTCTTCTCTTTATATCATTTATGTCTTTTTTAAATTTACATGTAATAAATTATATTTAGATAATTTTTTAATTATTTTTATTATTATATATAACTTTTGTTAATTATTTAGTATAATAATATTGCGGGGATGCACAATTAAACATAGTTTCCACGAAACTCGTGTGCATCCCCCTCATCGAAATATTTGTGTCATAATGAAATGTCTTAAAAACCATGTATGTTTAAATTTCGATGAAAATAAAATATCTATCTATCTATCTATCTATCTATCTATCTGTTTGTCTGTCCATATAGCTATATATCTAATCCATCTATCTATCTATCTATCTATCTATCTATCTATCTATCTGGAGAAGAGAGGACTTTCAAATTCTTAAAATTCATTGTAGATAATTTATCACAAAACGTTATTTTA
This sequence comes from Alitta virens, assembly GCA_932294295.1. Classification (NCBI taxonomy): domain Eukaryota; kingdom Metazoa; phylum Annelida; class Polychaeta; order Phyllodocida; family Nereididae; genus Alitta; species Alitta virens. Next base: position 27,918,913 of record OW028583.1, on the reverse strand, counting down.
AGTCTTCTCCAATTGTGATGTCACAGTGGGGGTACCTTCATCATCACTTAAAGCAGCCTTAAGAGATGCTATACTTAATGATCTGTTTAAGTTTAATGAGTCAGAACCTTTTGTGAAGATTAATTATGAAAAATTAACGCAGGTGTTAAAGCTGAATGATGACCACACATGATAATAAAGCAATTAAGGATCTTTGATGATAATAAATGGAAGATGATGAGCAGTTATTAATTATAATCGTTATCTATTGAGATAATTAATGTTTAACAGGCGAGAGTCCAGTGTTTAATGAGCTGTTTAACTGGTTTCAGATATTTTGAGTTCAAAATTTAGCTTTTAATCTAGCCTACTAACTGAAAATTAATTAGTCCATGATTCAGATATTGCATATTATGTTTTGAATTATGCACCCTGATGAAATTATGATGCGAATTCCAAATATGATTTAAGTTATATATTTCCAGTGGCTGCCTATGGCTATGGTTCAATGTTATTATTTATTGTGTATTTAATTCATAACTATATAGTTTACAAGTTATGACCATTAAGATATTATATATATAATAAGTTAAAGAGTCATGTAAATTACATATATGGCTGTTAAACCATATTAAATCATGAATAATATAAACGGAGGTTTAAAACTAGGATTATCAATTTGAACCTTTTTACACTTTTTTGACTTACATATTGAATTATTCAAAAATGTAAAATCTATGAATAACGCTAGATAAATCGACATATACATTATACTTTGGCCTAAATATATATGTGTATAGTAGCTAGTTACTCATATTTGATGGTTACTGTACCTTTAAACAAAGACTGAAGATTTTTTATCTGCCAAAAGAATTTGATCAATTGTCTATTTTATCTAAAATAGATTAAAAAGATGACAAAAGGTTAAATTCCACACATTAGTGACCTGATTGACATTCCAGGATGTAGAAATATAAAATAATATGTATAATTATTAAAAATAGGATAGAATAGGATAGGAAAGAGTAGGATAGGATAGGATATGACAGGATATGATAGGATAGGATAGGATAGGATAGGGTAGGATAGGGTAGGATAGGATAGGATAGGATGTTAACGAAATGACTATTTGACTGACTGGCTAACATACAGAATACCTGACTGACTGACTGACTGGCAAACTGGCTGACTGGCTGACTGACTGACGTGCTGACTGACTGACTGGCTGGCTGGCGTGCTGGCTGACTGACTGACTGACTGACTAGCTGACTGACTGGCTGACTGGCTGACTGAATGACTGACATGCCATTGATATCATACATTTTCACCTATTTCTAGCTGATGTTATTTGTTTGTATACAATTACATGAAACTTGTTTATAAGCATGCCTAGCAAATGCATCTGCCGTGGGCCTGTTTTCTGTCAATTACGTAATATGACGCCATTTCTGGGTTGTTTATCTCATACTGGAGTCTGTTATCACAAATCCTTATCTCCCACAGGAAAAACCTGGATGATAAAAAGACTAAATTACCCCCAATAATATTATTCTGTAAAATGCGTTTATGTTGCATAAAGATCTGATGCAATCCCTTTTATCTGGTTGAAATTAATCATGTAGCAATAGGAGCAAATGTCCACTCAGTGAGGCAAGTAAAAGACCCCACCCATTGGGTTGATGTGTGACATGGTGTGGACTCCAAGCAGTTTTATCATTTCATCGTTACATCTGTCTCTGGCTGCTGTTCAAATGAAATACAAGACACTGGAAAACAATACAATAAAATACAATATTATTAAGCAAGTAATTACTTACTTACTTACTTACTTACTTACTTACTTACTTACTTACTTACTTACTTACTTACTGTGTGCCTAGAATCTAGAAATGCACTTCCATCAGTGGCTATGTGTGAAACATCAATATTTGGTCAATCCATATGATCAATCATTAATCAATGAAATTTTTCTTTTATCGTACTTAATTAAGGTACTAATATTCATGGAAGATATTGATAATAACAATATAATTGTGGTTTGGATAATTTTGCTGCCAAACTGATTATAAGGCGGACGTTGTTAATTATTTTGGTCTAAATGAAAGGTATCTGTTTATCTCAATATGTTTATGAATGTTTAATATCTAATGGTTTAATGTTTTTGTCTAATAAACATTGTTGAATAATATGATTACCACATATATGAGCTATAAGCGTAAGTGGTTATCATTTATGGAATATCAGTTCGGAAGAGAATCTCCGCCAGTTTGCACTTGATTATGAAGTATGGTTGGTTAATAAATGTTAACACGTAAAACACATGCTAATAAAGCGTGCAAAACATGTAATGAAAACCGCGATTAAATTAATTTTAATGTTTTTGAATTTTTGCACCAAAGGCGGTTGTGGGCTGGTGGGTAAGATTGACAATTGTCAGAATAACACTGTTGACACGAATTATGCATTTCGGTTTGAAAATGACATTTGTATTTTCCATAAATTTTGATTGAATCCTCTTCGTGACATTACCACATAAAAGCAGTTGTCAATCAAAATTATGAGAAAAACATAAATCATAAAAAGATAAGCAATAGTTTTACCAGGCTGTACCAGGGTCTAAATTCCAGTACAGCATAACCCGGATTATGCAATATTTAAAGAAATAGAACATTGTTAAAATATAACTGAAGTGGTCTTAATATCGAGGTGGTCCTAATACCCAAACTTTATCAATTTGTAATCACATTTTAGGAAAATAAAGTGGTCTTAATATCGAGGTGGTCTTAATATTGGGTGGTCCTAAATGTGGGGTTTTTCTGCAACCAATCATAACTTAATTTATCAAATGCGCAAAAAGGGTCATTATTGCCACAATATGTATTTCATTTAAATCATTTTTGTCTTGTTTTGTTACATATAACAGGATACATATTCCTTATAATCCTCTGTTGATAGGATATGGTCACGAGTCATATAAAGGAAGTTACACGGCAAACATGACAAACAATTACAAACAAATAAATAACAGGTGTGTCTCTTCCAAATAAGGATATAAATTAAGTCACTTAAACGGAATTATTGCACTTTGAGTCACGTGTATTTGATAATTGATCAATTAAAATGTGTAGTACCTCCTTTTTCCATGTAATGGATTGTAGTGATATACGATATCTATCTATCTGTCTGTCTGTCTATCTATATGTCTATATGTCTGTCTATTTATCTATATATATATATATATGTCTATCTATCTATCTATCTATCTATCTATCTGTCTGTCTGTCTGTCTATATATCTATCTATCTATCTAGCTATCTATCTATCTGTCTATCGATCTATCTATCTGTCTATCTATCTATCTATCTATCTATTTATCTATCTATCTATCTATCTACCTATCTATCTAATTATCTATCTATAGTGAAAAGTATTGTATATTCTTGAACAAGAAAATGTTCATCTCATGATTGATTGATTGATTGATGGTTCATCTCATCTCATCTCATGATTGATTGATTGATTGATTGATTGATTGATTCATTCATTCATTCATTCATCCATTCATCCATTCATCCATTCATTCATTCTTTACTGTAACTGATTTATCACACTGCTGTTTCACACCACAGTCGTATATCCAACGATAAAAACATTTTATAAGCAGTTCTACATTAAACCTTTGTAACCCAGTACATCATTGATGTCTTTATAACTCTTCAACTGATCTGACCCACATCTTTCTAATGCCAGTAAAGTTGTTTATTAGCAGTTCGCTATTGATTATTTTGACCTTAACCCTTTTAATTATCCAGTTGGCTTTTTTATTCCTTGACTTAAAGAGTTAAGTAGAGGATGGGGTTCATTTGATTTGACTAATCAGTGGACTACTGACCTACTTATCTGGTCACGTGACCACACTGACCTAGTTTGTTGCTCACATATCGATCGATTGACCTTGAGGGAAGAAAACACTGACCATTCCTTGACCACTGGTCAATAGGAGAGAAAGATAGTTCATTCTGAAGGCCACCCAATTATTACAGAAGCTCTGAATTTGTAGTTTAGCAACGTTTCCAATTGAGAAACTCATTAGGGTGCACTATTAATTGACACATCTACTGGTCTTAAGAGTGAAGCGGTCTTAATAATGACTGTGGTTAGACTCAAAGTGTTCTTAATGGTGAGGTAGTCTTAATACGAAGAAATGTTCAGTAATAACAATTTTCTAAAAAATTAAATATCTTCCATTCTCATTTTGTTCTCAAACATTCTATTCTATTCTCTATTATGTTATATTCTATTCTACTCGATTCTAGTCTGCACAAATAGTTCTGTTTTGTACTTGTCTAACTGATACTATTTTTAGTGCACATTATCAATGCGTTATCAATGTCGATTAAATGATAAATGCTTATGAAAGGCGTTTTACAAATGAATTACTTTCAATTTGCAAATGTAGTTGGTTTGGTCACCTGGTGTCAGCATGGCAATATTTTCAAAAACACTTTAGAAATCAAATTTTCAATTGGAATTTAGCTGTCAACACAGCTGTGTTGCTGCTATTATCGTATTTGAGCGATTTCGTCTTTTTGATTTTTCATTTATAGTACATGCGCATCGTCATTTTTGGAAATATTTGGTGTTTTGTTAGCCTATTGAAAAGTTTCATCCGTGCGTTAATTCAATAGTTAGGAAGGAAAAGATCTATCTATCTATCTACCCATCTAGGAGAGTAGAGTAGAGTAGAGTAGAGTAGAGGAGAGGAGATGATAGGAGATGATAGGAGATGATAGGAAAGGAGAGGAGATGATAGGAAAGGAGAGGAGATGATAGGAAAGGAGAGGAAGGATAGGATAGGATAGGAGGATATGATAGGAGAGGATAAGAGAGGATATGAGAGGAGAGGATATGAGAGGAGAGGATAACTTCCATAATAACAAATATACTCATTTATACACACATAATATTTTAATGAGTACCTGGTATATGTCCAATATTCATGGAATCATAAGTATACCATATTTACATTACATAATAGTACATTATACCATTGTTTATTCTGTACATTCTTAAGTATGGTTTGGTAAAACACATTTTTAGTGACAAACGTACAAAACATAGCGAGTAAACAAACTGTATACATAGAATATCAAAGTTGTTTACGTTGTACATTTCTTTGGGGGTATTTTTGACAAATAACCTGCACAACTCACACTGCATAATGTAGTATTACTATCAAGTGTTTGGGGGTCAAAAAAGGCCAGGAAAAAGGTCGGCTGAGGACAGGGCTAGGGTCCATAAAACATGTATAACAGGCTAGATCATGAAACGAAACGCTCAGGCCCAGAGAAAATAACCTCGCGTGTCCTTGAAATACAAGTGGAAATTGTCTACTATTATATATAGTGTACTACATGATATAATCTATAATAGTTTATGATATAGTAGCCATAGTAGTTTCTATGATAGTATATATTATAGTATCTATTGTGAGGGTAGGTCAGTGATGTATCTTTACTCTTTAGCAACTGGGTAAATTAAGCTTTTTTATTTATTTACTGGTGAATACATGCTTATTATAATATCTAAATGAAAAAGAGAATGCCATATATACGTGTACTTGGGAAAAAAACTATAATCGCATGAACCCATTTCAAAATTGATCTACACTCAAATATCCCACGCATATTTTTGAAGCTCTTTTATTGAAGCTCTTTTATTGTAGCCGTTTTATTGTCATGTTCAGGGTTTGCTCTGTTCTATCGATTCATATTGTGAAATTGTAGGCCAATACAAAAGATAAAGCAGATCAATGATTTTATTCACAGTTGAATTCACAAATACTAAATATTGAACACCCTAAATGTTGACAATATGCGCATGTACTTGGATATTTATTTTATTCACTGAGCACATATGAATGTTTTTAAAACCTGGGTGTAGATGTTGATTCTTTGCTTAGCTGATCAATGCATTAGTACAGTTTTAGAATTTAAATATTTATATCCTCCACTCAGCTGCCATGAGCCAATCAGAATGCTTTATTGTCATCCAGCATAGGTACATGTTGGATGGCTGGAATGTATGTTGGATGGCTGCAGAGTATGTTGAACGGCTGCAGAGTATGTTGGGTGGTTGGAGTGTATGTTGGATGGTTGAAGAGTATGTTGGATGGTTGAAGAGTATGTTGGATGGTTGAAGTGTATGTTGGATGGTTGGAGTGTATGTTGGATGGTTGGAGTGTATGTTGGATGGTTAAAGAGTATGTTGGATGGCTGCGGATTATGTTGGATGGCTGAAGTGTATGTTGGATGTTTGAAGTGTATGTTGGATGGTTGAAGAGTATGTTGGATGGCTGCAGTGTATGTTGGTGGGCTGCAGTGCATGTTGGATGGCTGCAGAATATGTTGCACAGTGAGTGAGAATATAAGCCATGGTGGATGGTGTGTCCATTATAAGTCCCTCATAAGTCTACGTTGGACTGACTATCCCCTATTCTTATATAACCCACTATTCTTTCAAGGTATGAAATTCTGCTACATGAAAGCCTCAATGTCAGCTCCTTGACCAATCTTTTCTGCCTGGGGTGTAGATATTGTTTATTGATCCTAACCTTAGCTGCCCGCGCTGTGTACACAATGCCTCCTCTTTTTGGAGTATATTTTCATCACCTCTGTAAACATAGATCGACCACACTGGATTAGATTAGCCGCTGAGAGTAAAAAAAAACTAGGTCACTGTGATAAGAAACTAGGTCAAAGTGCTCAAAGTAGGTCAGCTGAAAGTAGCCGTGGTCAGCGAGTCTGTGGAAGATGCTAGAACTGACCCAAAGTAAACAAAGCTGACAGTGATAAATGGACGGGCTAGAGTGGTTGATTAGATAAGGAACTAGAATAGAATAGAATGATCATTCAGAATAGAATAGAATAGAATAGAATAGATCATTTGGTACATAGGTGTAGAAAGATTGATTTTGAAAAAAAGAATAGATTATAGAATAGATTATAGAATAGATTATAGAATGATCATAGAATACAATAGAATGATCATCTTGAATAGAATAGAATAGAATGGGTTGAACTCCAAGCTTTCCTTATCATCTCATCATTACTTCTGTGTCTGGTAGCCATCAATAGAATATAATAGAATAGACGAGGAAGAAGAAAAAAGCATTGGTTCTCCTTCACTACAAAATGTAATGATGAAGTGACATGATTATGTAATAGTCAGAGTAACGGTTTATAAAAAAAAAAAAAGAGCTTTCATAAACCAAACACATAAACATTTAAGGTTGTGTCATAAATATGTTATTAATATTCTGCACGTGTAGCTTTTTTTGCCGTACCTATAAAATGATTAATGTCTAAATGATTCAATCTTTGGTCACGTATTTTTATAAAAGGATTCTCAACTATGACAAGTCATAAAGTGTATGTGTCATGTGTTCTTAATGTGTATTGTGAGAAAAAAATATTATGAATCAAAGATAAGTTGAGTTTGTAAGTTGGTTTATTTGCACCCCCAAATTTGTAATCAGACAGACTTAAATCTATGAGATAACCCCACTTATAGTTATGAATATACTATTAATACCAACTCACTACAAACCCCCCCCCCCCCCCATTTGATTTAAATATTTCGTATAATTCCTGTAACGTTTTATCTTTAAAATTAATAAAATGCAAATTTATTGAAATGAATTTAGCAGGGAATATTCTACTTATTTTTTATACTTTTTTTTTTGTTGTTGTTGCATTTTTTGGGTTTTGAGAAACGTGACATTACTTGAAATTACGATTTACACATGAGTAAGCATCTTCTCTTAAGTTAGAAAAGGAAATGTATGTTCTGCTTTGTGTAAGTTTACAAAAAAAAGGGTCGCTTGACCTGCTTCAAAATGGAAAAAACCTCAAGGACAAAATGTAGGGCACATTTTTATAATAACATTGGGATGATTACTTGAAGCTATTTAGATAGATAGATAGATAGATAGATAGATAGATAGATAGATAGATAGATAGATAGATAGATAGATAGATAGATAGATAGATATATTATTTGATTGATTGATTGATTGTTTGATTGATGCTGCTAAGTATTTTCTTTCTCTCTTTCAATCAATTGGTAAACATGCCATTACATATTTGACATATGAACTATCTTTTTTTTATATAGGACATGGCATACGATTGTCCAGTTTGTTTAATTGTTTACACTGACCACTCGCGTGGCCTTGACCACTTTGGTCAGTCTTGGTCACTACTGCACGCTGCTGACCTCTGGTGGTCATAGAGAGAGTTCTTGTGCAGATTTTTTTTTTTTTCAAGAATTTCAGTTTTAAAATGTCCTAAAAACGTCACTACTAAGAATGATAGTTATAGTGTTTAAATCATATTTAAGGATACTATTATTAATACATGTCACTGAAGCATTAAAATTAATTAAAGGAAAATCTAGATGTTCGTAATAAAATTATATTAAAATAAATGTTACTAACACTCAGTTTAGTGATCTTATGACAAAAAAAGGGCAATAAAATCTAAAAAAATTAAAAATTATTGAATAAACTGTTCTTTATAAGAGGGTGTTGTTATATCAAAGTTTTAGACCATCACAACAAAAATATATTACTAAAATGAATTTTTAAATTTGAGTGAACTGGAAAATTTATCACAGTTTAACACTGCACATGTTTTTGGACGCCTTACGATTTATGATAAAATTCTTAGATCTCTTTTTTTTCTTTAGTAACTGATAAAAACCTACACTCATGACTGATATGAAAATGTTTCTTTTTTTATTCACATAACCTTTATCAAATTCCACCTGAATACACTTGAAAATTCTGAAGGGGTCATATATTGAAATACTTTGTGTCCTGTTGCAGTTTATTTAACATTTTATTGTTCAATTTTAACTCAAAATTGTTATTTATTTTGCAGGTGAGTGTCCATTTTCCAATTCATTGAATCATATCTATTCCGATGTTCATTTTGGTAAGTAAAAATTGTTTATCAATAGATCTAGAAAAATTACAAAATTGTAATTATAGATATGGGTATGTATAATTTAGTTTAAAAATATTGTAATCAAATACAATGTGTGTGTATGACATATAGTCATAATTTAAATCCTATAGTCAATTTATTTGTCATACAAGACAAATTCACCCCGTGGATAGGATAGGATAGGATAGGATAGGATAGGATAGGATAGGATAGGATAGGATAGGATTGGATAGCTCTTATGCTGTGCTGGCATGAGCAAATAGTTTAACCCCAATTTCAACTATTGATTCTATTCATTTGGGCTGAAAACAATTTAATAGGCCAGTCGCTCTTTTGTATAAACGTTGTCAACCCATTTAATTGGTGATCAATGAGTTTCAGCATTTCTTGGTAATTGTGTGATTTTACGTTTGGCATTAAACAGACATAGAAAGACAAAAATAGAGATGATTATATCATTATACGGATAATTAAGGATAAGCATTGAACATACAAATGATAAGTTTCTTTTTTTTTTACCGATTCACTGATAGAACTGTACATAGATACGCACCAATAAAATCTATCTATCTGTCTATCTATCCAGCTATCTATCTATCTATCTATCTATCTATCTATCTGTCTATCCATCTATCCATTCGTCTATCAATCTATCTATCTATCTATCTATCTATCCATGTCTCTATATATCCATCTATCTCTATCTATCCATCTATCCATCTATCTATCTAGCTATCTAGCTATCCATCTATCCATCTACCTATCTATCTATTTAGCTATCTATTGCAGAGCAGCCGTCTTAGCGAGGCATTTTATTACAATGAGATCAAAATTTTATTTTCAAAGTTATATACCTCACATTTGAGACCACTGCGTCGCTACGCCCAATCAAGTGAGCTTATATTGTTCTCTTTATGGCGAGGTCCTGTATGCAATACCGTATTATACATACTTAGCATAATAATTGCTAATGCACTAATTGTTATGCAATAGCCTTTTATTGATATTAGTATTCATGAATATGGTACAAAGTAATACGAATTTGTAATTTTGAGTCCCTCCTCATATGTATGTCAATACATTACAGTGAAACCTCACTTTCAAGACCAGCATTTTGAATTCAGTGAAGTGTTCTTAATATCGAGGTGGTCTTAATTATAGAACTTCTTTATGTTATTATAACTTATTGAGGCCACAAAAAGTCTTAATAATGGGGTGATGTTAATATTGAGGTGGTCTTAATTTTGAGGTGCATGGTCTTAATATTGAGTGGTCTTGTTTCATGGTTCCACTGTGTTTCCTTGATCTGCATTATTGATCCAAGGACCCCATCCATTTTTCCCCTGTTACGTAACACTTCTGATCCAGTCCATAAACCCCCATTACCCCACAATAGTCATGCAAAGTCTTACGTAACATTTTCTACATAACGGGTTTTAGGCAAATCAACGTGACAAAGACATTGATCAGGCCCTTCTTAATTGGTCGCTTTGTGAATTGGACTTTTTGTGAAGAGGCCGATTCTGCAAAAGCGGACGTTTTTGGTGGTGCACGTTCCATGTAATCAAATAAAGGCCGTAATTTGTAAGGAAATTAGTCGTTTTAAACAGGAAATTTATATTCATTTCTAGAAAGTGAAAATTGTGGAAAGTTGGAATTTTTTTTTTAAAGGATAGCTTCTTCTTACTAAAACTTATATTTACCTTGATCTGTACTTGAGTAAATTGTTTTCTAAGAAGAAGTCAGCTTTTATGACATTAAATGGACATTCTTAGTGTTCATTTTCTTCATGGTTTCATTTTCTGCTTTATGCTGGCTTTTCAACTTTAGAAAACTATGAATGAAATGTTCTTCTTCTTGTCTAGATTTTATATTTCCTTATTTTCTTTATGCTATGTTCCCTTGGTTTTTTTTATATATATAATTTCCTTATTCGTGTATTCTTTGTCAAAATTGTCATTCATATACCTCGAATAAACGCCGGAGCCGTATCAGAGGCCGGGCAAGAAATTGAAAAAAAAAGCTAGGAAAAAGGGTAATTCAAATAAAAACATTTATAAAATGGGATTTAGATTATAATCCCAATCTATAATTAACCAAAATATAGTACAACTACTACAGTGGTAGCTATTAAATGTTCATGATTCTCGCATATCCCCTGAAATCCATCTTTAGTCGAATTCTTGTACCATACTTGTGCGACCTCTGGCAACGGAACAGTGCAATATCTAAGATTGGCATCTGACGTATTCAGGCGAGGCAAGCATTTGTATTGCTACTAAATAGGATCTGTCAAAGAGGCAGGTCTGTCCATCTGCCCAACTGTCCTTCCTATTGTTTAGATTGTTACAGAAACAAGGGGCCCCTCATCACTGATGCTGGAAGTGTCTGCAGAGTATGAGATGCTTTGAGAAGATGCTTACAAATTAACCTGGTGGACAGTGAAGCCATTTTGTAACTTGTATAAGGGTTATTTGAAGTAGCTGTGTTGATTTGTTGATAAGAAAGAAAGAAAAGAAAGAAAGATAGAAATAAAGAAAGAAAGAGAATTAAGATATAACTGTAAGATATTTTTCCCAATTAAGTAATTTCATGAATTCAATAAATGACAAACTATTGGTTTAAAGGCCTGCAGAGATTTTACATGTTCACAAGTTTTAAAAGGGGAAAAAAAAACGTTTTTATTTTTTCTTGACTGAAGTCTCCTAAGATTTATGTCGTTGGGTAGGTAGTATAAAATTGCAACGCCAAAAAAATGCACTGAGTATAACCAGAAATGATTCCTAAAACCGAAACAATGATGACGTCACAATTGACCCTAACTTGATGAACAGGAAACTCTTCCAAATCCATCCTCCCCCCCCCCTTTATAATTCCAAATTTAATTTCACCCCCCCCCCTATTTTTACCCTGTTGTCAAGGGGGGCTGATGACACACGACAAGTTTTTGCGGGGTGTGAGCTGTCACCCCATTGTGTGTGGCGCTCTCTAGTTGTCATGGCACTTGACCCCTACCTGACCTCTACCCCAGGGGTGTCTCTTTTACCCTTGTGTTTCACCATCAGCCAATTAGGGGGGCTGAATAGAATTCGCCCTATAACAGCTCTGCCATATGGGGTGCATAAAAAAAGATGCCACGTGTATACAATTCCCCTAAGGGGGGGGGGGGGCAGGGCAAGTAACTTTTGACCCCCCGAAGCGAATCAGATCATCCTGCCCTTGAGATTGTCAGTAAGGGTGGTGCATTGTGATGGACAAATTGTTTTATACGAAATGGCGAATTATTGAATTCGTGTATATATTCTTCAATATGAAATTATGTGTTATTGAATTCATAGGCAAGTAAAGACCCTAGGGTAAATGTAATATGACGAAAACTCCCAAGCCTGATCATCTCATCATTACGTCTGCCTCTGACAGCTGGTCACATAAGCTGACTGAACTTCAGACCCAGTAGCATTGAGACATTGGCATTATCAATCCCTACATCATATTCTTTAAAAAAAACTTTGGCTCGTCTGTTGTATAAAGCATTATGAGAACGTATATATTATTATAGTTTTCACATTTATTTAAAGATGGATTGTATTGGTTCCAGCAAATTATAAATATGGCAGCAAAATGGTTCTACACTAGCTTTTAAATATGTGATATTTTTTCAATTATTAATACATGTATTTTAGATGAAATATCTTCCCTTTTGGTAAATACCTTTCAATCTTTTGAACATAATGCTTATGTTGAGTACCAAAAGTATATATATAAACGTTAAGGTGAGAAATATCCTTTTGAATTAATAAAATAAAGCTTTATTACTAAGTAATTAGGAAAACATTGCTAAATATAATGTAATAATGTTGACATGCTAATCTTGTTCTTTGAACTCTGCAACATGCCATTAGTTACATGCAAATATTTAACATTCCTAATAACACCTGCACGTGTGACCATTGTTATTATAATTGCCTCGAACATATGCCATTTTTGTTGGGGTTTTAGCTAAAGCCTTAGAAAAACAAGAATCTGTTGCAGGAGGCAAATTCCATTTTTGTTTTGTTAGGATTTGGGTTCGGATAATGTTGGCCAGCACGTTGTCCTGTTTTGGTTAATGACATGTTTAAACAATGAAAACAAAGTGACTGTAGAATCGTCACATGAATGACGTTGATAACTCGTGTAAACAAACCCGGTTGCCATGGCACCTGTCCACTTTACATCCGGGTTATTAAAGTACTCCATTTTTTACCCTTTGAGTCAAGGCAGTGTTTGTTATACATTGCACAAAGTCACAAATCATGAAAGAATGTTATGTGCAAATGTTATTTATTATACTAAGGTTTAAGTAACATATTGCTTGCGTTAGTGGATAAGCTAACCAGTTTGTGACTCTACAGTCAGTCAGACAACAATCCAATTAGTCAATCAGCTATCCAGGTAGTCAATCATCTAAACAGTTAGTCAATCATCTAAACAGTTAGTCATCAGTATAATATCTTGAGGACAGGGCAGAATTAGTCAATCATCAAGTTTATAGTCAGTTATTCATTATCAAGTCTGATACAAAATATCAACATGCCATTCATTGGCATTTAATTTGGTAACCGAAAATTAAAAATTTACTATACCTCCTGCAGTCTCTTGGAGTCTCCAACTTATTTCAAAAACCGATTTTTGGCATGAAAAACCAATTTTCAAAATAGTATACTCTATCTGACCTCAAACGAAATCTTATCTCCAGCTTTGTTAGTTTTACTGTCATCCCATAGAGGGGGCTGCTGGTGTTCACAATGGAATGAAATTGTACACCAGGTGGCAGAAATAGCCTGAGCTACATAAAAGGGTTTATTACGTCACAGAAAACAGGATTTACTTTTGGGGGTACTGGAACAATATTTGCCTTTGTTGGACAGACGTCAGACAGTAATTGAAGACACCTTCCTGTGAAATAGTTCCTGTATTGCTAACTAGGTGGCGTCCGGTGATGCCATGTGTTGTTTGGTTGTTACGTAATGTTGTTGAAAAATTGATGAAGTTCAGTAATTGAGAAATCCTAAGGTGTAAATTGGGTTGTAGAGTAGGACCACCTCACTAGAAAGACCACTTCACTCTATTAAGACCACCTAACTATTAAGACAACCTCACTAGAAAGACCCCACCTCATCATTAGGACCACTGAATTCATATCTTACCATATTGAAATTTAAGTTAACAAGTTAACAGTTAGCAGCGCTTTAAATTTGAATTGAGGCAACCAGGTCATAAGAAACCCATAATTAACACCTAAAATTAATTTAAAACGATAATCCACAATAATAAATTAAACATGATAAACATAAGACAAAAAATTATCTAAATACAAGTACAATTATTACTATTAGCATCTCCTAGAAATGATCTAAACCCCCCTCTCTCTCTCTCTCTCTCTCTCTCTCTCTCTCTCTCTCTCTTTTAAATTGCTACAGCACAAGTAGGGTACCAACCACCCCCCCCCCCCCCGAATTACCCTACCCCAAAAGGGTAATAACTGCCTTATTTACCCCTGGCACGTGCACTCATTAAACAATGCCTATTGTTCTACTGTTTTCAGCAAACAATTATCAGCTTTTGGTGCCATAAAGGAATAGGAATTAGCTACGGGGTATGATACACAGTCACTAAATGGCGACAGATTCGCAATACAAGCTATGTTTATTGGGGCTGTAATGAATTAGTACTGGGGTAAAATGGTAACAGTTGGCTAAAACAATGGGAGATGACACATGACGTCACACTTCATGAATTATTCACCATCAATATGTAATGAACAACTGTTTATTAACATGTATTTATTTTAAGAAGTGTTCCCAAAGCTGCGTACAATACATTTATTACATTTGAAAGAAATATGCCAAAATATATATTTCATCTATTTTCTCGGAAATCTTATCTTTACAACAGAATTGTCATATTATTTATTCAGGCACTAAATGTTTTGTGTATATCCTATGTTAAGTTGTACTTTTCAACTTTGATGTTTTGATATAATACTTTCATTTTATCTATAACTCTAAATTCAAATATTGAATAGTTTCTTTTATAAAGTAACTAAACGTGAAATCAGTTGTTAAAACTCAACGAATTGTCCAACAACTGAGACAGATAGTGTGGCTGGCAGATGGCGCTGCGATCGCTTGATCATTGTAGAATCCTCGGTAATTACAAAGCACTGGTACTCCACAAATACCTAAATGAGTACTTTGGGGCATGCGCTGAGCGCGCGTGGCCGTTGTGTGGAGCTCTTCTGTCAGGGAGGCGCGTTCCCTCTCAAATTTTCTAAATTCGTCTGCTTTGTGGAAACAATCAATGGTACCTGCCTACAGTACAAAAGAATTGAAGAAGAACAATAGGCAGTTGCATTTCGGGATATGTCCATTGTCCATTTTTACAGAGGGAGGGTTGTACACTGGGTAAATCAGGCACAAAATGGCGGACGCCCCAACTTAGATGTACGTTACGGTTTTTCCTGATGATTGGATAGAAGATTAATGATTGGCAACTTATAAAAGACCACCTGGATACCAGAGGGCGTGGTTAGCGCCGATTGTCTTGCTGCCACCTATCGGGGAGGGAAGAAACTATAAGCCTGGTTGATCACAGGTCTCTGCTGCATGGTTTTAGTGCTGATTATAGAAGCTGACGAAACAAAATATTAGTGAATTCCTTTTCCCAGAATTTGAAAACAGAAACAAAATTTCTCTAATCACTTATCTAGACCTGGTTGTCGGTTAATTTACATGCATTTTTTTTTTTTTCTGGTGTTTTCATTTTCATTTCCAATTAGCAGATGACCATGAAAACTTACTTAAAATAGGCCTGAAATAAAGGAATTTTCTAACATACGGTATAGGCCTGTCGAAATTGTAGTCCCCTGTAGCTAAGGTCACTCAGTATAGTGTGATACACACTATGATTGTATGAAACTAAGTCGTTTTCATTTTGCTGATTCATTTTGTGTACCCACACTAGGATTGGAAATGTAAAAGTGCAACCCTCTAATGCAAGTACTTATTGCTTATGGTAAAAAATCAATTTCTACAATCATTCATGGTCATTTTACATTTTAGCAGGTAGGTGTTTAGTATTTTGTGGTAATAACTTACTACCGACTCTACAGTCTACTATTACTACTATTACTACTACTACTACTGATGTTACTACTACTACTACTACTACTACTACTACTACTACTACTATCATTGCTACTACTACTACTACTACTACTATTACTATTACTACTACTACTACTACTACTACTATCATTGCTACTAACATTGCTACTACTACTACTATTACTATTACTATTACTACTACTATTACTACACTACTTCTACTACTACTACTACTACTACTACTACTACTACTACTACTACTGCCACTACTACTACATCATATATTAAAGCTGTCTGTAAACATGTTGCATGTTACCTCTATCCAAAACACATGATTTGACTGCGAGTGTAAATATGCTATTAAGTGCATAATCAAAACCATATGGTTTGGCAATGGTTTGGTTATAATACTTTGGTTTGGTTAAGACATGAAAAAGAAGCAAGCTCATGTGACAATAACAGATGGAACTATTTAGAATTTAAATATGGCAGATGTCAAGATAAGAAATATATAGCTAGATATATATATAGATAGGTAGATAGATAGATAGACAGATAGACAGATAGATAGATAGACAGATAGATAGATGTTGTTTCTTACTTATGAATATTTATGTTTTATCCCCCCCCCCAATCATATAAATTGCTATTTTCTAAATCATCCATCCCTTGTTCAGCCCCCCCCCCCCAATATCCATCTCCTCCCCCCCCCCCCAACCTTTAATGCTGTAAGACCCCATTTAGTGACCGACCCAAAAGCTGATGACTGGCCGGCCAAATAAATTCGGGGCTCAAAACTATTGATTCTTTTAGACTGGCCACCTGCCTTGGACTGGTCATCAGACAGGTTACGTAACAAGTGATGCGGTTGCCATAGCAACCGCTGATGCACCAGGATTACCCCACTAGAGTTCTTAATTCCGAGAATATTAAATTGCGGATACCACACCATTTAATGAATAAGTTATCAAGACAAATGATCAAGCAAATATCCCAAATATCCCACGTTCATGAGTCATATATAATACGTAATATTTAATTAATAAATTGGCATGATATGATAAAGCAGTTAGGCGTTTTGATACGTGGAAAATATGTCATAGTTGACTGTAAAATAAATGCCAGATTGAAATTATTCAGTTTCCTAAATGACGATTTATGAATATATTTATAATATATATATGTAATTATTTCTCATAATTACAACAATTTTATGGAAATTCTCGCAAGATATGTAGACATTTAGTCAGTTTTACTGATTTATGTAAAATTCCGTTTCTGTAGCCTATATCATATTTTATGAATTTTATCTTTTCGTAACCATTTCTTGGAATATTGGGGTAATACTACTAACCCTAATGGTTATAAAAGTCTTTTAGCTGACCAATTAGTTTTGCTTTCTTGGGGGGTATTACCCTACCAGGCAACGCAACACATTCTGCGTGTGCAATGCGCAGTCATGCATGAACAAAATGTGTTTAGTTCGCTAGATTTCTAGGACATTTTAAACGTTTATGACTGAGTCAATATGTTAATGTAGAAACTGTTGGAATATATTTATTTATAAAAGATAAAAAAAAGTCTTCTCAAAAAGATAAAAAATAATAATATTCACTACTATGCTAAACTTCGAATATTCGCTAAAATTCCAATTTATTCAATTTATTAAGTTACCCCGTCGCGTTATGAAATATTAGCTAATATGATATTAGTTTGTCCGTTGCCTTGGAAACGATAAGCCCCCGGTGGGGGAGGGGAGGCTTTTTTTCTCTTCTTCAAAAAACCGTTTTTTGGGCAGATGTGAAATTAGATAGGAGACTGACTAACCAGGCCTGTGTAGAGTGTGTTATGTAACATTTCGTTAAATTATCCAATTCGCCCAAATCTCACTTACTTGTGAAACCCGCTATAGTTAAACAAGGCCTTATTGGCCAATAATATTTTGGGTACAGATAAGGAAGTTTAAAAAAAAAAAGTTTATAAATGAAACCCTAAAATGAAATATCAATTTTTGAAATACAATGACATTTATATCCGTGTGGGAAATCGAAGTAAGATTATTTTTAGAAATATAATGTAGATCTAAGATATAATGATTATTTATAGGCCTACATGATCAAATTTCAGAATTTAGCAGTGTGAGACCACCTCACGATGAAGACCAACTAATTTTAAGACCACCTCACCATTTAGACCACTTTGTAAAAACAAAATCCTTATAATGTAAAATACTTCACTATTAAGACCATTATGACTAGCACATGTTTAAGTTTTTGTCGTAATTTTGAGGTAATCATTTTCCTGGTATTTTTCTTTAGATATAAATAATGCTTTAGAAATGCAAGAATTTATGATTTATCTCTAAGCAATTTTTATTTTGCTCAACCACTACTTTTGTTTTTTTGCCTTGTGTCCCTCGCTTGTGGCAAATTTTCCCTGAATCACCACCCTAGTTCCGGAACTACTTTTTGCGTTATTATGTTAGTCACGTGGTTTCGTTAGCAGGAAATAACTTTTCCTATTCCGCCAGCTGAAATAGAAACTGAAAATTGCATTTCTTAAGAATGCTAAGTTGAAAAAGTTTTGGATGTATAAAGCTCCAAAAATCGAGAACAAATTTTCAGTTTATGGATTCTCCATTTTGGATGTAGATGTTAAAAGCTTATGTGAAAGAACTATGACGATAGATATGTTGGATTTGTCGAGGTAAGTGGAATGAATTATATCTGTGGATATGATATGATATGATACATATGATATGATATGATATGATAGGATAGGATAGGATAGGATAGGATAGGATAGGATAGGATAGGATAGGGTAGGATAGGATAGGATAGGATAGGATAGGATAGGATAGGGTAGGGTAGGGTAGGAGAACTGGATATTATCTTAATTGCATACAAACTTTTGCATTAAAATTTCAATGATTGTATTGTATTACGAGGAGATGAGATGAGATGAGATGAGATGAGAGGAGAGGAGAGGAGATGAGATGAGATGAGATGAGATGAGATTGTTACAGTAAAAACATGTCAACAGGCATGAAAAATAAACAAACATGAAATATACTTTGTGATATGTAATTTTATAGGTGTCATACCTTCGTTTGCAAGTATGCATTATAACTGCCATAAAATTATGAATGTACATAACTTTTCAATATCCATAAATTACTAATAGTGTATTCGTGATTTGTTTTGCCATTAAAAATGAGCAGTACATTTTATGTATCATACGACAGGATACTTGTATGCCTAGGGCAAATTATAATATTGAAAATTGCCATCAATATCTCTACCTTCGACATGCCCAAAAATATCGCAGCCATAAAACGTCCACGCGGACGCCGAATTGACCTCTGGCGACTTTTTTTATGGCCGATTTAACAAGTCAAGGTCGACATTGTTTAAATTTTTGTTTACCTTTTCAATTTACATAATATTCATTGTGTCAAGATACTAGATAAGGGCTTCTAGCTAAATTATAATTGTCTTCGCATATGGATTTGTTTTTAATGGGCTAAATAATAATTTTTCTATAAATTTGTACTTTTAGTAGTGATGTGCTTCGCCTATATCATATAACTCCACCTACCTAACAATTTATATCTGAGATATGTAAAAAAATTTATCACACATATTTTTGACATGATAAGTAAGGCACTGGAACCCAAATACTTTTTTTTTTTTTCGGATTTGTGGAAAAAAAAAAGGTTATCAAAAACAGTCTACTTGACACAGAACAAACAAAAAGTGTTTTTCTCCCACCTTCTGCGCACATAACTCAAAATGTTTTCGTGAAAACGGATATACAGTGGACCTTCTCTATTGCTACTTTGCATAAATTATCAATCTTCATTGTGAGGTGGTCTTAATTGCAAAATAAAGTATGTAAGAATATTGACCACACAGTCTTAATAGTGAGGTGGTCTTAATAGTGAGGTGGTCTTAATAGTGCGGTGGTCTTAATAGTGAAGTGGTCTTAATAGTGAGGTGGTCTTAATAGTGAGGTGGTCTTAATAGTGTGATGGTCTTAATAGTGAATGGTCGTAAAAGTTCAAATTTGGTCTTAATAGTGAGGTGGTCTAAATAGTGAAGTGGTCTTAATAGTGAGGTGGTCTTAATAGTGAAGTGGTCTTAATAGTGAAGTGGTCTTAATAGTGAGGCAGTCGCAATAATGAGGAGTGACCTGGTGGTCTAATTAGGGCTCAATAGTGAGGTGGTCTTAAAAATGGGGTGGTCATAATAGTAAGATGATCTTATTAGTGAGGTGACTATATATAGGTTTAATCATAATAATGAAGTCTTAATAGTGAGGTGTTGTAAAGTAAAAGTTCTAAATTATAATTTCTAAAGGTCTACTTTTGAAAAGTCTAATATCCTATATTTATTCTCTAGAACATTGACATTGCTACTTTTTAATTTTAAAATAACAACAACACACAAAAAAGCACCCACAATATTTTCTATGTATAACTGCCATAAAACAGGGAAGTACTGTCCTTGACCCGGTTTTCAAGTACCTGTGTTTACTAAAAGATCCGTAAACAATATATAGCTCAACAAAGACATTATCACGAATTGAATTGTGGGAATTTCCCACTAATTTTGTCCGTTTCTATTGGTCAATTTTTTTTCTGACTTCAGTTCTTTTCCAGAAACTTTTACACCCCAAGTTCTCTGGTATTGATTTTTTTTTTCTTTTCTTAGAAGTTTATGGTTTACCTCGATTTTTTAGACCTCAGATTGTGCCCAGGATATTTCATCTTGTCTAACTTAATTATATTTTTTTATCTTTTGTTTCTCTTGTTATTTTAACAATTTCCTTTTTACTAAAATCCTATCACTGCAGCCATCATTTGAGATGTCAGCTCTTAGATAACTTCTTGAAATATTTGTTTTTAATTTGACTTCAACGGATAAGGCTTTCTTTTGTGGATGTTGCAAACTGCTTTTGGTCTCAGACAAGACGAGATAACAGCTATATATTACGAGATATCAATAGATAGGGAGATAGAGTTGGAAGATATGTTCTATTTGAACCATTTCGAAAATTTTGTAAATCTTACATAATCCGTTTTACGCTTAAGTGATAATGGGTTGTGATGTGGGTGACAAACTGCAGGGGGCGCCCTGGTTGCTGTAGATTACCATCATGCAGTTGGTGTGACGTAACAACACAGATAGGGTGATGAGGTCTCTCATTATAGATGGGGGTATAATCTGTAGTCAATAATCAGTAAACAAACTTAACCCCCCCCCCCCCCTCTCCCTCTATGCTTTTATAGATTACACATTATATTGATGAGCGTAAACAGGATCATTTTCAAGGGGGGTCAGTCATTCTGAGACTTTGAGTCATTCGGGGGGGGGGGGGGTCAGATTAGCAGCGGACTGACCATTGGGCAGTCTGGATTCTGGCCAGTCTATTCTCGGACACTGGTCAGCGCGGTTGGCTACGCTTCACTGCTCCCAATGCACCATAATTACAGTTACAACCAACCTCATGTCATGACATAAGTCAGTTGGCTCTTAACCAGTAAACATGACTTGGTGTTTGTTGTACACACTCTAAAAATACTCGCACTTTGTACTCAACGTTTCATGGAGTATTTGTTTATTTCACTTCTTGGACTTGTAAGGATTTTCTACCGGGCAAACTTCGTGGAATCTTCAGAGAACTTCCTGGAACATTATTATACCCAAGGACATTGATATTATTGCAGCACTTCCAAGTTTGGATTTCACTTTTGTTTTGCAATTTCTTGTTGTATCTTGCAAAACAAACCTTTCGAGACATTTCGTCTGCTAAGTGATTTTCCAAAGGATATACATATTTCTTGTGGACGATTTGACTGTCAGTTTGTTGTGTACACATTTTCTGACAACTTTCAGTCAAATACTTATCACATCATTGGGATATTAGCAATATCCTCGCAAAATCAGACTGTTCCTGCGGTTCTAGGAACTTTTCTGGGATTCGATCGGACGCTTGCAGCTGCTGCCCTCTATGGCATGTTTGCTGCACTAGCAGGAACTCCAGCACTCATTTCTAGTCATAGTACCAACAGGATAACAACACAATTAAACGATGTTGACAGTCAAAACAGGCAATATGTTACAAGTTTCGTCCATGGATAGCCAATGTAAAACGAGAATTGGCACAGACATTGATGTGAACAAAAAGTATAGGTATGTTTTTCATCTTCATTTAATATTTCCATAAGTGTATTAAACAGGCAAAAATGGTATAAACTTTTAGGAATATTTCTAGGAATTGTCCTGGTAAAATGACAAATCATTTATTAAACAATCTAATAGATTTCAAGCTGCATAAACTTCAGATAAATACTCAATGTCATCAAAATGATGTTGACTGTGATACATTTTTGTAAGTCACCATTGATGACTTCATATGCATCCAATATTGGCATTTTCCCTATATTATCTAGTACAAGTCAAGTATTATTTTATTTTCTAGGTTAAATATTTAATAATAAATACATGATAGATTATTGCCATTATTTATCAATATTAATGCCTTATATTATGACTATACATCATTGATTTCTGCGTTATTGCTTATGGAACCAAACAGAATGTCATTTCCCAATTGATATTAGTTTTTATGAAACTAGGGTTTGTGGATAATAAAATATGTAGGCCATAATTATAACATTAGAATGATGACATGGTTAATGCATAAAATGACAGGTAGCGTTGATCATAATTGACATGCTTTGATAGGTTAATAGTTACATGTTAGTACGATGGATTGATCAGCAGGAAGTAATTAAGATCGATAGCTAGATAGATAGATAGATAGTCCTGTTTGACTGATTCACTGACTGATTACATAACATTGGAATGAATAACTTGCTCTCAAGAATTGACCAAACATTTTTATTCCAAATATAATTTCCATTCTGTTTCATAGTTTGAAATAAGTAAAATACATTTGCGGGGGAGTTATTTTAGTTGGGGATTTAAATAGCACTCCTTAAGCCTTAATTATTTCTCTCCTGAGCTCCTTAACGACTTGGAAAAAGCTTTCGACATGTTATTTCATGTAGCACATGTTTATACTTAAATCCTTAATACATGTTTTGCCATGTACTGCAAGTACATATAGCTTGTATGTAAATTTACTAAATTAACATGTTATTCTGAAAAGCTTACCCTGTTTTGGTAATTTTCAAGTGTGTATATCATTTTGTGATTAGTTTTAACCACATGGGGTTTCAAAAACTGTCAGAGGTGTGAAACCAATTAAATTCTTTGTTAAACCTTTACCCCACTGGGGCTATAATAAGATATCTGGTTAATTAATAGCCCCCTTCAAAATGTGACCACACATGTTTTCAATTTAGATAAAAAATATTTTCTTAAATTGTGATGGATTACCTGCAGATAGTAAAGCATAAAAAGCATCAATGAAGATATATGATAATTAAGATAGATGGCTAGTTAATGAACTAATAATAATATTAATAAATTAATTTTTGGTCATGATATACAATGAAACCTCACAATTAAGACCACCTCCATATTGCATTTGTAAGACCTTATTGGGGATTTAAAGACCTTAAATGTATTATTAAATTTGTATAACAGTTACTATGGTGTATTAAAATCATTGGTTAAGGTTGTTTTTATAACATTTTTAAAGGGCGTGATTCATACTTTATTTAAGGCATATACATTAAACCAATTCTTGAATAACGTTTTAAGTTAATGCCTCGTTAACATAACGTTGTTTGTGGTCACACGATCACGTCCTTGTGACGTCACAAGCGTCAAAAACGTAAACTGGGACGTTTCGGTAATTGAAAAGACTTGGTGTCAACAGATCTTGAATAATCTTAAATAATTATGTAAAGAATTAGAAATAAGGGATTATGTTAATACATTAAAGTCTCCCAATATGATTAAGTTCATTTCAAAACCAAATATTAAAACAACAGACTACTTACTATTTTTGACTCCAGTACATAACTCTTGTTTAATATAAACAAATGTTATACAATTTTGTTTGCCATTAGACTTGCTCTAAATCCTTTGAAACACAATTGGTATTAACTTTGAATTGTTTAGTGTAAAGTCAAGGGCTATTTTTGCTAGTTTTAAAAGAAGTTCTAATAAAATTATAAATAAATATTTTGATTTTAATGACGGACATTTATAACTCCATATGACCTGACTGGTTAGAATAAATAGGAAATTTGCAACATATTTTTATAAAATAAAAATAAAAAATAATAATGATTTTCAATCTAAAATGAACTTCAGAAGAGATTCAAATATATGAATCTAACAAAGTAAATTGCATACATTATTTCATTTTATTTTTTTTTATTTTTTGAAATTTATAATCTTAGTCTTTCGGCAAACTGATTATAGTGTAATTTAATCAGTTGGTTAGAGCAGGTTTGGACAGATGGCGCTGTCTAATAGCTTTTTGGGAGTCCACTCCATGTTACATAATAGGCTCAAAGGCTTTCCACTGGTCAAGCAAATGCTGGACACTAGTACTGTAGTACAATGCAACCCCGTTTTGAGAATTTCATTTTGAAAATTAGACAGGCGCTTGGAAAATATAAATTATATGAAGTTACAAATATATCATTCGGATCAGCCATTTTAGACATGCCTTAAATTAAAATTAGTAATTCTAAATGTGTGAACAATTATGAGGAAATTTTTATCATGTTTTGCTCTCAAATCAGTGGTTTTTAAATTCATACACCTCCACATGAGGTAATCCATGTTCGGTATTTTTCAATATTAAAAAGTGAATATTTCATTATTTAGTCAATCAGAAATTACTATAGAGCTTGAAACATCTGACATGTCAGTCAGTCAGTCAGTCATTCAGCTAGTCAGCTAATCAGCTAGTCAGTCATATAGCTAGTCGTTAAATTTGTCACTTTTTACGAGAATCAATGTATTATAGTAAATATCTTAAATATAAACTGATTTACAATAGACCAACATATGTATATCCTTAGTCTAGTCTTGACTGTAATGACTAGTTATTCAAGTAGGTTTTTACAATGCGTCAGAACTAGTCTTTCATAGTCTATAGTCTAAAAACACATGTCTAGACAGGCAGGACTTAAAACCTTGGGTTCAGCTATTTTATGACAGAAACTTAAACAGAAATGTAGGACTATGCTGGGGACTCAACATAACTTGGAAATCGATCCTAAAGTTTAAGGTAATTAAAAAAAAAGTTGAAATATATTTATTTTGATGTAATTATTTAAAGGCTCTGAAAATACACTACAGTAATTTCTACTACTACTACTACTACTACTGATGCTATTACTACTTCTACTACTACTACTACTACTACTACTACTACTACTACTACTATTACTACTACTTCCACTACTACTACTACATCATGAATATAATCCATACAATAACTTACATGATGACCTCAATTATATATCTTGCATTGTATTTACAAACATTAAGATAATCAGCGCCACAAGGCCATGTTTTTTTGGCCATGCAATGTAATTGTGTAAAATCATGTTAATTGTAAAAACAACAACAATCTTGCAAAGAGTGTATCCTTGATGATTGTAATTAGCTGATATAAGGCCGAAGTATATACTCGTGAATTCTGCTAAATACAAAATATTCCTTCAAGAGAACTCATGAGAACTTATACTAGAAGGAAATATAAAATGTATTCTAAATGTTGTAAGTATTTCGATCGTTATATTTTGTAATACAATTTATGAGATGTAGTTTGATATTATATTGTGCACTTATGAGCATATACACTGAACAGCATTATTTTGAAATATATAGCTAGGTCTTTAAAAAGTGGTTGTTTAATAAAAAGAACAGTAAAGTCAATGGTAATTCATTTAAGTTATAAAAAAGCTATGAAAATGTAACTTAATAATATGACTTAAATTTTACATGCATTACATTTTTAAGATTTATATATTTATTAAGTACTATCTTAATTGCTTATATATAAGGTATATTTTGAGACATTAAATTTAGCCCAGGCGTCTGTTAAAAGACCGGCGTCTAATTGAGAACATATCATGTCTTACATATATATGAACAAGGCTGAAGTTTGTGTATAACTAACTTTATTTGAATCAAAATCAGAACTCAAAAATATCAAATAAATTTCTTTTCGCATTCATTTTCAATAAAAATGTAGAACTAAGGGTAAAAATGATATATATCAATAAAAGTATTCCTAACTTTATTTCTTCATCCAGTTTTATAACTCATCTTATACATTCCACTTTTAATTCGATTCACTTTTTTCTATATATATTTCCTGTTTATTGAATTACTATCTCTTAATTATATATTGCGTTTCGTTTTTTCCCAAATTATGCATTTCATCAGATTAGGAAAAAGTAACAATACAATGGATGTCAGTTTGGTGTCTTTTTACCAAAGGAAACGATTTTACTTTTTTTTGAATTCTTCCTTTTGTTATATTTGAATATTTCTGGAATTGTAGTATTATGCAATATCACTGTAATATCCTGTCATAGCCATAGAGCATAGGGCACAATATGTATGTTAAAGGGGGTTTTTGGGGGAGGGGGGTAATTTTTGAGGAAGGGTAATTAACCAAGACAGTTGTGAAGAGGTTTCTTGTACCCCTGGCCTTTTTTGGTTTCGGGGTAAAATGCTTGAGGGTGAAAACCCATTCTGAAGATGGGGTAAAATCAACGTAACTGGTCATAACACTTAATATGCATAGTGTACTATCTTATTACTAGGTGTCTCCACTGTCTAGGAGGTAGGGAAACGCGATAGCCTTGGAGTTTTTACGAAAGGACGCTATAGAAATTACGCAATGTATTACGCAACCAATGGGTGCGCTATCGTGACAGTGCGCTACCGAACGCACGCTCAATGTGACGTCATATGACGTCATGCCCATTTTTCTATGACGTCACAATTGCGTAGTTGAGAGAACAATGGGTACGGGGCCAAATAAGGAAAAACTCTATTGTCCGGGACGCGGGCAGATGGTTCATTTTTGAAAATTCAAACACATTAAAATGTTAAATAAGCACTCAGGGGTACTAGAGAATTGAAATATATGGAAAACAGAGATTTGAAGAAAAATAAGAGGGGGGGGGGGGTTTCAGAGAAGTAGGCCTACTGGAGCTTGAAGGGGGGGGGGGGTCAAATCCCTGCCTCAATGTCCATCCCCGGTACACATAAAGAGGGACAGTCCATCCTTGGTCAGCATACTGAAAACATCTCAGTAGTAAAAGTTCACCTTACGAAATAAATGTTGTTGGGACAATTCTACAAGTTGGACTTACACAATATTGCTTGTATACCTGGGCGTATACATTGAATTGGAAATTAGTCGAGATATTCGTTTGTTGGTTTTTAACCAAAAATACCGAACATGGATTACCTCATGTGGAGGTGTATGAAGTAAGTTTTATTTTATTTTGTTTATTTATACATTTTATTTAGCAATTTATTTATGAGTCTTTTATAGTAGGCTATAGCTGATATTTACATTGTACAGGACTTAGGCATATAGGACAAAATTCTTAGATTCTTTTTCTGCAATTATTGAAATGATTGGGCAATTCTAGACATATAGCTATCATATGTGTGCTGTACTCGGAAAGAATATGTTAAAGAATTTCAAGGTTCCAATTCTAAACATGCACCAAAATAATATATTGCAATTATATTTCAAGGTTATTTGATATCTTTCATAATATTTCTGATTATTTACAAGACACTTATATAAATACAGAATTTTAGTTCCCAGTTAGTGCAAAAAGGCTGATTTTCTTGTGGGGAAAAAAAATCAATTTTCACCTGATACCTGCAAACACTGACCAGGCAAAACACGACAGTATATGATTTGAAAAGAAAATACGATAGTTGCCAATTAATATTATTGGCGGATAAATTTCAGCTATTTTCACGACTCTTTGCCTTCCTATTGTCAAAATGCCTCAAAATAATTTTAAACAACAATACGATTTTCCCAGTGAAAAGAAAACTCTTTAGTTTAATGCATATCTTCATAATTCATAAATGATATTGAGCTGGGAGAAAAATTAAATTTGATATCACTCCGGACAATTGCTTATTAGGATGACCATTAGGACAAATTGCTCTTCTTCATTTCTCGTATTTTTGTTGATTTAAAAATAACAATATTTTCAAATTATAGAAATTGCTTGGCTATACAGTGCAACCTCTATTACGGCCCATTTGGTGCTAATTTTATCTAATTTATTGTACCTTAATAGTGAGGTGGTCTTGATAGAAAGGTAAAATACATGACAAGAATAGGTCTGGTATTTAAAAATAGTTCTTTATAGCAAAGTGGTCTTAGTAAATAGGTATTCTAAAAACAGTTTCTTCGGATATATATATATGTAGGTCTAAATACAGATAAATTCCCAACATTTAATTTAAATTTATGTATATTATTTCATTTTATAAATTTCATATCTTTTCATCCAGTTTAAAGGCATAGATATTAAATTGAAATTCTAATGTAAAGGTTAAATTTAATTTAAATGTACTGCTGCTAATTGAAACCCCATTTGCGTTTCTGTAAATGCTTTTTCTGGGTGTCATGTTACACCATGATCTTCCCATTGTTTTCTTAAGGTGTGTAGTGTTTCTCGCCTTCTTATCTGGAGAGTGCCTTTTGTTTTGGCGACAGTCCCGTTTTTTATAACCCATTGTTTTGTTCTGCACCCTTGTCGGGGAAAATTAGCTTCTTCACAGGAGAGTTCCAAGTCGATTGTTCACGCAGACGACAAGGAGCGCACGTGCGAAGCGCTCTCCACACGGGGAGTCGTGAATCGAAGGCACAAAAGGCGCACGTGCCAAAAGCAGACGACACTCTTAAGTAAATGGAATGATCCGTTTTAACACGTAAATGATAGTTAAAAGAAAACATTTTAATTGAAGAAAAAGTGTTGATAATTAATTCAGGATTAAGTAAAATGTTGTAAAATAAAAAATTAGCAAAATTGCAGCGCTTAAACAGCATCTGAATTCGATGAGGTATTTTACTAGTGTTTTCTATGAAAAATGAAATTCCGTGGTAAAAACGCAAATAAGTATAATGAGTTATTTATTATGAAAGCACAATTTCATAAATGATGTTTCTTAATTTTTTTCTGCATAGGCTATGTCTGTCTGATAAAGATATTTTACCTCAAAGTAAAAGACTAATCCCTATAGGCCTATATTATCCCTATAGGCCTATATTATACAAAGATTAATATCATATTTGTTATAGATATGACCACTATTAATAATTCACTCATATCTGCCCTTTTGTTAATATAAGGTAAAAAGATAATCTTTTCTCTGACTTTTTCTGCTAAGCTAGTCTAAGATTACTGAAACAAAAATGGCACGTGGCCTCTCTGTATATCTGTATTATGACTAACTTAGTCGTCAGATGAAGACTACTGCGGCTTAAGAGTGACTAAGTATGCTTTCTGGGTGATGACTTATCATCCATACTCATCCGTTTCTATCTTTCTGGACCTTATAATAATCCGTTTTTTATATCCATCCATCACGAAGATTGCTTCCTTTGTCACCAAAAATTCTCTGTCTGTCCTCCTGAAATCTCAGCATAGAAGAGAAAATCTCCGACGAGAACAGATATCTGGCAATTAATTTATTAAAATGGCCAATATTCTTGATTTACTTGAAAGCAAAAGCTGCATATATATGACACAGAGCAAAGTTATGAGGGCTTACTTTGAGAAAAATGGGAAAAATTGTAGATAGATAGATAGAATGGAATAGAACGGAATAGATAGATAGACAGATAGATGGATAGATAGACAGATAGATAGAACGGAATAGATAGATAGACCGATATATAGATAGATAGATAGATAGACAGAGAGATAGACAGATTGATAGACAGACAGATAGATTGATTGATTGACTGATTGATTGATTGATTGATTGACATGGATATCATGATATAAATTTTACAACTGACTACGATCTCAGAGTTCAAAATTTTACTATACATTTATATTTAGTGAATTGTAATTTGGACGCTTTACTTAACCGTACAAGTTATTATACACAAATATTGAGTTCCGTGTGATTAATACTGTAAACATAACGACATGGAAATTATCAATCTGCCTGAATTATTTCCTTTGAGGGTGAAAATCACATTTCTGTATCTTCATTATACAGTAGTATCAAATGATGGGGTAACTTATTTCGTGATCAAAGTGCCTTAATAACTTGTTCATTAATAAACAAAGGCAAAGATATTTGGATGGAGATTAAGAAAGTTCCTGCTGTTCAGTATCCAATTTTAATAATCTCTCGTTACTCAAAGATTGCTTAAAAGCTGTTAAGGCTAACTTTGCAAGCGCCCCCTTGAGTGAAATTCGAGACCTAGTGGTCAGACTGGCGGACAGTATGAATTAATTATGCTAGGCGCAATAATACTTCCTGCACTATCCACAAAAGATTGAGTTTCAAGTTATTAAAGACATCAGACAGACAGACAGAATGGCAAACAGATAGACTGAAGCAAGAGACATCATTTGGTTTCGTATTTTCAATACAATATGATTCTCTTACAATATATATTTTTCTTTTCTCGCTAATAATATTATTAGTCAATATGAATTATGTTCTTTTCATACAATTGACAACAATATTTTATGATGAGAAACAAGTTTTTCGACAGCTTATTGGAATTTAAATGATGAGTATAAATCGTAAAAAATAATGAAAGTGGATATATTAGTAAACAACATTAACATTTTTGCCTTATATTTATTAGATTTCTTGTGAAAATTGGAACGCTTCAGTAGCAACAATAGAATACAAACGGCATCCCAGAATGCTTAGGCCTGTATCCCACAATTCTGTGTTTCTTACCCAATGTGACGTCACAATGGCGTGCTTATTGTCTGTCACAAACCGACAATCAGTCGATTTGCATTTCGGGAAATATTATGTAACTGACTATTTTTGCTAATTAAACCCAAAATGATGTAACCTGGCTTCCTGGATTGCTGGCCCTGAGGTGGTTACTGGACTAGGCCTGAGGGAGTGGGAGTGCACACCCTCTGGCGGCCATTTTGGAAACTAAAAAGAGGGGGTGTGCTAGTTCTATTTGTTGGGGCAATAAAATGTTCATTATGTGGTAAATTGTATAGTTCGAATAACATAACATTGCAACTGTGTGTAATACATTAAGTTTTATACCTGTATATATATCAAAGGTATTTGCATAGGGGCCTATTTAGTTAAATTTATTGGAAAATTGCCATTAAGCAAACAATATGGTCTTAATATTGGGTGGTCTTTATTCTAAGGATTCTTTTTTTCTTTTTCTTTTTTGCGTAGTAATACTCTGATTATACTCTACAAGTAGTCCCAATATCTCAACGGGGTTTTGATTGGCTAAACAACTGCACAATTCACAAAGGTATTGTTTGTACCTACGTCACAATTGAAAGAAAGCTGACTGGACATTTTCACTTCTCTCTGAATATATTTAGAGATAGGTAGATAGATAGGTAGATAGATAGATAGATACATAGATTGACTTATAGATAGATAAGATAGATAGAAAGGTTTGTAACCAATATAAAACATGGCTATTTCCACACAACTTAATACAATCAATTTCTACCATTGTCAGGGACTTATGCCATAGTCATGTGACTCAATTTTGTCTTAATTGTTCAGAGCGACCTCTCTAGGGTGTTACAAACAATAGGTAATGACGCTGCATAGAATACATGTTGATTACATCATACAATGAACAATGAACTCAACTTCTATGCTTTCGTGCTTATGCCATTTTTGGGTGTTGCTTCCGGGACAATATGTGACCATTGTTCCACGCACAATACAATACATTTATATTTCTAGGAATACTGATGCGCTAAGATTTAGAATAAAATATCATAATTTTATAGGACTTAAAAGTAGGACATTATAATACGTGTAGTGCACCATGATTCAAATTATGATTGGGAATTCTTAAAATTTAATGAGAACGTGAAAAACATGAAATAAGTGTAAGAATCACGACATCATTTAGGCATTTCATTCACTTATTCATTCATTAGTTCATTCATTCATAGTTTGAACAACGTCTACACCATAATATTATATAGATAAAACATGAATTTATTGCGTTCCCTACCTAGTATATGCTTATAGTTGGTTGACTTGCAGAAATCATCAAGGGGGGTTAGTATAATGCCACCGATGTCATGTTTTTCTGTACATTTGTGGCAATATCTTTAGGAACGCCTTTTGGTTAATAAATTCAGCGCATGAGAAAAAACTTGCAGCCAATAACCACCAGGACTACAAGGGAGCCACCTGGCGGATTGTGCATAATTAGCATGATCGACACGAACTAGCCACCTCCCATATGCATAAATTAAAGCATCTGCAGAAATACAGCTTGCAATGCCTCATAAGTTTACTTGTGGCCAAACTCTTGTTTGTCACATGCAGTTCGATGGTTATCTATCGATCTCAAGTGATTGATTTGTTTCTAGAGGGAATACAAGCTCATAGCTTACTGCTACTTTTACTCATATTTATCTAGAAGATATATTTGCAAATTTGGATTATATTTCATCTTTGAAATTTAATTTTGCAAAGTTATGAAAGAGAAATTTCTATTGCTGAGTGATCATATTTGGATTTCTGTATAAACTGAATCTCACGAACTGAACTTTCTTATATATAGCAATTTAAAAATTGACTTAAACATTTTAACCATTGGAAAAATCTCAAACTTGGCTGAAATTTCAGTGTTTATTACTGATATTTGCTGTTTAAGAAACATTTCAATTTTGATTATTAATTTGATTTTGACATCAATTGATAATGGCGTCAAAGTGTATGCTACCAGTCGACATGCAGCCTCCAACTCCACCTAGGTATTGGTTACAAATGATTTCTTTCTTTCTTTCTTTCTTTCTTTCTTTCTGTTAAGGTTATTTCTTTCTAAAAATTACATCTTTCTTGTTTTTTTTATAGTTTTTGCTTTCTTTCTGTTTTGATTTCTGCCTGTTTTTGTCTTTATTTTGCTCTTTCTTTCTCTCATTCTTTCCTTTACTTATTTCTCTATTTCTTTCTTTCTTTCCTTTCTTATATTTGTCTTTCTTTCTTTCTTTCTTTCTGTCATATTATTTTGCAACGTTCAATGGGATTGACTTGTGTTTTGGTTGCTGTTGTATTTTTTAAAGTGTATCCTTGGTCCTGTTGTGTTTCTATTTCTAGAGAACAATTCCGCTTTGTAGTTCGGGAAAAGAGCATTCCTATTATGATAACCTTGAATCCTATTGTTACATGTTTATCCTACCATAAATTCAGTGCAATGGGCAAAACAATGTTATAATATGGGAACCCAGGCTGTGAAAAATCACATACATGTATAAACGTTTCATTCAGTATACATTCGAGTGACTGTTGCTATATGTTGCGTGAGTGAAATCAGGTATGTTTTCCTGCATCATTTTGGCGTGTCATAAATAAAATCATGTTTTGAGATAGTTTAGGATAATTAAACCTAATGTTGAGGTAATCCTGTTTCGATTCTGGGTAGATTTAACTCATGTCATGCGATTTTTAGCTGGCAATTATCGTGCTTTGAGGGGGATATTTTTGAATCAAGGTCATGCGTTGTCAAATTATTATATTATTAATTATAGTTTAATTGAGTCAAAATATCACAGAATGAAAGATTATTTTAGTATGCGCTGAAATGAATAATTATAGCGCAAAGGTGTATTTCAGGGATACGCTGCGGAACCTATTCATTTTGAATTGATATCTGAAGAATTATGTTATATATTTATGTGAGAGTGAATTGGATTTTTCGAGAATACGAGTAAATACAGGAATGGGTAAAAGCGAAAATTAGTCAAAGGTATTGTTGGTGACGTGATGATAGCCAGTACAGTTTAACTTTAGCTGAAGTGAATTGGTATCAATCATAAAACTGCTTTCATCATGTTTTTAACAGCTTAGGAAATATTACCAATATTATTCATAAACTTTTGATGAAACTTCTTATAATGATGAAGTGTTTTTAGTGTGATTGAGCGATTCTTTATGTGATGAAATTTTTATGAAGTGAGCAATATTCAGTGCAGTCTTTTGACTTTTTCTTGAGCAATATCTTAAATCATCTGGAAGTGTGTTCCTGGTGATTGAGCAATATTTTAAGGTCATAAATATGTTTTTCTTGACTGAGTAATATCTCATTTCATAATTATTGCAAGTTTTCTTGCAAATGGGCAATAGTTATTGTAATCAGGAATTGTTAAAATATTCCTTGTGATCGAGCGATATTTAATGGTGTTTTATTTAATTTTTATTTAATTTATTTTTTGTCGCTTCCTTTGTCATCCATTAACGGTTGTTTCATTTTTTGTCATTTCAGGAGTGATGGTTCATACGACCAGCCAGAATACATGAGCGCCAGTGATTCTGTGATGTCAGTCCCCAGTCAAGAACTCGGCCAATCATACAATACCCATGGAGCCCCTCATCATTCAAATCTCTTTCCTCCATCCCCTGCTCATTACTTCCTGCATGCTCAGTACCATCCTCAATTTAACCCCACAAAACAACAAGCACCCCTCCACCCTGACTACCATGGAAGCCTCCTGAGTGCTGCTGCTCCTCTAAATCATCAAGCATCCCCTCATCAGCAGCAGAAGAAGAAGCAGCAGCAGCAGCAGCAGCATCAGAGTCCTCATCAAGTCACCAGCAGCAGCAGCAGCAGCACCCCTAGCAGCAGCACAAATGGTCATATAAGCACCAACAGAGATAGTAAAGATTACAAAAGCAGCAGCAGTAAGGAGTACAGTAGCTCCCATCCACAACCAATGACACATCACAATGAGGTGGAGCATAAGGTTCACCACAACAACGGTCAGGTGACCGATGCAGTCAATTGCAATCCAAAGTCACAAGAAAGCCACTCCGAACATGAAGCTAACGGTCGGGCGACCACTCCCAAACTGACCAAACCAGAAGATGTAAAGATAGAAGAAAAGCGAGTAAAAGAACATTGCATGAACGGTGAGAATATCTCCCAGAGTCAATCGCTTGAACAAGAATCAGAGAGAAAGTCTCCAGGTGCGGAAGATAGGATTCCAGTACCAGAACACCGCATTAAGGATGAGCGGACACCGTCTCCGAACCACAGAAATTCTGGCTTCTCTCCAGATGAAAATGAGGCAAGAAGAAGAATCGAGAGTTTTATAGCTGATCAGAAAGATCAAGGTCAGACCAGAGCAGACACCTTCTCTCCGGAAGAAAACAGAAGTCGGCGAGATAGTTTTTACAACGGCCGCAACGGGATCGGTTCTCTGAGTCGAGAGGAGAACACGAACGATCACCCGCATGATCAGGAAGGAAGCGAGACAGGAAGTAACTATCGATATGGTGACGGACACAACATGCGAAACTCCATGTCCAGCGATGAAGGCTCAAACTCCCACTTCAATCAACACCGAGATTCTTACTCCGGAAGATCAAGCTCTCTGAGTCCGGTTTCTTCTAACGGTCTGCACGGAACTCGCTCGGACTCCGCTCCACCAACTCCGAACCACTACTTCTCACCCGGAGGACCTTTCACAGGATTCCCTCACTCCTCCACCCCAACCCACTCACCCCACAAGCTGCCACCAGGTGTCTCCCCTGACAACAAGGATCTCTTCTTCTGCCATCTCTGCTCCTATGTTGGTAAGTACATTTTTTAAAATATAATTTATATCTCATTTATTCACCTAATTCTTCATTTGGCATGTAAAATTTAAAACAAAAAATAGAACTTCCATTCTTCTAAAAGAACCAATGAAATGCACTTTTCCAACCAAAAAGAAGTGAGGTCAAGAGAAAACTAAATAGGTCAACATGAAACTACATTTGAGATTTAGAATTGCATCAGTTGAATAATAACAAATTATAACAAATTCGTTGTTACCATGGAAACAATTCAATATTCCACATTCATTCCTTCCCCCTTGTGTTTCTTCCTTCTTTTACTCCCAAATTTGTCTGTTTTCTTCTTCCGCTCTTGGAAGGAAGCATAATGCTGAATTTAAGAAACTGTCACCAGGCCAATTTGTGAAGAAAAACTCCTTTAACAATATCGTGGTATTTATTTTGTGGGAGTTTCTTACTTAGAGATGTGTTACAGACATTTTGCCCTTATGAAGCCAATTAAAGGAGGTCTGAAATAATTGAGGGATAGGTGTAGCACTTTTAATTAGCTCAGGATTGACATTAAGATTCTTGACTTTTGCATGTTTGGCTTAAATATCACTCCGAACATTTAGAAAACTCTTCTGGGACATCTGAAATTGAGTTAGGATTAGCTTATTAAATTTCTGTGTTTTTCCGACTCGGTGGAATTTCTTTACTCGATTAGCTGGCTGGAAATGTTGCAAAGAGGATGAGAAGGATCGGATATCTTGTTATGATGCAATAATCCCCCCTTCCAAAGTCTTTCTAGAAAAACTCCAATCCCTAAATTGGATTTATTACTGTAGGACTTCCCTGCTGACATTTCTATAGTTTGTGCATTTTCCAAATCTGATTTTTAAGATGACAAGTTGGGCAGAGCAGAGGGGGGGGGGGGGGGGTGGGGTTGTCCCAGAAAAGTTCAAACAAAAATTATAATAGATAAAAGAATTTAAATAATGTTTCCATCTTTATTTTAGATATTGTATTTGTCTTATCTAGAGCATATGTGTCTTCTTGTGTTAAATATTCATAATACTTTTTTTTAAATAAGTATAAATAGAATTGGACAATGAAAAAGATACAAAATTCGTTAGTGACCATTAGCTATTAGTTCCACTGACCACTGGCAGATGGCGTGGCTAACAAAGACGTCTCATGACCCCTATTACCCTAAGGGGGTGCCTCCCCCCCCCCAAACAATGAATTGCGTCACACCCCTATCCAGTTGTCATATTGAGTAAGAATTAGGTAGCACTATCATTTATTCTGTATTAGTGGTATGCACTCTGCTTTTAATGGAGATATCAGACTCAGAATCATTGTAATCTAAAGTTTTGGTGTGGTTTATTTAAAATGGGGGCTTTACCAAGTACGTAGTGAATATTCATCACATCATTTGCTATTTAAGATAAGTTAAGATAAGGTTTTCGAAATGTTATTTAACTGGTAGGTTTCACTCTGCCCCTATCTATTAGATGGTATTGCACTTCACTAGGATAACATCGATTTAATGATTATTTCAAATATTAAATAAATCTAAGCTAGGCACAGGTACAGAGCTTTAGAATATTTTACGAATTTTAGTATTGACTATTAGTAAAGTTGTATAATTCACTTTTTTTTAAAGATTCTGTATTGAACAAAACTCGGAAAAATTTGCATTATTTTAAAATGTTACATTATTGGTATCTAAAATAAGTTACAATCAAAAATTCTTAAATTCCATTCAGAATTGTATTTTTCTGTCAAAACAATTGAAAATAATATTACAAGTTTACAACCATAATATATTAAATCCCATACAGGCATTCAAATTGCATTTTTCTGCCAACTTAAATTTTTCCTGCTCCAAAACAAATCGGAATATTTTTTTGTTGCTCTTGGGGCTTAAATGTACTCATAAATCGGTCGTACTGTATTTCCACTAGAACCGGGGCCTTTTCAACCCTCCCCCCCCCCCCTTCTGAAGTCTCCCCCCCCCCCTAGAAATCCCTCTCTGTGTCTCAAGAATAAAGGAAAATACTAAAAACAAAAGCCCTCTGTCCATTACTTGTGGCTTTCTAGCTGGAATACCACAAGGATCTCCTCTTTTAGTAATGCTTATTCCCTATCAGTATTTTCATATAGTATTACATTTTCTATTAGTCCACGATTTTTCTGTCCTATTGTTTCTAACTTATTTCTCTTTGTAGTCACAGGGATACATTTACTCCCGGTTAGAATATATCCCAAAATAATTATTTGCAACTTTGTGACTGGGGGGTAAAGTTACGGTATTTTGCAGTTGGCTTTACTGAACCATTCTTTAAGAGAAACGTATATTTTGAAAGATATTTACAACTTAATAATTTCTTATACTGTACTACAAGTATTTTAATTTTGGTGGAATAGAATAAACTGCTTAATTCACTTAATTTCTGCAAAGGATTAACGAAATATAATAAGTCATATTAATTTAATTATTTCCAATAAATTAATTAGATGAGCTATCAGTAAATTATGATTAAAATATTTTACAGTGATATTGATTCATAAAAATAACAGTAAAATCTGCCTTAAAAAGCACTTTAATATTAAAAACCACCTCACTATTGAAACTATCTCAACTTCAAATGGGTCCGAGGGGGGAGGTTGACCTCAGGTGTCAAACTGAGGGGGTGGGGGGTTCTTGGGGTTGTTAATTAAGACAGTTTGGGGTATTTAGCACATTGTTAGGGTACTTGACACTTTCTAGGTGTCAATACCCTATTAAAATGAATAGCTATTATGGCACAAGGTTTCTGAATAAATTAACATAAGTTATACTTAACAAAATAAGTGTTTCTATTTTACTTGATGGCTTCATTAAGTCTAAATTTGCCAGGAACATTTTAAAGTTTTAATTGATTAAATTTACGTTATTGATTAGTTTAGGAAGCTATGACATATATTTGAATTCTAAAAATGTATTATAGTCACAAAATTGGATTATACAAACTATATTAGAAAATTTAGATCAGCAGTTGTATTCTTTGACATTTACAGTATTCAATGATTTAATCAGTGACTAATATTAATCATAGCTAATATATTGTTTATTATATTTCAATATTTATAATAAATATGTTAATATTTTATTTATAATAAAAACGCATCACATTTAGCTAAAAACGAAGTTATGAAAGATTGATGTAAAACATCAGACATGATCATTTAGGAGGGTGGAGGGTGAAACAGTCGTTTTAGTCATTTGCAGTTATTGATCATAATGCCCCCAGGGGGTGTTCTTTTGAAGTCACGTGGTCTGATGTGATGCGTTCAATTCCTGACGCCTAAACGTCGTGGACAGAACACTTGGGCGCTTCAACACACCTGCCCCTCCCCCCCCCCCCTCGAAATAAAAAATAAGGAAAATATTAAATAGGAAATAGATATTGACCTTTTTATGCTAGGTCGAATAACAGATCAATTGATTATGAAAGAATGATAAAATAATATGTTTTGTTGATTACCAAATAGTCAAGTTTGATTACCAAGTTTGAGGCTAGTTTCGTTTAAAGGCCGGGGCTAAAATTTTCTAGAAATTGTGAACGTTACACAACTCTTTAAATATAGACGCCTAAATTTTTGGTTGTATGATATTGATAAAACTCCTTTACTTGTAATCAATTAAATACGGTAACATTTCTAAGCCTTAAAATATCAGAATATTTTGTGATTGCGTGGGAGACGGCTAATATGTTAATTACTTAATCCGAAAATGGAGGTAAACAACTTAGACCAACCCTTCCATTTGCACAGCAGACGAACTATTTAGAACAGACAGACGTTTATGACGTCATAGCTTGGAAGATAATCGTCTGCTCTTTCAAGAGAAGAAAGCTAATAATTGAGTCCTCATGCTGCGGTTACGTAATCACCTCTCATGTCTTGGATTAATTTGCTTCTCAAATGCCCTGCTCCCATAATCCCTCTTTTCAGCACTTCCGCTATCATTTTCCACCTCCCATTATGGAGAGAGACACAAACGAACAACAATTTTCACCGGTGTATTTTGAGCAAGAACAAAGGTCAACAATAGGATCAATTACGATTGTTAAGAGCATGACTTCCTGTCTCCTGCGCAGGAGAGCAGTTCCGATGACAGTTGACCACGTGATCTTAAAAGGCAGACGATTTTTCTTCGGGGCCAAAATTTTTGTGGGACAGATTTGAGTAAAGTTCCTTTGGAATTTGTTGAAAGTTTTAGGCTAACCAGTGCTCCATGATTAAAGCAGTTCCTCTCAATTTATTCCATTTTGTAATCATTTTGGAATTTTCTGAGGACTTCGCTCTTGAAATAATTGCCCTCAGTTTAAGTAAGAACTCCTTGACCTTAAGTAAAGAGGTTCCGCCATCTTGAAACAACCGTAGTGCTTGCTAAATATTTTCCTGTAATTTGGAGGGGGAAATAACTCAGAGGAAAGATCGTAATTTTGTGCAATTATTTTACCGCTAAGAAACTACGCCCTTTGTTGGTGTTCTTCCAAACTACTTAGTAGTGGGAAGACTTCGAGACAAAATCGTCTGCTTTCGAAGAGTTGTGATAGAATAAAGAATACTTGAAGAAGAATGATAAACATTTGGAGAAAAAATGAAGAGCAAGTCTTATAACTAATAATCATTTATACAAACCCATTAGGGAGGCAGTTGTTTCTTAATCTTTTCATCTTTCGGGCCACATTTGCTTTAAGATTGTCGTCTGCTTGATCTCTGTCCTTTTGCCAAACTTAATGGATCTTATGGATTTTCCTCTGAAAGTCGCCAAAAAGCAAATTATTTGTTCGGCACTGGATTGTCCTTAAGGCAATTTGCGGCGGTCAACAGCCTTACAAAATAATCCTATCCAAGTTTATGGTTATGGATTTTGAAAAAAAAAAATCTTTAAAGGTCACAAATCAAAAACAAAACTTTACAGGATTCTCTTTCTTCTTTCTTTCTTTCTTCCTTTCTTTCTTTCCTCAACCCACAGAAGCTAAAATGGAACCCTTTTAAAGTACAATCAGAGGCTATTAAATTGTTTACTTAGGTTAAGGGCTTTTTTGTTGAATCCTGGGCTGCATATGTTGGGCAGCTTAGGTGACCAGTGGGCATTGCTTGGGGGTGCAAAGTCAGGGTATCTTTGACAGCACAGGTGTGAGGTTCATTGAAACCTCCTTACAATGTTTAAACAAGGTTTTAACACCACCTTTATTCCACATTCGAACGCACGTCAAAAATTTGAAGAGACCGAATTCAATTCTCTGACCCGAGCGCGTGCCATACTCACGCAGTGCGCGTGCAGAAAGTAATATATTCTCAAATAACAAAAGCCCCCACCCCAATTTGAGATCTTATGGTCAGTCCCAGCTGGACAATGGCTATTTACTGACCAGTGGATAAGGTTTCTTGTTAATTCTAACTTCTGAAGCTTCCGGAGTCTTGAATTCGACCGTCTTTTTGAGGATAATTAATTCCCCAAAGTAGTTCTGATGTTTTTCAGAAATCGAATATGGCTAAAAAGGAGCATTGGAATATAATGGGAAATTAAACTCCAACAAGATAGATTTATCTGACAAATAAAAGGATTAAACAGCTGTAAATATATAAGTTTAAATTTATGTGTACAATTTGTTATTAAAAAAACCTAACCATAAAAACTGCAGCATCTGACTCACAGTTTTCTAGCTGGTCTTGGCTGACGCCAGTGCTCAGTGCTGACACCTGTTAGGCAATGCGGCAATCAAATATGGTTGCAAAATCTTCACTTGCCTAAAATCCCATAAGACTGCACTTTTCTTTCGTGTTTTAAATCTATAATGTGTTTATATTATCTAGTTTTTATTATTATTCAAAATTGCCTAGTACTAGACCAACATATAACAATTTAGCAGAAATTTCGCTACTAAATTAAATTCCTTCCTTTCTTAGTTTTCTAATACTTATCATATTTCTTATAGATATTTAAAATAAACAATAATTGGCAACTATGCAACTTCGCACTTAATAGCTCATTATTGCATGAGGTCAATGGCCTGGGGATCTATAATTTTATGACTTTTTCTGCCTTTATACTTTTGGAATAAGGGGGTAAAAACAATATACCCTGAGGTGATTAAGGGTATGCTAGGGGTGGTTTTGGTCACAGGAGGTGATGACCATGCGGGAGTAGGTTCTATGGGGGCAGGTGTTTAGCCCCACCTGATCTGTGATCAAAGATCAAACAGAGATCAAATGAAAGCCTAATAAGGATCAAAAGGTGATCTCATAATTACTGTGATGCTGATGTATTCATATGAACATACAGCTGTACTTTCATTTTTGTCTATCTATAAATAAATCTACCCCCAATTTTTCTATCTATCTATATATCTATCTATATATCTATCTGTCTATCTATCTGTCTATCTATCCATCCGTCTATCTATTTGTCTGTCAGTCTGTCTATCTATCTATCTATCTATCTGTCTATCCATCTGTCTATCTATCCATCCGTCTATCTATCTATCTGTCTATCTATCTATCTATCTATCTAAGCCTGGGGTAATTTAATCACCTCAGCATAGAGACTTAATTACTTCTATATATATGCATTATTTAACTCATTGCCCAGAATTAATTTCCATTGAAAGTAATTTAAGAATTGAAACACTAAGCTTTAAAACTGTGGTGTCACATGATCTAATTGTTTGGTAATTTTCAACAAGTTACCAAAGTTTGATTAATTTAGTTTAAGAAACCGAAACCTTGGAAACAATTGCAATTGAGATTTTGACAACTTATTAATCAAAAGTTAATTCGCGGCTTCAAAATTTCATTAGAAATTTGAGTTGTGAATTTTCACGTTTTGACTTTATAAGATCATTATGATCTTAAAGGGATTATATTATTAATCTAAAATTCATTATAATAATTCCTATAAATATACTTGAATTAACGAACAGTGTTACTTAAATACCTAAAAATACCAAGGTATATGAGTTAAATTTATAGGATTTAGTAACAGAATGGTTTATAATGCTATTTGAAAACAATAGAAGCTTAAAAAGAATTTTTGCTATTGATAAAAGCTAATTTTAGCCAAAGCTGTTTTGGGTTAAATGCAATTAATAGCAAGCCTATTATGATCCGGGCAACACGATTGCAATTAAGGTCTTTGCTAATTAAAGCTGACTGTCCTTCAGGCATGGGCTTGTTCTAGCGGATCTTAAAACAATCGGTTGCCATGGTAACAAATAGCAATCGTGCAAAGAGGCCTGTGAATGCTTACTGGCAGTTTGTTTAATTTTGGCTTTAAAGAATTTAAACAAAAGAAAAAAAGAACAAAAAACTTCTTTCATCTCTGATGCAAACATGAACTTAACCAGTTTTGTGGTATCAGTCATTGAGGGTAGATCGAACCATACACTTCGTGGAAACCTGGGATCCATATAGCTGGATTGAATAATTGTTACAATCAAGTTATTTTGCACGGATTCATATACATATTTGATATTTAGTAGGAAATTATTGATAATATTTTGATGCATTTGATCATGAATCAAACCTGCGTGTTCGTTACACAGCCTCATGGTAAGAAATTGTTATTTAGCTAACCTCATATTTTGGAAAAGTGCATTTCGTTGAATTAATAGGAATGTTATACTTTCTGATAGGAGACTATGTTTTATGATATGTTTACAAACTCTTTGTCTTTTCTTTTTGTTTACTTCAACACATTATTCCAGAAGTTCCATTTTCATAATTTCATAATAATAACAATATTTTTCTATATTGTAACCAAGCAATTTCATTATCTGCATTCATTGAACTTATGTACTTGCATCTTAGCAAACAATTTCATGCATAAATTTGCATAAATTACAGGCACATCCAAGTACCACTTCAATGCGCATATGAACAGTCACTTCGAGCACAGATGTCCTAACTGTGATTACACTTCAAGAACGGAAGGACGTCTAAAGCGACACATGAAGGACTTCCATGGCGATAACCCTCCTGAGAACTTCTCCGGAATGAAAATGATCCGCCAAGTATCTCGCCCGAAAGTTTTCAAATGCAAGCAATGTGATTTCCAGAGTGAAATCAAGGTAAGAATAGAAGATTTGTAAATCGTAATGTATGCATGTTGTGTGAATTTGCTGTATTTATAGAATAGAATAAGAATATTGTGACTAATCAAAACTTAAAATTACTAAAAAAGATGCTCATTTTTTATAAAGAGATTTGTATAATTAAGACAACTCTGAATGATCTTAAAATTAGAGTAAAA
Source organism: Alitta virens (assembly GCA_932294295.1). Taxonomy (NCBI): domain Eukaryota; kingdom Metazoa; phylum Annelida; class Polychaeta; order Phyllodocida; family Nereididae; genus Alitta; species Alitta virens. The sequence goes on along the minus strand of OW028583.1, from coordinate 27,874,743 downwards.
TTGATTCTGGAACTCATTTCCTTTGCAATGAAAGTATCATGAAAAAGTGTTTTTTGAGTGTCTTAATAGTGGGGTACCTTAAAATGACCTTAACCTTTATGACTTTTTCCAGGTTGACTTCTGGGAGCACTCAAGGTCCCACATCAAGGAAGAGAAGGTCCTGCAGTGTCCCAAATGTCCATTCGTGACAGAGTACAAGCATCACTTGGAGTATCACCTGCGTAACCATTTTGGATCAAAACCCTTCAAGTGCCCAAAATGCAACTACGCCTGCGTAAACAAGTCCATGTTGAACTCGCACATGAAGAGCCACACGAATGTATATCAGTACAGATGCGCTGACTGCACTTACGCCACCAAATACTGCCACAGTCTGAAGCTTCACCTAAAGAAATACAACCACAAGCCAGCGACAGTACTGAACGCAGATGGCAGCCTACCGACCGACGGATCAGGTGATTTTGAGTTGGTGTCGAAACGCGGCCCACCAAGAGGACCGCGGTCAGTAAAACGCGACAAGAGTCCTCCCGGACAGAGTGTTGTGCTGCCCCACCGCACTGTACCAGGACCACCTCCTCCACCTCCCATGAACACTGGTCTCATGTCTCCATTCTGGCCCATGATGGCAGCGGCTCAGTTCTCCAATGGTCTTCGTCCTCCTCCACCATTGATATCAATGTCAGGACTCGATCATATGGCCATGGGATATCCAGCAGACCCAAGCAAGATGCCCATGGGACTCATGCCTCCTGGTCTTATGCTTGGGTCCAAGTGTAAATGCACAATGTGCGACTTCACTGCAGACAGCCACGTGCAGCTTACTCAGCATATGTTCCAGGTGAGAATACATATCCTTGAAGTGCGATTCAATAATTTAGTATGATTGCGTTATGTTTATATTCTCTTGCTACTATGTGCTTTTCTGATCATGACATACAATTTGATTATTTCAGGTGCATGCCACAGAAAACCAAGACCTGTTCAACATGTATGGCATCCCAGCTGATGCTATCATGGAACAAGCGATGCGATCAGCAGCAGAAGCAGCTAACAAGGTGGTCGGAATGGGCCCCAACAAATCTTTCCCTGCTCCTTCTCCCAGTCCCAAGTCTGGATCAAGCAAGAGTCCTAGCACTCCTCAGCAGATGCCCACACCCACCTGGATGAAGCAGGAGTCGTCAGAAGATGGAATACCAGCCGTCACTCCCACCCCACCTACAACGTCGACCCCTCGAGCTCGTCCTAATGGTGAAATTCCTCTCGATTTGACAAAACCGAAGTCTGATTTCCCATTCGGCCCACTGAGCAGCATGAACTTTGCAAGAGTTCTCAAACGCCCCTTGTCGGAAGAAGACAACCCTGAAAATGCTGACTCACCACCAGACAAGGTAGACGACAATGCTGAGTCATCTCCGACTCCTCGTAAACGTTCTCGAAAAGGCAAAGCATACAAGTTAGACACTATCTGCATGAAACTGCAAGAAAGATATGGACCTGAGTCCCCTGGTGGTGAAGAGGGGGAAGATTACATTTCTGATTACAACTCAGAGCAAGGAGAATCAAACCACGAGTCGCCAGAGAGTGCTATGCAACGACAGATCTCCCATGAAGAACCAATGTCAAATGGTCCCATGTCTGACAGCCATGTGTCTGAGGGTCAGTTGGATGAACACTCTCCTGAACAGGAGGCATCTGGTCGCGAATCTGCTGGATCTCTGTCAAACGAGCGTGTCAGTCCAGCAGGAATCGATTACAAGCAGATCCACGACAGTCTCCGAGAGTTGAACAACGGCTTTGAGGAGAAGACAGAAGACCAAGAATTCAAAGATAATCCTGAGGAGTTGGTTATTGCCAGCGAAAACCCAGAAGGAGATGTTGCCCAAGCTTTGGCCTTTGCTCAGTCGCGTCGAAGAGAGAGCACTGGAGAGTCATACAACGGAAGCATCAACAGGCGAAAGATGTTCATCATGCGGCATAATGACCAGCAGGCTGCGGAGGCTGCTGCAGGTAGAGTGATGGTCAGCCCAGAAGCGGCTGCAATCGAGAGCCCAAACAACATGCCTCTTGCTTCCCCACCGCTTCTTCCCAGAATCATCGCACCTCAACTTCCAGATGAAACGGTCGATGAACCTCCACAAGGCAGCGTTTATGAGTGCACTCGCTGTGCTATCATGTTCAGGGACTGCATCATGTACACCATGCACATGGGGTACCATGGCTATCAAGATCCTTTTAAATGTAATATGTGTGGACATCAGGCAAAAGATCGGGTCGAGTTTTTCTTGCACATTGCGCGGTCTGCTCACGAGTGACCATAAAATAATCAATGAGCAATGACTCAAAAGTGACTGATCCAAGGGTATCTTTTTACACTTGCAAAGAAGAGACAATCGCTGAAACAGGAGCGCCAACAGTACCAGACTTTATTCGCTCTTACTCTCTAGACTCAGGGTATACTAAGCCAGCCTGTTATCCAGTATTTCCTGTGCAGGGATATCATGTGTAATAGTCTTCAGTGTAATGACCATTGACTGTCTTATAAACTGTAACACAAACTGATGCGTAAACACAACTCAGGAAAAATGTTGTAACGGCGAGTAGTTTGTTGTGGATGTGTCAGTGTGTATTCTTGTGTAGTCATAATAGAACTCCTATGCAGTATGTAGAATTACTGTTATTTAACTGAATGATGTTAGGGCATGTTACTTTGACTTGAGAATGCTGTTTTGTGTTTGATGAAATACTTGATAATTTTTATGCAAGAATCGACCACCGAGCCTGATTGGACCTTGAAGCAATGTGAAGGTCGCGCTGCGTCGAGTGTGGAAATATAGTAGTTCTATGATTTTCCTGCAGATGGCAGGCTAATCACGTGATCAGATGGCTGTGGTCACATGACCAAATAACAGTGTTTGTAATTGTTTTTGTTGCACTTGATTGTCAGAAAAAAACAACCTTGAAACTACCTCATTTTTGTGTGTCAGGCAAATAAGTCAGTTTGGTGTCTTATGTGTTTTGCACTTTGTTTTGCACTGAAAATTTCTTGCAAATGACTTTTATTACTTCCAGAATGGCATAAAATTTAAAACAAAAAAGTGGCATTTTAGCTATTTATGTGGGTAACAACACCTCACTGACTTATCTACCTTCTAACAGCTTTACCTAAATGTGTTGACATATTGCTGTCTCAAGTCCGATTCTGAATGCGTACTGTACATATATACTGAATATGATATAATTGTGTGATATTTATTGATGTCTTCGCATATATATGCTTTAGTCTAGTGTAGCCTTGGCGTGCTTGTAGAATGTTTTCCTTGTTTTTTTGCTGCTAATAAATAGCAAAATGTTAAGCTACTTGATATAAACATTAGTTTTTTGTTATGCTCGATCAGGTGTAGTTGCTTGTTGCATTATTAATCTTGTTTATTTGTGACACTGATAGTTCTTGAGAAATCCACTAGGATCCAGCGCAGTGCTTCCCGCTTAATACTCTAGATGGCGCAACTGCATTGTGCGGGCTTTTTGAATGCAATCAATTAACGCTTCCTTCTGTTTTCCGCTGCTTTGTTCTGAGTGCAAACTGCAGTCATTGTTTATGCTAAATAGGTAATTGTGACGTCATTGTTGTCTTAGCAACAGGCGCATAATCCATCCCAAAATGCACTGAGCTGCAATAAATGCTGATACCATGGCAACGGCTGTATAGATGTTAACAATTGTGATTATGTTGCCATGGTAACAAACAGTCAGTTGTATGCTCTGAAATTAAGTGTCTTTTCTGCAGTTTTCGTGTGTCACCTTGTGCTGTTGATTGAATTATCCGAATATGATAATGTGCATGGATTAGAAATGTGTTGATATATTATCATATATTAATAAGGGACCCAAATTTATCCACTGTCCATTTTAATAAGAATATATCTTGGCCTCTCTTGCCACTTTTTTCTGCCTAAAATCTCTTATTTCTGGACTTTAAATAACAAGTTCAAGAATCAGATCTCTCACAAGTTTTGCCATTATATTCAGGGTAATCATGTAAGCTGTTTGCCGATTGGTCAGTTCACTTGAGGTCTTTGTATTTAGACTAATCGCAGCAGTCTTTACATCACAATGTAGAATGTGAAATTTTGAATATTTATCACATTGTGAAATAATTTTATTAATTTTTCCCTCTGTTGTTGGCAGCCTATATAGATTTTATTATTGCCTTTATTTTCTCAACATAGGTATATTTAAATGACATTTTTGCAGCACTATGGCGTCTCTAATTTTGCATACATTAAAAAAAAAGGCAATTTGGCATAAGTTTGTTTTGTTGCATGAGTAACCAATTCATTATTGACCAGGTTACCATGGTTATGCGTTGATTTGTATATTATGACATTTGTTTTTTGAAATGTTTTTGTTTACTTTCTATCTCGGTCCAGGGTAGGGAAATATATATTTTTTAATAATGAAAGTATTAATTTATAATCACTTAAGCATGTATGACATTTTTCTCTTTGTATATACATAGTGTTGACAATTTCATGTGGTGCAAATGTTGATTTCTTCTAATGACATAAATGGACTTGTTCTTAGCCAATCACGTTCAAGGATTTGACCCAACAGCCAATCAGAATTGAGAATAGGATATTGTGCTCTGATTGGTTTGTTTTGGTCACGTGATGAGCTAAATATAGCTCCAATCTACCTCAACTGTGTCTCAACTTCTAATCTATAGATTTCATCGTGCATATATATGTCCAAATGTATGTGTGGTAAACTTCTATATATATATATATATATTGATGTATATGACAGTTATATATGCAATTGGAAGAACAGTCATTGAATTGAATGTGGGCAACCACGCATAACTCAGGTCAGATTCTTAAACTTAACAAGAATCGCTAATTTTTCAGGGTACTGTGTACAATATGAAGCACATTAATGTTATATACTTATGTAACCATTTAACATGTGTGCTAATAGTAATATTATATATATGTAAACCATGCAATAATAATATACATAATTATATATACTGTTAGAATAGTTACCTGTAATTAGTAGGACTTGCGTATAAGTAACTATAACTGCCAATATGTAACCAGATCAGCATTAATTATGATTTATAAAAATTTCATAAGATACAGCTATAATAAGCCTATGTTAGATTACCAATAATCAATAATTTGGACATTCTAGTGAGATAGCTATAACTTCTCTAAATATGCCACTAGTTTGCCATATATGTACCAAAAACAAAGTAGATTGCTAAAATATTATATGTAATAATATTATGAATGTTATCAATATTATAATATATTCTCTTCATAAGGCAGGCCCATGATATCTCAGGGAGTATAAATGTTATTATTGTTATAATGGGTGTGTTTTATGTGAGAAGATATGTTGCTGGGTGTATTTTGCATAAATATGCATAAATTTGCATACATTTGCATGGATTTGAATATATTTCATTAATGAGTCTGTGTTGTCATGATTACAATAGTAAACATGCATAAGAAATACTTAAATATTGTCACAATAACTGAAGAATATTGTCATTCTGAATTCATCTATATTGTTAGTTATCAATATTGTGTTTGATTATAGTGAAAATTCAGCATTGCTGCTTCAGTGAAAATGGTATGAACATATAATATATAACATTGTAAGTCACTGTCTATATCATAATTGCCTATAACTGTTTGGTATACAGTACACCTATTGTGGTTTAATAATATTAATTATAATATCATGATAATAATTAGTAAGCAATTTGGAATATTATGAATGTTATGTGCATGGAGCTAAGACATGTTAATTTATGCACTGTTTTTCTTTCTGTAATACATTTTATTACTGTGTGTTTGTTTTAGAAAAATACTAGATTAGAAGATAAAATAATTATAATACCCAATGGGTGTCTTCTGTCATATGTGTGACATGAATAAAAATATCGTTGAACTGAAAAGAGAAATTGTCTTTTTTTTTATTATACGTTTCATCTTTACCTAAAATCGCATCCGTCCTTTGACCACTATCACACTATGTCCAATATTTTATTTTTATTTTTTATATATAATGACATGTAAGCAGCTATGAAAGTGGTCAAAGCACGTAATCAAAAAACTATCAATTTAGTGGGCCGTTAAACCCACTTAGAAAAACCTTACCTGAAATCACATCCGTGCTTCTACCATATCCACACTATGTTCAAAAAATTTTATTTTTTTTATAATGACTAGAAACTAAGATAGTGGTTAAAACATGGAATCAATCAGACGTGGCAATTTATCAAAAGACTCGCCTGCTGAACAGCGTGAAGGCGTTGCAACCACTTTTTTTCGACCAGCAAGTTTCTTTGTGCAGCCAATCAGATATGGCGATACAAAAGACGCGCCCACTGAACAGCTTGAAGGCGTTGCAACCACTTTTTTTCGACCAGCAAGTTTCTTAGTGCAGCCAATCAGACATGGCGATACAAAAGACGCGCCCGCTGAACAGCTTGAAGGTGTTGCAACCACCTGTTTTTCGGACCGCTAGTTTTCTTTTAGCATGTACTCGGAATCACAGAATTGCAAGTTCAAATTCGCCACCCTGAAAAAGCTCAAAACTGAATGGTTTTGTGTAACTAAGTATTCACACTATTAGCAATGTTTTAATACCTAGACAATCCATAAATAACGGGAGGTGAATTTCGCTGATTCTGAGTGTAACAATATTGATATGATTATTATCCGGAAGGTTTCTAGAAACCTGCAGGATATTGGGATGAGTACATCAGAGTGAGAAGGACATGATTCAGGAAAATTTTCAAACGAATAACCTCGTTGGAGATCAAGCTGAGGAGTGTCACATAGGGCTCAGTATACTTTAAAATGCATTGCGCAATATCGTTCGGCTCGATTTGTTAGGAAGGATAGGAGTATTGTGCTAAAAAATGCATAAAATGAATGTGTCATTTCACCTACCGGCACTTGCTCACCCGCAAACCTAGCTCCTGGAACTTTGTTTACATTATGCCCACAACTTCCGGTTGACTTTTGAGTGATGTTTTGAACTTTTCAAGTCTTTGACATGCCAGAAAAGTGATTCTGAAGTCACGTTAGTGTGTTATTGACTTATTCCAACTTAGTTATCTCTGTTAGAGGCCGTTTTTGAGCTGTAGTGAGTGTAGGAAATCAGACATGCCAAGTCTCACACATTTGGTTGCTGTCTCACTCTTCTGGACTTGAGTAGTTTCTTCACTAACACTATGGGGACCAGAATAAATCTTAACATTTTAATATAAACAGGTTGGAAAGAGCCAAAACTCACATATTCACCACTCAAGAACTTGGCATTTCTGGGGAATCCGTAGTTGATCTTTGCATTGTCCCAGTAAAATGCGGACCACACAGACCATGCGGACTATCGCTAAACCAACACTCTCAATGAGTGAGTGTGAGACTCACTCTCAATGAGTGAGTGTGAGACTCACTCTCAATGAGTGAGTGTGAGACTCACTCTCAATGAGTGAGTGTGAGACTCACTCTCAATGAGTGAGTGTGAGACTCACTCTCAATGAGTGAGTGTGAGACTCACTCTCAATGGGTGAAACTTGGCATGTTTGGTACTAGCACTATCACTTTACCAATCCACTAAAATGTACAAGATCATCTTCTGGATTCAGCAGCGTAGGCTCTAGTATTTTTTTTAAAGCACAGCGGCATGTGAAGGTACAGGGTTCGATCCCTGGCCTGGCTACACTTCTGGGACTCCATGAGCAGCATCTACAAATTGATGTTGCCTTGTACTGCTGTCACTGCCCAGGACCCTTGAAGCTTTAGGGGCCCTAAGCTGGGGGCTCTACTTGAGCCACAGTCGACCAGGCTTATAGGGTCCCTGGGAAACTAAAGTTACCTACGAGATCGCTACTCACGTACAACGTGTTGCTGACCGAACAAATTAGTTCAATCTTTGACGCTCTAGATTGCTTCGTAAACAGTGTAAAATATCATAATTTTGGCAGTTATATATTCCTTGAACACTATTGAGCAACATTGAATCGATGACCATAGGTAAAAACTGCCTGGGTTAGTTATGCAAAAATTTTGGTGAGTTGCTTTAAATGAGAATCTGTACACGCTCGCACTGCTCGTCCAGTAATTAAGTGAATATAGATGGCGCGGGCAGCGGACTTGTACACAGCTTGTACTGAGTGTCTATGACATTGCTGAGACAAGTAAATAGACACCACCCACGGAGTTAATGTGTAACATGGTGTGGATGCCAAGATCTTATCATTACGTGTGCCCCTGGCAGCTGTCAGTTAATTAAGCTTAACTTCTAGTATAGTAGCACTTAGGCATAGCAATAATTCAACAGTACATCTCATTGGCTAACGGGATTGTGAACATTGCTAAGCTGAACCATACACTCGATTCAATGATTATAATATCATATTAATAATTAATATATATATATATTTTTTAAAGTATGTGTTGTTGAACAACCAAGAAATTTGTTGCAGCAACCAAGATATATTAGTAGACCTTACCATCTGACTGGTGCATCGAGCCATTAAATAGTTCTAATTCAACCAAATTAAAACTACATTAATGGCTCATAATTGCTGCACCAGGTCTTACGCAATCCAGTTTGTGCCTCTATTGACATGAAGCCTCTTTGCAAAATCCAGGTGTTCCTTATTTTGGAAGGCTCAAAGTGCTGCTCCCTAGGTTGTGGCACCATGTAAAATATAATATACTTTTCGTTTTTAGGGATGTGCACATAGCCTATATTACACTTACTCACACTAAGTCACAATGATATAAAAAAAACAGTACCAAATAATAAAGCCGGGTACTACTATCCATATTAACTTGACCACCCTGTTTTGTTACACCAGGTGGCTACGGAGCTGAACATACCCTTTAGCCACCTGGTGGTAAGGTGAGCACTACAGCAATCGTTTCAAGGTTGCAATCCATGAATAAAAATACCTATATAATATAATGTAATAGCGTCAGCCATACAAAATATTTAAAACGAGAATCTAAATATACTGTTTTCCCATGTAGGTTTAATCACACACACACACACACACACACAGAAATTAATTCAGCCACATCTAAATAGGGCAAAACCACACGATTTTTTCAAAAGTTTGCCTTCTTTCCGTCCACCTTCATATACCGTAAAGGAGGGTATTATCGACACTCACATTAGAATGTTAACAATTTTGTTAACAAACCAATTTAAATGTCGATAATACCTGCCCTGTCAATAATGCTATCCTTTATGGTACAGTGGTTCTGCGGTTTTATTACTTAGCACCATCTAAAACAAGCACTGATAAGTCAAATTTTTTTTCTCTATATTTTAGACACTTACTAATATTTATTTTTATATACATCCTATCACACTGGGCCTTGTTTTTAGTGCAGGACAAAATATCGTAAGACCGAACATGCAGCGCACCAAACCCGCAGCGCAAAGAGTAAGTACCAAGAAGCACCACTCACTATACTTTACATTGTAAACGCTGCGCCTCTTTTTCCCAGCATGCATAGCGCGCCAGAGTTCTTTAACGCCCCTAGTGGATAATAAAATTCATTCAGAAATTTCCAGTCAAGTACGTAGACTTGCTTATTTCATGTGAACAACACATTAAAATGTTTCCACATTATTTCATTGTCATAATGGGCTTAAGGACTAAATATTTACCATATTTACAAGGTCAACAAACACCAAAATCTGAACGCTACCATGTCCGTATCATGGCATATGACGTCATAATCGGTCAGTATGATGTCACTCAATAGCCGCCGATTGTTCTCTGTTTATGACGTAATCAGCTCGGTTAACAATGCGCCTCTTTTTCCCTGTAGGCTTAGCGCATCCTACTTACGAGAGTGCGGGTTCTTGATACTTATTCTTTGCTCAGCGCACCGAACCCTCAGCACTGGTGGAATGTGGAAGAATTAGTGGATTGCTACCTTCAATGAATCAGTCCCTCCAGAAAGGCAGCGCTATGAATCGGCGCAAAGCATCAGCCTTTCTCATAACCGATTTGCGGCTCCCCTGAAATCGGAGGGACATGCTCCGTGCGTCGATCATCTGCAAACTATTCAAGAAGCCACAGATTTTTTTCTTTTGGATATAACTATTTCAGCACAACGAAATTGCAACTTTACCGTCGAATTCCACCAATTGCAGCTGGTACTATTTTCGTGTCACTGAACAAATGTGTCAACGACGTTGCAACGGTTTCCAATGATCTTTTACCCACAGTATACCAGAATGCCCTGGTTGAGTTCGTAGAAAGGCCGTGCTATGCACTAGGTCTAGTTAGACAAGCGCCGCCTTTCGGTTAGAAATTGTCCAATGAAGTTTCTTATGAAAGGTGGCACCATGATCCGATGCAAAGCACCAACCTTTCTCATAACCGATTTGCGGCTCCCATGAAATCGGGGAGAGAAATGTCTAGATGCGTCGTCTGCACACAATGTAGTGCTTTTCCTTCACTGCAAAACTGGTGCACCCGTAACCGTGCAGATGCTTTCTTTGCCCAAAACCTGTAAGACCACTACAAAACTGCACAACTTTAGACAAGAGTTCCTCCAACGGCTGCTGGTACTATTTTCATTCCGGTGAGACTGAACAAGCGTGCAACGCCATATACTTGTAGAAATAGTTTTCAACTTTTCATGTCCATTGCAATGATCTTTTACCCACAGAATATACCACAATCCCTTGTGTCAGTTATTAGAAAGACTGGTGCTATGCACCTGACAAGCGCTGTCTTTCTGTTAGAATAGCTATTATTCTATATTCCCTTGTTATTATCCAGTTCTTAGACATTTGACAAACGTAAAAATGTCTAGGAACAGGATATATGGAAGTTGATGTGTATTTTACGCAGTAGTCAATGAATAATACCAGGGTGTAGATTTCGCATGACGGGTTGGGGGATGCAGCCATACATTATCTGTCGCACCGTGCCTTTTAATCGTAGAAGTGGTTGCATTAAATGCGCGGGCACTTGTAAAGATGTAAAGTAATTGTGGATCATTGATGCAAACTATTATTGGATTGGCTTCAGTTTTGTTTGATAAGGTAGCTGGGATAAATCCGGGTAGCCATTTTTAATAAGGAACTGAAGGTAAATTTGGAAATTTTGTTTTAATACTTTACCTCTTTTTATAAACTCCTTGGTTACCACTTCCAAAATGCTAAATCAATGTTTAAAATATATTTGAATCTGTAACCATGGAATTTTACTAATATTTCAGCCAATCGATTGTGTCAGATTGGCTCACAACCTTTGTATTTTTCACCAAAGGGCAGCACCTGCAAGTCCTTTCATTATCATTCCCCTAGCCAGAACTGACCTAAATTGCATTAGATGTGATGTACAGGGTGCGGCATAAAAACTTGCACCAGCAGCTACTGCTACCTCTTTTGTTATTACCTCAATTGACTGTAATCGCATGCAGAGCTCTGCAATCATACACACGAAAGTAATAATAGTCCTAAATTATGTTTATAAATATATTTTAGTTTTTCCTCAAGAATTATAGATAATATGGATCTAAATATAGCACATGCACACTTATCACACCTTCGGGTGATTTTCAACTCGGCTTTTGCAATATAAGCATTAGATTATGTCACTGATCATACAAATGTGTTACAGACACCTTTCTTGTCCTTTGCCGCCAAAAATAGGGCAAATAGATTCAATTTTAATAAGAAGGTAGAGCATTGACACTTTTGAGGCGGAAAGTGCCATTTTGGATTTTGGTAAATTTTCTTTTCTGTTTAATTAACTGGCCAATCCTCCTGAAAATCATGTGATTATTTCGAGATTAGTTGTAAATTCAAAAATTCCCTCTAGAATGTCATTATATTTCTCTGTTTTAATTTCATGACCTTGCTAAATCCCAACTGGAACCAACCTTCTTATCATCTAATACCTTGATATATATATGCACATATAAAAAGGAGGATTCTGTGCAAATATTATATTTTCTATGACACATTTTTCAATAAACATGTTAGCATACCTTATTGTCATGTACACTACCAGTCAAAAGTATTTGGACACCATCAGATTTTTCAAATTACTAATACGCTTCCATTCAAACTTAGTATTACTACTAACTGTGGTTGCCAAAAACACCAGATAGGGAGGTGTGTTTTGGGTCATTGTCTTGTTGTAGAATGAATCCTTGGCCAATGATTTGTTTGCCAGATGGAAGAGCATGTCGATGGAGGATACTGTGATAGCCCTTCTGGTTGAGAATATGCAGATCTCCAACTCTTGATCCAGCAAAACACCCCAACCATTACACTACCTCCCATAAGCTTCACTGCACTAGCTGTACACTCTGGCCAAATCCTTTCTCCCACTCGACAGCGCACATAACATCTCCTTTTTCAACCATAGATTTCAAACTTCGACTCATCCGTCAATAAAACCTTGAACCAGTCCTCTACTGTCCAGTTCCCGTGTTTTTTGGCCCACTCAAGTCTCTTTTTCTTATTCACAGGCCTTAGCAAAGACTTTCTTGCTGACATGCAACCTTTTAGGCCAGCTTCCCCTAAGTCTTCTTTGCACAGTGGAGGTGGACACTTTAACATTGTGGATCTCGTTGACTTTGGCTTGTATTTGTGGTGCACAGAGCCGTCTGTTAAGCAAGCTGGTCACACAAATATCTAGTCTTTTGGCAAGAACGCCTGTAGGAATAGCCTTCATTTCTTAAAGTTCTGATTGATTGCCTAGTCTCTATAGAAAGCGCCCTTTTGCATCCCATTTGAGGGTTTATGCACATTAGTCATCAATGAATTTTTGAAATTTTATGAAATTCGATGAACTTTTGTTAATCTGAAGCTGTCCGAATACTTTTAACTGGTAGTGTACATGGGTACTGCTCTATCGGCTACTACTATCGGCTTGCACTCTGATTTTTAACTGAAAAGTCAAGAGCATTTTCAAATTTACGTTTGCTCCATTCATGCTTTCACCAATGCCACGGTCACATGATGGTGGCGCCACTGGCAAAGAACATACTTAGAATCGCCAGTCCCATTGTCAACACACCCAGCGGACCATAAAATTAGAAAATAGCTCTGTCAAGTCCCTAGTTTTTTAAATTTTACAATTAAAATAAGTTAATATACCATTTCCACACGATTCCAGTGTTCTACGGGTCTAATGAAGCTAAAGTATTAGATATTTATCTGCACCATTGCATCTATATAATGTGTTAGGGCTGTGATGATGCCAGAGTCCTCTAGTGAGTTTTGGTTGAACTAGGCGGCCATGGCTATGTTGGATTATCAACGAAACGTGAATTCGAAAATGTCACAGAAATTGTTTAAAATCGGAAGAAATCAACCATATCTGAGCGCGAGACAAGAGAAAAAGGTATGTCTAAACCTAGAGCAGGTGTATTTCACGTGGCAAACGTTTATTAAAAGGCTAGTTCCCACACAAGTCGATATTCCATATTTTTTCATGTACAACGTTGTAACCCTGTCCTGTGGACAGGGGACTTGTAGCTATCATGCCCCCTGCTTTAAATTTACTAGACCAATCCTCTCCTTCAGGGCATTACCCTTTTGCATAAATTGTACTGATATGTGATATGAAGCGTGAAGTACAAAATTAAAAAATGTGCAGAAAAAGTTTAATTTTAATTTGCTAATTTCAATGGGGGTGGTTGCCTATGATTGCTTTGTGTAAAATGTTCAGAAAGTGACAATAAAATTTAGATCAGCAGCTAAATATAAGGTATTATAATAAGACCCAATGGTTATGTGGTATTTTTTTATATTCCCCACGAGTGGACAGATTGGCCAGGATTCACGAGTGGCGTTAGCCACGAGTGAATTCTGAAGCCAATCTGTCCACAAGTGAGGGAATATAAAAATATACCACATATCCACTTGGGTCTTATTTATACCCCACAATTTTCACTTTTAGTTGAGCTGCCTGGCTATGCATTTATGTAGTATAGAAAAAATTCATGAATATTAATTTTTGCCATTGACCAATCAGAGCATTGCATAACTGTCAACAACGTCATCACCTCAAAACTTTCTGGGACATTTTCACATTAATAAAAAAAATTACGAAATGATATTTACAAACCAGTTGTTAAATATTTCTTGTCAGAATTGTTTTTTACACTAGATTTGGATAGAAAATGTTTTATTGTTCAGTATTATTAGATTGTATTACTGAAGCGATGACGCTGCTGTGGCGTTGCCCATAGCAACACAGCCACACAATAGCTTGTATCTGTGGACTGAACAGACCATTGACTTTATGTTACGTTTTTTGGTCCTGGAATCGTTAATTCTTGTCCGATTTCAAAAATTCTAACTTTTTTAGGGAGCTGACAATTTTATCTATTGAATGGTGGTAAAATTGTGACTCCGAATATTGTTTTAAAGTGGCGGCGCTAATTTAAACGGCGAAGCGCTTAGCTGCAAAAAGTGATTTTTTGTCAGTGGCCTGCCATACATAGAAGTATGTGGTATACATTTCCCATCCTTGTAAGGTAAGCCATGTAGTATACACATGTATACCACATAGGCTATACCACATGGCTTTTCTATGTGGTATACAACTGATTGTGGGGTATAAACCAATAATGATAAAATAACATTCACTTCAGTTCCATGTACAAACAAAAATTTATTTCATAATTTTTTTATATCACACGCTAAAGCGCAAAACAAACAAAAAAAGGATAAACAAATCATGAAATACAACTAACAATCTTGAAAATTATATGCATATTATAAAGGTTCAAAGAAAATTAAACGCAACAATCAACACATAGAAGACATAGTACAAAAGTTAAACATAAAAATAAATAAAATAAAGAGCAACAAAAAATACACAAATAAGTACAAAACATATGGTTTTTCTATGTAAAAGTGCTGATCTAGTCATCTTCCCAAAGCAAGCCTACATCTCCACACAGCTATGCTGGGCGACCTTGCTGCACAAAAAATAGCTAGAAATAGGCTTAATTTGCTTGTGTATTCATACTGGTCGCAAAGATGTGGAGCGCAAAATCAGTATTATTTACAAAATGTAGCTATTTTTAGTGCAGCAACGTCTGCCATGATATTTGAGTGATTTGAACGCTGGTGCGTCGCTTGCATTGGCATTACTTAGTGGTATGCGCACATTCCCCACTAGGGGCTATGATGAAGAAAACTCTAGAAATGGCATTGAATCAGGCAAGGCTGCCCAGCATAGCTGTGCAGAGAAGGAGGCAGACATGCCAAGTCTTACGCATTTGGCGTGAGTCTCACGCATTTTGTTGCTGTCTCACGCCTGTGGACTTGAGTATTTTCTTCATATTTTAATTTAACTCATTCAATGAGTACCAGAATAAATCTTTAACATTTTATTGTAAACTGTTTGGAAAGAGCCAAAACTCACTCATTCACCACTTAAGAACTTGGCATCTCTGAACCGGGCCTTGCTTGGGGAGGATGATGCCGAATATTACATTCATTTCAAAAATTATGACATCTGCAAAATCAAAGATGTATCCACAATAAGTTGGTCCCCTCCTTCCGCACAAGTGCATAGGAGTCGGTCTCGGCCGCCATTACCACTTGACTTTTAGTCAGGATCCTGACTGTATTCTGATTGGCTGATGCTGTTCCGTTTCTGATTGGCTGGTACCAGAGGGGGGTCGTTCAAATCAACCATTCAGAAACCACGATGCAATGACCAATCATAGCCCTGCTTATCCTCTGCCAATCTCAAACCATGAAAGAAATGCTAGCAACCAGTCTCACTACAGTTAGGAGACTGCGGTTCCAGTGCTATATCCACAATTAAGATACAAGTTGACTCTCTATTTGACAAATTGCCAATACTATTTTCATTATTCTAACCCAAATAATTCATGGCACTTAAAAATTTACATCACATTTGTCAACTTTTTAAAAATAAAATTGTTATTTAGGTTAAGAATATTGCACATAAAGGACAATATTAACACATTTTTTCGATTTAAAATGAAATAGAAAATTATTAAAGGGGAACTAACCCCTAGAGCACTTTACCTCTCAGATTGTAGCTTAGGTCCATTGAAACACATCGCCGCTATTCCTACTGTTTATATATGCACTGGTATTGAAATATCCTGCATTTATTAGCCTTGTTTTGTAAACTGTGGAGGCCGCCATTTTTGAGTTTCCCGGGCATCATGGGATAGCAGGAAGTACGTCACTGTTGTACTAGTGCTGCCTGGATGTAAACACAACTGACTGACAGCTTGTGGCTCCGTTCTGACATGTACATGACACTGGATTAACTCATGGAGTGTTGAATGTATTTAACCAACTTCATAGTTATTATGCAAGGGAGTTAGTGTCCATTATTGGTACTCATAGCAAGGAATCGTAGCTTCATTCACACTACTAAAAACAATGAAAACAACCCTCCTGCACCCAGAATCGTGGCTTCTAGGCCAACAACAGTCTAGTGTCAATACACATGCTGTGTCTAAAACCACATACTCCATGCTCCTTAATACTTCTTATTGTCACTATATAATTAGAAGTATGTCAATAAATTTAATTATTAAAAAATGGCATCAAGATACAGCACATCATCCAGTGATTCTGATAATAATCAGATGGAGAATAATGATGGAGAAAGTGCTGCACAAGTCAGTGGAGTCAGGCCCTACATGTTTGAGCCTTGCTATGGCAGTAGTGAATGCCCAACAGATAGCTCTTTTGAGTCGGAGGGATCTTCATCTGAGAGTGACTATGATGAAATGCCTAGTAATAGACTAGTGGACAACACTGACTGGTGTTCATGTGGCTGCTGTGTGCCAGTCCAAACAGCAGTGGATGCAGTTTGCTGCCAAGAACTCCCTGAGGCAGTGGCAGAAATACAAAGAGGTGAGTGCAATACAATCTAATGTAAGGCCAGTCTTCTTTTATTTATTTTTCTTTATTTTTCTATTTTAATTAATGCTGAGGTTTCACTTACAAACTTTACCGAATCTTTCTTATATGGTATATACATATTAATGCCTGTTAAAGGGGAACTAAATGAATACTGCATGGTAAATATATATGGATGATTGTAAAAAAAATAGGTCTATAATAATGCCTATAGTTGCCTTTGTTCAATGTACATGTATGCATTTGCCGCTGTAGTAATTGGTCACTTGCATTAGCAGCTATTCTCATGGTTGTCCATTCAGCTTTAACAATTTTAAGTGAAGGGCATTTATCCTTATTTATGATTTATATATATGGGCAGTGGAACTGCATGGTGAAATGTTCATTTTCATTTCAGAAAACAGTGAGGCAAACTGCATTACAGTTTTAGAGGACTTCTCTTATGTAGTCCTGCATCGAACAGTCCTGAGAACTGCACTGGTCAGACTCAACCAGATCAAATATTTTGGACTTAGAGAGCCCATACCTCATGAGTAAGTATAAATAACAAAAAAGAAAATCCGACCTTTTTCTTAAATAACAAAATCAGTTTAATTAATAGTAAATTATTGACAGAATATCACAGAGTTGTATCCATAATACAATACACATCAAATATTAGGAACTGCAATAACTCGAACATAGTTCCTTTACAAAATTCAGTGAACTGCAGGCGAATATTTCATGAAATTCTAGATGGCCTATTTTCTGAGCAGCAAATGAACTATTACTGCATTTAAACTTCACTATAGTAAATTTTATAGTTAAAATTTGATTAAAACAACAATGTAATCATAATAATTTCTTTTTCATTTCACAGTGCTTTTCGATGGGCTGCCTACACACAATTCACACATTGGATCCACCGGCGACTTGGCAAAGGAGTCAGACGAGTGGTACCGTCATGTGCAGTCAACCTGATACATCAGGAATATCCCTCCACGGATGGGCATTATATAGGCTTTCAACTGCCAGAGTAGACCTGAAATTGCATAGGAAATTGCGTTAATTGTAACATTCTGTGATAAAACCTTTGAAATGTGATACTTTTTTTTTGCACTGATTATCATATGAAAATAAACATATTAATAATGATTTTGTTTTTAAGAGTTCCACTTTCAATGATTTCATCGTAAATCTTTATTTAGGCTGAATTCAAATTAGGCAATGAAATAAAAATTCCAATGTCTCCTGATCTTATCACATTTATTTGTGCAAGATGGCAAATGTAAAGTACTGAGTATATTATTCATGAAGTGTTTCAAAGTGATGCATACCTTGTCATTGTTTTTGAAACCTAGATCTGTGTCTTGCTACTACATCTTCTTTGGGTGGTTGCGTGCTTTTGGCAATGTTTTTTGCTTGCTTTGGCAAATGTAATGCAAGTTCATCTGAGGCCTTGGTGTTCTCTTTCTGTTTCACAACAGCTATCATAAGATCTTTGATATGATCATACGACTTGGCAACCTGGAAAAATGTTATTAGGAATTTGAAAATAATTCCCTTTAAGATTACATATAAACACTTCAATATATAGTAATCGCTGTCTCCCATACAATGCAGAAGTACTCACCTTTATTGGTCTAGCAATCCAGCGCTGGTGAGACTTTGGACAAACAGTGCTGAATCTTGCTGCACCAGACCGAGTGACAGCCTGGTGTCTGTCGATGGAATGGTTGTGGTCCAACGCAGCAAGTGCAGTCCGAACATACATGCCTGAAATAATATAATTTGAAATTAGTAAATGTTAAAATGCACATAGTCTACAATGCTGAAAAGAATTACTTTTGATGTCATAAATTTGCATTCTGCTTACCATGGTAGCTGAAGTGTTTCCTCTTGGGAACATATTTTGTCATCATGGAATGATAAGTTTCAAGTTCCCCAGTGTGACAGAAACTGTTCAGCTTTCTGATGTCGGACACAATCCTTTTGTTCGTAACGACCTTCACGAGTTCATTGTGTGCTGTCGAACCTGCTTTCAACCATTTCACTCTTCTGGCTTCATCGTGAGAGAGATCTTGATGTCCACACTTGGTGAATGTGGAATCTCCACCCCATTCATGGTGATTGGCTACATGGTGAACGATTGACAGCCATCTGAAATATAAAAATATTTATTAAGTCATCATACCAATAGACGAGACATTGTGTATATGACATAATGCGAAACTTTGTACAAAAATCTGCTTTAAATTACCTGTCCACCAAGTTTGCGCTGTCACCTTCACATGATGCAGCACACCACCACAAGTGGTTGCTCAGCGACTGCATCCACATTTCAAGTTTTTCACAGCCTTTCTTCTTGGCAGCAGCTCTCAGCCTCTTCTTCACCGATTTTGCCAGGTGCCACACATCATACTGATGGTCAATGTCTTTGTATCGTGGCTCACCCTTGGGTCCATTTCCCATCAATGCAGTAATTGAGACATGGCGATCCGTAGCCACAGTTGAGACTGGCACCTTTTTCTGGAGCAGCTTGTCGAGGCAGTGTTGAAAGCCTACTTTCTCCATGCCAACTGATGAGCCTGCCTCCGTGACTTGCACTAATTTGAACGTCAAAATATTGGACGAAGTGGCATCCATCATCGTATAAGTGCCATATTTGGCACTGAAGCCAGGAGAGTCACAGCGTCCATCTCTGAGTAGAGTGATTGTTGGATACTGCTTTGACCTTTCAATAGCAGCAGCCTCTTCTTCCATCCAAGCCCGATGAACGACAGGGAACAGATGTGATGACTGTATTCTCATGTGTGTTTGTTCAGTGTGAATTGCAATGTTCACGAATTCAAACGCTTGGCGGAATGATGCATACGCACTTCCTGAAAACAGAATGGCCGCTGACAACATCAAATTTGATGCAGGCATTTGACCAATTTTCGGCGAAGACGTCCACTGAAAGTCATGGTAGTTGGAACAGGAACCTGTTACTGTAATACATGATCCCTGTGTGACATATGAACAGTCCAATATTGATGCACCACATTCCTGACAACGTTTCAGAAGTTCATTTAGTTGACACGAAAATAAAACGAACTTCAAGTCATCAACAACTTTTATACGACTACCAATGTCAAGCTGGTCATTTTCCGACTGATCGGAGTCACTTGGACGGTAACTGTTGTCAGATTCATCAACTATGGCATCCTCCTCACATCCTGAAAGTTCAATGGGTGCATCTGAATCAACACGGAAAGCAACTGGGTCATTTAAATGTGTGTCAGACAATGATGGAAGATCCTTCAATGCTGACATATACTGTTGTTCATGTGAGGAAGTTGTAGGTCCAGCACTGTCCTTTGTTGTTGGATAGCTGTGATCATATGCAACAGTGACTGGTTCGGCAGGCTTGCTATACGAGCCAAAAGCAAACAACTGGTCGAGAGACTGGTGTGGTGGCAGAGATATCTCAGTTTGACAATACGCTGATGAAGTACGCTGGCTTGTCATTGCTTTAACTGTTTCTGTTGTGACTGTTGATGGCTGTTCATGCGCCACTGGACCGCTCCTCTAAAAATGACAATATATAATCATATGTGATACTAATCCAATATTAGCTAAAAACTTATTACACATAGTATATTGCCCAGCTTAATGAGTTTTTGGTAAAATATTGCAGGACAGAAAAGTTCTTGGTCTTATATATCCCATTCAAACTCCTTACGAGTGAAATGTCACAATAAAACAGACAAAATATATATTTTTTTTAGTTAAAATGTCAGGTAATGTCAGCACCAAATATATGATTACCTCACTACTAGTCCTGGATTGATGCGACTGCCTTTCGTTACAGTTCTGAGCAGAACCGGATGTCCCTGCTGTCATCAACTGCAATATGTATTATAGTATAATTTCAGCTGTATACACATGGCCATGATAATGCTCGAAGCTTGAAATGTACGTGCAATCTGATCTGAAGTATTGCGTGTGTATTTATGTTTTCTGTCAAGTTACTGCATTTAGTTGAGAAATTACTGTTGCTAAGCAATTACAACAGTCTTACATAAACTTGTAATGATACTCAAATTGTCAAATTAAATACCATGTCATTACGGTAACCACTCATATTATAATTTCATGTCACAAGTTTCAAGCAATAACCTACCTCTTTTACTAGGCGCTTCTGCGATCTTGCTTCCCTGCTTGCATGTTTTTCCTTTGGGACATTGTCCTCGCCACGAAGGAACAGTGTGGGAACAGCTGTAGGCACCAGTTCCCTTCTCCGCCGTCCACCAAGTGTCTTGTGCAGGGCCAGGGATTCCTAAAATACAATACGTTATAATATAAATGACTTAAAATATTATTTATCTTTCCTGTGAAGCAGAATGCTATTTTGTCTCACTTTTAACATTTTTTCATATCTTCTGCCCCTGCTGCAGAGTATTCTAGGAACATGTGTACGATACGATGATCACAAATTATTGTTTTTACTGTTTTTTTGTATGCTACAAAGACTTGTCAAAGTTAATCAGAAATGTACTATTTTAATTGTCCAAGACAAAAGTTTACAATTACACAAATGTTGAAAAATTTAGGCCTATTATTGCATAAATGAGTCGCAACAAGCAGCTAACAATCACATTTTCATGGCATAGAGAGGATGTAGTAAAATTTATTGAATAAAATTTACAAAATGAATCCACAAAAACAAAGTTTTATTCGCATGGGCATTGCCAAGTTGGGAAACTGCACTTAATGACACCGAAATTCATTATGACACAGAAATACCCCATCCTATAAAAAAATAATTAATAACAGAATCTCCAGTTTTACAGGGCTGACAATGCAAATTTACTGTATGAGCATGATATATTTTGAAATGCACTCCCCCATAATATACTGATTGATGAGTAGTGAGCTGAGTCAGAAACAGCTTGATAAACCCTGTCTGTATGAGTAATCAAATCCACATAGCTATAATGCTCCGTGCTAAATCTGAAAGTTACTTTAAAATTCTACCAACCTTATAACTGCCTCCTCTGAAGCTTTCTGTAGTAAAATGTCTTGAACAAACGACAGGATTGCTGGGCATATTTTCCTTTGAACGGCTGATTCTCATCTCCCATGACCTCCGTATTGATGCATTTCTCGGAAATTTGTGAAATGATAAATCCTGATGTTCCTTCTTGTTGCTGGCTGAACGTGAATTGCAGCCAAAAACGCAGCAGAGGACCATGATTTCCCAGAAAAACCAACGAACACAATCAAATTCAGCGCTTCCACGTCCACCATGCACAGAATCTACCTTGTGTTTACATTCAGTTGTACATAAGTGACGTCATCAGCCTTGCGTGCGCGCGCAATAATGGCGGCCTCCAGTGATTTGGGGGATGGTGTAAATTGCACTTTCAATTAGCTTAAAGTCACATTAAAATCGACTTTTGAACACATTTTTCGAGTGCAATGCATTTTTTAATAACCAATTGGTCTTTTAAAATTAACTTGCAATTCTCCGTTAGTACCCCTTTAAAGAATTACACAAATTACAAGATTAACAAAAAAATGAGCTTTTCATGCAATTAAATGATA
Organism: Alitta virens; assembly: GCA_932294295.1. Lineage (NCBI taxonomy): Eukaryota > Metazoa > Annelida > Polychaeta > Phyllodocida > Nereididae > Alitta > Alitta virens. The sequence continues at coordinate 27,852,246 of OW028583.1, read as the reverse complement.
ATCATGACCCAACAAAAAGTTAGATTCTGCTGACAATAGCTCAAGAAAAAAATATATATTCTGGCAAGATTTAACTTTGTACATACATACAAGAATTGCCGTTGTATGAAAATACATACATGAATTTATAATACAATATGATACAAAATACCAGGCAGTGCCAGGCACAATGATGATACAATAAGAACACTTCAAAATAATGCTGAAAGATTTATATTCTGGTTTGTTGGACTGGAAAGCCAGCTAAATTATCTATACCTTCAGATCTCTTATGAGTCAAAATTAAGACAAAATATGGTATAACAAACCTCAAAAATGACTGGTGTAAGTTGACAAGATAACAGCAGATAAGTAGATAAGTTATATATACAATACATTAAGGAAATGTTAATTAAACACCAGGTTATTTTCGTGAAAAGTAATAAATAAACGGCTGTTACTTAAGACTACAACGGATGAAAGCAACTCGTTGAATATATATTCACTTATAATATAATACAAACTATATGCCAAAGTTTCAGTTTAAAGTCCAAAGGCATAATGGATTGCTCGTAAGCAAGAACTAGTGTCAGACTTGACAGCTAGAGTAACACCGCCTTTGGTAACTTCCTGTTGTCGTGGATTGGCAGTTGCTATGGTGACGAAATTGTGGCATGCTTGGACTCGAATTTCGACTGTAAAGGAACCGCTGTTAAGCTCAACAGGATTTGGAAATTGGACGTTGAAGTAACAACGGCCTTCCACCTCCTCATCTTTTATCTTCATTCGACGATTTTTGTCAACACCGACCTTACCCACACATTCTCCATCTTGAATAACAGATATGATGAAATACACAGACACCAGAACGGCCATATCAACCTGAAGGATGTCGACTGAAAAGATACGGATGCTAGTGTTCGTTGTAATCTCAGTGTTTATCACATTACCGGCCAAGAAGCTGTAACACATGAATCGATCCTTTGCCACCATATATTGATGCGTTTGCTGCAGGAAGAACCGTTCAGCGTGACTGTAAGGACATTCAGTCAAGCACTTTCCACCGATATGGTCAACGACAGCAGTTTCTTCATTTTCATCAAAGAACCCGGTGCCAATAACGAGAGATTCTAACGTCTTGCTCTGCAATGACGACATTCGGACGTAGTACAATACCGACCCAAGGACCTCCCGCAAATTCGCTGGCGTACTTTCGAGATCTTTCATTTCGCAGCATCTTTGCGCCCAGGCTAACAAAGCCTCAAGAATGTCACTTTCTGTATTCACATTCAAAACCTCTTGTTCTATAATAACCTTCAATACATTAATGTTACATTCGAGGAATGCTTGCGACTTGAGGACTTCTCCTGTGCAAGCTTTGATGAATTTGACGCAGTCATCTCTCAACTCCTCCTCATCATACTGCAGAGAATAGTCGAGGATGCTGCAAACGTTTTCAAGATCCAAGTTTTCTCTTACGTAGGATAAGCACCGGACTTCTAGACTGGTGATCAAGTACTTCTTGGCACAATACAGCAGTTCAAACACATTGGAATTGTCTAGTTGGACTTCATCACAGTATAAAAACCTGGAAAAACAAAATGTAGCAAATGTGTTTATAATAATAATAATGTATACATACAGGGGCACATAGCCTTTATTGGCAACCCGAAGGTTGGATTTTAATTATGTATAGTTACTATTTTTAAGAAGTACCTTGGGAGTACACAGCCCTATACACGCCTGAAAAGCCAGGCACACACTTCGGCTAGGTGGACAGTAGCTATGATACTCGAGGAAAGCTTGTAACTTGAGGACTTGAGGACTTTTCCCGCATTGTACAATTTACACATCAGAACTATGTGCATTGCATCGGTTAATTACATGTGCAAGGTACTGGTGTTCAAAGGCTCAACAAAGTTAAACATCTAGTAAAAAAAAATTTGCTTTCATGGTGAAGTTGATTATATACACAAAACAATTGCTGGAATAAAGAATCTTTCAAATGGGTAAAAAGTATCCATTGCTCTTTTACGTTTTTTTTCTAAAAAATCATTACATTCCTGTCAATATCATTATCATTCAAAATTACCCCTAAAAATGTTACAAAAGAGTGCAAAATTGGAAATTTTTGTAAACATCACTGGTTTTTTGTCATGTTAAGGCAAAAGGTTTCATCATACCTCAAGAACTCTTCAAACGGTTCCAAGGGGACATCCGGAACGTCTATGATCTTATCATTCACCGCAAGAGGACCACAGAACATTGCTCGGAACACTGGACTCCGAGCAATCAGAATGAACTTGTGCGCTATAACTGAGACGTCATTGTTGTCAGGGTTGCGTGCCCGGAATATGACATCACAAGAATATTTGTTGTCGAACATCCAACGACTGCATTCTTGTAAGGAATCTTGGAAGGTACCATTTGTAGTGCGAAGCATTTTTTCTGAAACAACAAAAAATTCTCGATTTACATAATATTTAGTGCCACAGGTGTCAGTTAGCAAGTTTATTTAATGATTATCATTCCATGATACAAAAAACAATAAATAAGAGAAACACTCAGCCACCCAGGTGGATTAGGGCTTTACGTCCTGTATTTCTGCACCTGATGGGCTAATTAGAACAGGTAGGGACCATGGCAATGAGACGAAGGATGAGACAGCCATCCAATATAGGTTCGACCCTGAATTGAACCCGGGACCCAGTGGTTGGAAGCCCAGCACGCTACCACTGAGCTAGGCCCCCACCCCTTCCGGAATGATTTTATCTGGATTTGCATGACAAAGGTGAGTGTATCCTCTAAAGTGTGCGAGTGTCGCTTTTCAGGTCCGTGATGGCCAATCATGCAGAAACATTCCACTGGCAACAGTGTTTTAATTCCCATGCAGTCAACCTTAATTCTCATTATTATTCGTGTACTGTCTTTTTTAATGATTAAAAGTGAGGGCTGACGAGTGTCATGAAGGCCTTTATTTTTAGATTTCAGAACATCCCAAAAATTGTAACTCGATCAAATTACAAAAATCATCTCGGTGACTTTACCAGATAATCTGAATTTTAGTTCCAGAGCTTTTCTCACACAGTATATTTGTGTACTACGAGAATAATAGATTGACCAAGCTACTGCACAAAACACCAAAGCCTCACCATTATGATATCAATACACATTATAATCCAGGTAGATATGGTCTCAAAGTATGTTTCACTGTACTTCCTACCCCAAAACTGCTGAACAGCCTTGTCATCACATGATTGCCAATATAACGTATACCCTTAGATCCCTGTTTTATCCAAGGTACACCTCTGAAACTCTTACGGTTTGACCATTAACAGCCTTATCGTCTCATCATTACATCTGATGACAATATACACAAAAAGTAGTAAACCCATGGCATGATGGCGTGGACTCTAAACCTTATCATCTCATCATTATGTCTACTCTAAAATCTTCAGCAAACTCAAGAAATATGGAGTGGGCTTGAAAATTTTCAAAAGCCTTATTATCACATCATTACATTTGCCTCTGCCAATAATAAAAAATATGTAGACCTAATCTACAGCTTATGGGACCCTATGTAAAAATATATCAGATTTGATACTTAATTGTCACGTGAAGGTGGTGGATTAGGGCTTTACGTCCTGTATTTCTGCACCAGTTGGGCTAATTAGGACAGGTAGGGACCATCGCAATGAGACGAAGGATGAGACAGCCATCCAACATAGGCTCGACCGGGAATTGAACCCGGGACTCAGTGGTTGGAAGCCCAGCGCGACTTAATTGTCACGTAACACTGTACACAAACAGCAGATCGCAAAAACAACTAACATGAAGATGATGGCATGGACTCAAATCCTGAATCTACCATCTCATCATGACGTCTACCTCTCGCAGCTAGTAAATTATCCTAAACATAAGCCAAATTTCAGATCATGCTATATTAGGCCTTTAGTTACAGAATTTTATCACCTATCAGTTGAAAATCGTGCTTCAGACCAGACCAGACAGTGCTATATTTGGTACGTCGCAATGTGAGCTCAGCTTGCTTAAAAGTCTAAACAATTTTTAATTTTCTTTTTGACCTACATAAAGGGCCCTAATGCAGGAATGTGACAAAACTCATGTAGTACATTTTCATGACAATATCCAATACACATGTTTTTGTTAGTAAATGGAAAACTGTAACACTTTTTCATGCATGACAAGCTCAGACTATAAATTACAAAAGCGCAAATTGTCTGTTGACCGACTTTGCAAGTTTAGTTCTATTTTTGATGTCTAAAATTGCCTTATATTTAGAATTTAGACTGTACCCATTGAGTAATATTAAGGAATAAAATAAACGTGTAAATGTCTATGACTGTGTCTGCCCAGTCAGTGAAAAGACCAGCTGCAAGCAGACGTAATGATGAGCTGATAAGGTTGGATCCACGCCATGTTACATACACACTTACCCCATGGGTGGGGTACTTACTTGCCAAAGCATAGACACCGAGTACTAGGCACCTCTAATGCAATGTCTCATGCGATTGACATCCAGCTGATAGTAATAGCTATTATCAACAATTATCAATACATGTTACTTTGATTTTATAATTTTTTTATACATCTATCAATTTTATCAGCAACAAGCTTCAAGTTCAATTCAGTAGATATAATTATGCTATCTTCCGCTTGAAATGTTAAATTGATATTTTGGTCTATGCTAAGACAAGTGAACGACCCCATCCAACTTGATATCTATGGACTCATCATCTCATTATTATATCTGCCTCTTGCAGCTGGTCATATAAACTCACTCATTTATCTAAACTAAATATAAAGTAAAGCATCTAGTGCCTTGTCTATGCTGAGGCAAGTGAAAGACCCATCCATTTAGTAAATGTGTAACTTCGTAGCATCTCATCAGTATGTCATGGGTAAATGTGTATCATAGTGTGGACTCCAAGCCTTATCATCTCATCATAACGTCGGTGTCTGGAAGCTAGACAATGTAGACATATGAATAAAGATCATAAGTTAAGGCTTAAAATAGGGTACGGCGTAAAAACTTGCACCAGCAGCTACTGCTACCTCTTTTGTTATTACCACAATTGACAGAGATCGTATGCAGCTGCAATCATACACACAAAAGTAATAATAGACCTAAATTATCGTTATGAATATATTTTCTTGTTTCCTCAATAATTATAGATAAAATATGGATCTAAATATAGCACATGCACTCTTATCACACCTTCGGGTCATTTTCACCTCGGCCTTTGCAATAAAAGAATTAGATTATGTCGCTGATCATACAGATGTGTTAGTGTTACAGACACCTTTCTTGTCCTTTGCCACCAAAAACAGGACATATAGATTCATTTTTAATAAAAAGGTAGAGCATTGACACCTTCCAGGCGAAAAGTGCTATTTTGGGTTCAGGTCAATTTTCCGTCTTTTCTGTCTAATTAACTGGCCCATCCTCCTGAAAATCATGTGATTATTTCAAGATTAGTTGAAGATTCAAATAGTCCCTCTGGAATGCCATTATATTTCTCTGTTTTAATTTTATGACCTTGCTGGATCAAAAGAAGAACCAACCTTCTCATCATCTGATACCATAATATATATATGCCCGTTTAAATAACATTGAAGGAGGATTCTGTGCAAATATGATATTTGCTGTGGCCTCAGAGGTTTGGTAACTAGGAAATCTCTAATTTTTAGACTTTTCTGCAACTAGAGACACCATGCAAGCTGACAGAAATTTGACTTCTGTGATATGTGTCACTCGGAACAAGCCCTGCAGTATGAACCCTCTCATTATTTCAGACACTGATATTGTCTGACATTATAAGATAAACCCCCCCCCCCCCCACCTGCAGCAGTCCTAGCAGACATTGAGGTGGGTGGGTGATTAGGGCTTTACGTCCTGTATTTCTGCACCTGATGGGCTAATTAGGACCATGGCAATGAGACGAAGGATGAAACAGCCATCCAACTTAGGCTCGACCGGGAATCGAACCCGGGACCCAGCGGTTGGAAGCCCAGAGCGCTACCTCTGAGCTAGGCCCCCGCCCCAGCAGACATTGAGAGCCTCACTTCCAATTCAAGGATTTCCATAAAGATATTTTAGTTTGGTCCACATTGTGTGCTCATAGTAGGGAATACTTTGCTCATACCATAGTGGTCAATGTCCAAGTTTTCCTGTGAAAATCCGTCCAGAATTAAGCTAATTACGGCATTTTAAACGAAATAATGACAACTGCAATATATGGCTATGTTAGGTGTACTTTACTTGGCTCTATTCAATTTGCCATATATGATATATCTTAAATGCCAATATTTATTTCATTGGTGTCTGGTGACTCCATGAATTTCCTACTTACTGCCTATATCCATGGAGCCACAGTAGCTACTTTGACCCCAATAAATCAACTAAAATGCTCTATCTTTACAAAGGCGCCAAGGCTGAAGCCTGTAACCAGTTTTTTTGTTACTTTCAGTACTTTTTGTATACCAATAACCTAGTTTCTGGACAACTCAGAGTAGCGAAGAAATTCTTTTATTTCAACACTAAGTCAAGGCCAAATACATATTTTAGGAAAACCTACTGGTCTGTTTTGACATATCAGACGTCAAAACACCTAGGTCTGGGGCGAGTGTGGTTTTCCGTTCATTCCCCAATTAATTTCAGCCATGTGGAACTTTAAATTTATTGGAAGACTTTAAATTAGAAGTTTCAGTTAACTCAGGTTATTTTATTTTAAAGTAGTATTTTACAATTTTCTTGCAATTTTGAGTGATTGACTTTTGTTAGACCACTGAAACATTCAGCAGAAAACTATTTTAGATCTAATGATATTTATTATTTAATACAGTCATTGAATTGGGATTTATTTATTTATTTTTCCATGGTCACGATAAAATCCTAATTTGCAATGAAAAAAAAATTTAAAAAAAGTAGAAGAAAATACTAGTTTCTGTACCCCATCTACTAGCATCTAGTTGATGAGAAATTTCATCTAACAAAGCAATTTTTTGAAAAATTGAAGTGAAATAAAATATGGCCTTAAAAACCATTTTACTCAGAAAATCCTAAAATGAGAGTGTTTGACACTAATGTAATATTTGTAAAAATCGACGTAAAATAAAATGTGTCCATGTCTAATACAGCCATGGGTGAATATCATGATACAGGGATGGACCTATATATAGCCTACAGCTTTGCTGATTATAATTAATTGTTAGTGTATTTATTGTTTATTGGTTTTAAAAGTGATCTATGGATTTTATTGTTTTTAATGATGTAAAAAGGCCTGGATGTAAAACAGCTTCGGTCCAGACTATGTCCAAAATGTTCCCTTTTCTAAAAATCTAATGGCATGCACACCGCTATGAAAGTAGTCGCCCCCCTCCCCGGAATAATAAAACAATTAATTTAACGATCATTTGTTCAGCCAACCAGCATGTAGCCAAGTCATTTTTTCAGATTACAAAAAAAAAAAGGATTTATGGTTTAAAAAAAAAATTCTTAGGAATTCGTAATAAATTCTCTTGAAACTAACTCAAGTGTGACATATCATTGGCAGGGGTGATTGACCTCTTGAATTTCGTGAGAAATTTCAGTTTTCTGAAATACTCAATTACTGGCATTACCTTATATTACCTGTCCTTAAGTAATAAATCACATTTATGTAAAATGCTATATATTGTTATGCAAGTTTGTGGCCAATTTTAAGAACTTGTTTTTAAAAAAATGGGAGCGCAATGATGCTAAGTGTGTGGTACCGTTTTTGCAGTGAGAATAAAAACATATAAAATTTATAATTGAACGACATACTAGAAGTTTAATTGGGAGGTTTTCTAAATTTCGATAAAAAACGTGTTTTTAGAAACCTGTTCAACCGCTGTGTCCCGGGTTCAATGGTGGATTTTTATGGAAGGTTCTCAATATTTACACCAGGTGGCTACGACAGAATACTGCAATTCTATTGCCTGGAAAAAATCCCACCCTGGACTCTGATTGGCTGAAGCACACTGCATCCTAGCTGCAGTATTTTAAGTGCATTTTAGTATATATTTGACATCTTATCATTCAATAGATTTTGTTATTTCCCTGAGAAAAGTATATGTACGGATTCAGTTAGTTATGACCTACTATGTCTGAAAGCAAAATGAGTAATAAGAGGAGAGGAAAGACTTATCTTGCTGAATTCAGGGCTGCTCAGTGAAAAAACTCTATTCCTAGTCAAGCCTAAGTTGGGTGGCTGTTTCATCCATCATCTCATTACCATAGTCCCTGCCTGTCCTAATTAGCCCATCAGGTGCAGAAATACAGGACGTAAAGCCCTCATCCACCCCACCCTAATAAGAAAACCTGCAGTCTCAATGTAATCCGTACCAACATCTGGTTGGCTGACCGAACGATCATTAAATTAATAGTTTTTTAATTCCGGGGCCGACCACTTCTATAGCGGTGTACATGTCATTGGATTTTTTAAAAAAGGGAGAATTTTGAACATAGCGACTTTCCCAATTATCTTTCTAGATTTTTGGGATTTTCCAAAAGATTTTTTTTTTCGCCTTAGAATACAGCCTAAGTAGTTTCTAATCTATTGTGATAATATAATTATTCAATCTATCTAGGCCTATATCATTGATTAGATTTTTATTTTCTCATGATCATTGTCTATGCCAAGGCAAGTAAAAGACCCACCCATTGGGTAAAATGTAGATCGCGTGGACTCCAAGCAGCCTTATCATCTCATCATTATGTCTGCCTCTGGCAGCTGGTCACATAAGCTTACTAAAGCTTCAGACCCAGTAGCATTGAGACATAGACATGCCTTTTTTATAGTGAATTTTTTGTGATAATTTGTGTCTCCCCAATAACTTATTACAGGGCTTTAAAATGTTTATATAATATATACATGCATATATTGGGACAATACCGTCTGTAGTAATTGTACCACTCACCAGTGCAATTTAACATTATGTACACTGTGGTACAAATCCTCATGTACAACAGTTAGCCATTGTACATGGGCCATGCTGCACTGGGATTGGGTAGACAGTCAGAAAGTGGGTATATAAGCTAGAAATCATGAATTCAGCGAGTGCAGGTAATAATCTGACTAATTTGTACATTTTCCTAATAACTTGTCAATTTTTAATCCGATTTTTAAAATTCAAACATTTTCTAAATGCTAAAAATTTCCGCCTTTAATTTCCTGACATTGATTAGTTAGACGGAGTGCTAGTTTTCCTGTGAATCTTAATCAATGTAAAATGGAAAATAACACACTAAAACTGAAATATTGCATGGTGGTACAACACTCCAGCAAAGGCTCCAGTAAATAAGTCGAGATAGGGCTCCAAACTAGCCAATCAGCAGAGAGCCAAACGTTATATTTAAATGAGTTCACCCTGCCGTGACATGCCTGACCACTACCCCTGGCCGGGCCACATGAATAAATTATGATAATACCCCAACTTTGCGAGATTTGCCTGGGGTACATTTCCTGTGTGTGGTACAAAAGAATTACACAATGGTTACATTGTGAGACATGAGATATGTATCTATATATAGACCGAAATATTGTTGTAATTTGCAAGCACGCCTCGTCATGAGACAGTTTTTGGCCTAATGTATAAATATATAATTATATCTTTATGTCGCACATGTAAGTTGATGTAATCATTGTATAATTGTATATTCATAAGCGCGGTAATAAATTTAAAATTCTTGAAGTAACAAATTCGCATTAAATAATATTTTGAACATTCGCCAATATCTCTGATTTATGACAGCTGTTTGAATCTGAATTTTATGCCTCAGCGAATTTTGTTCATGTAACTTCAAGAATATTCAATATTAACACACGTTCTTGATCACGTTAAATTTACTGTCATGCTTTAAATTTTTGGTATTATTATTAAATTGTGTAAAATCTTGCATTGCTTGGTTTACGTTTTCGTAATTAGGGCTGTACCTATTAAGTATATTATGCAAATAATGCCAGATATTAATATAATTTATTTTTTACAACAATTCTTTCAAGTTATTTCAGACATTTTTAGTTATTTTTCTCAATATTATGCCTTTCCCATTATAACTAAATGCTCCCTCCTCGAAAATTAAATCAACTTATTTTTCTTAAGTTTAGGCCTATATTTTTAAATAGAGCAATATATTAAATTTTCATTTTGATTAAAAGTGAAAATTTCTGGCTTGCAGAAAAGGTTTTTTTTTTTTTTCATTATAATTCTTAATGCACACCTGCCTATCATTACTCATGAGTCATCATCATTATGACATCAACAAGTTTTGAATGTGATTGTAAATGTAATGCCTCAGAAAATTTTCATCAGAAATGTTTACAAGCTGAGACATCTGGCTTGTCATAAGATATCTAAGGATGTCATTTGTAAAATTAATTTTTTATATATATATAAATATATATGCACATTTTTCCCAGTCACGGGCCAATGTAAACAAAGACACGTGCGTTCAGACACAACGCCATTTTTCTAGGAACCCAGAAATGCATCACGTTTCGCTGGTATAAATTGACATTACCAATCTTCAAACAGCGTCAGCAAGTAATCAAAATCCACCTACCACGTTTTGATGGAGTATATTTCACTTTAATTTTAGTGAAATTCATCTTAACGCCGTCGCAGTACAGTTCAGTGAGCAAAACAAAGCTGCCCGCTTCAGTTTATACGCCGGCTACTGGTGTGTACTGCGCATGGCAACTAGGTCAATCTGACCTAGATTTGCACGACTCAGACGTCGCGAGATAAAAATAGTAATTTAACAGACCTACATTTCCCGCTGTTTTCGGTTACCAGTTTTGTGGCAGAAATTACTAGTTTTAGAAAAAAAAAGTGGTTTTTTAATCATGTGAGCGTTTGTATTGCCAATCAAAATGGAATATAACTGCTTCTAAAGATTCTACTGTACATACGTTCAATAATCTTGACAATTTTGAACATTGAAATTTTTATAACATTTGAGTAATTTAATGGCCGTAAATAAATGAAGTACGTCATTGTAATTTGTTCATTTAGTTTGTTGCTTTCGTTGCAATATTCCAAGTAGGCCTACATCTGATATAATGTGCGTTTTCCAGTAACTGCCATGTGATTGACACAGATCTGTTTCACAAGAACTCCACAATATCTTCAAAGCAGTACAATGCCAGAAAAGATAGTGCAGTCATTTTCCTATATATATACATGTACAGCTGCTACTGGTAAAAACAACAACATAGGAATACAGTTTCAAACTGTAATTTCACAGTTAATGGCCAGAAATTATGTTTGTACTGTAGAAAAACATATACAGTACTTTACTGTACCCCATATTCTACAGTAAAGTGCCTACGTGACAGCTGAGTTTTCTCAAGGGTTAAGGGAATTCGTAATTTTACAAACACACACCATGCAGCGAATAATAATAAATTTTGACTTTGGAAGCGTCAATGACCTGCATATATTACATAACTATCGAAGCATTTATTAAAGACAACACCTATATGGGTAGCCTACGCGGCCTACGTACCTTTTAACATGTAGTCAGCAGAAATCAAGAAAACGCCAAAAAAGGTCTAAAAATATTTGTGTCCTATATATCATCCGAAAGTCTCGCCAGGGGGAGCATACGTGACATTTTTGTGCTGAATGATCAGGTCACCCTGACATTTCGTGTAGTCACCTAGATATTTTTAAAGTATGCCTTCAAGGACAAGTACACATAGGCTGTAGTTATAATACTGATTATTACTATCATTCGCATTGCATTGTATTAACTATAGTATAATTAAACAAAGACAATATATAGCCTATACCTCCTCATTGCAAGTATAGGCCCTATATATAGTGTTATTTTGTATACAGGGGCGTAGTTATGGGTCAATTGAAGGGGGGCGGGGAGGGGGATTTGGCATTCTTGCGTCACAGCTAGTTTACCATAATTACTTACACTGGCGGATCCAGCCCTGACTCTATGGGGGGGGGGGGGGGCAAAACCATGACTTAAAGATGTCCCTGTCAGTCATTTCAATATGGCAGGTAGGGGGGAGGGGGGGGGGGGTCACGATCGCAATGTTTCTGTTTTGGCTAATTAATACCATAAGCACGTCAGCATTGGCAATAACAAAACCACAGACCATGAAACATCAGCAAATGCCCTGGGATGAACTAGTTATGGGACGTTGACATTGGTCTGGTTTCTGGACAAGGTCAATTGGTACAGAAAAGTAGTGCAAAGCCTGTATTCCCATGTCGCCTAAAGCTTGGACTAAACAAGCCTAAAGCAGCAGTCTTTGTTTGACAATAATAAGTTAATAAGTAAGATAATAAGATAATAAGATGATAACATCATAACATGATAATATGATAAGATAAGACAAGATAAGACGACAAGTAAGAAAAGATAAGAAAAGATAAGATGAAAAATATAGCATCTGTTATAAGAAAATACAATCAATATAGGCTGCGCTGCAGCAAACCCTCAGCAAATGCCCACATATAATACCCTAGCATCATAATTTTTAGGTTGTTCAAGAAACATCTGCAACGAAATGTATTTTCACCCAACTTGACCAAAGTAAGCAGATGGTTTTTCTGATGGCTGCGTAAGACAAGTGCTTTGAGCAGCTTCATAATTAGATGTCTATTAAATCTAATGTTGTCAACATTCAATTCATGGGTTCACTGGTCACCATTTTCTAGTATATATAGCTATATATATATAAGTGAGTAACCTCACATGTGTGCATCAATGCACACTGCCATTTGGGCCTCGATCATGCCATTGCCTACCTCATTCTTTCTATCTTCTCCGGTTCTAACTAACTGTCACCATTACAACTCTTTATTTGCACACTTTTCCTCCTTTTTCCTCCAACTTTTTGCTGAAGTGAGTGAGCACATGCTTGCTAACAATATGGCCACCATCACTTTCAGAAAGAGACTGAATGGCACCATAGCAACTGTGCCTGTGAGTCACATGACCACCCCTAACAACCATATGCTTACGAGATTAAGTTCCTTAGCAACCATTCCCACCATTGTTGCCAGAGGCCTTGAATGAGACTCAGAACGAGGCTGAATGGCAGGTCACAGGACCTGACAGAGCAAGTGACCTTGTTGAACTCTGACTGAACAGGGAGACAAAATTCAGGAGCAGTGGCAACATTTTTTATCTTTATTGATGAAAATTTGAAATTAATAGCACAAAATATGAAATCCAACCAATCTTAATGCAAGCCATGACGGATTCAAAAATATTTTTAGAATTTTTTCTGAGCCTGTGGGTCACATGACTACCTTAACAACCATGCTTGCAAGTAGAATTAAGCTCCTTAGCAACCATTCCTCACATGACCCCACAAAGCAAGTGACCTGTTTGAACTCTGACTTGAACAGGGAGACAAAATGAATGTCTACTTGATTTTTTATATTTTTACATAAATGTCACAAAATACATGTAAATGTTACCAAAAAGTACAATCCAAACTTCTATCTATAAAAACTCTCTTCTGTACAAGCTTTGCAAATGATAATTTTTCCATATTTTCATCATTATAGCCATTTGTTATGGTAACAAAGAAGCAGCAGAAATTACAATGTAGGATATATAGCAAAATTCTGGTTATTTGGTTCACAGAGCAGTTTTTATCAGCTAGAAAGTTGGGTTTCAACTTGTTGCTATGTCTTTTATGGGAAACTTTGCCCAAAACAAAGTGGACATTTATTTTGGCTTATACTTTAGTATTAAAGTTCGTAATCGTGTGATGCTGTGCAAAAAAAACTACCATTATAGTGACTCGGGTAAACTAATTTATTAATTTTATGAAGTAATTAATATTTCAAAAATGGATCCCTGTCCCTAGTCCCACTTTTCACTATAGTCCTGTCCATGCACATTGATTAAAATGTTTTGCCATGTATTTGACAAATGATTTATGCGAAAATAATTTCAAAAATACTGGAGTTTTTTTTTTAGTCAGTGGGTTACAGTGTTAAGTTTGCTTTTTTTTTTACTTTTCTCAGTATTGAGGTCAATGACCGCTATATATGCTCAAACTTAACAAGCGCAACCATGTCATGAAAAAGGTTAATAAAATATCGCAAAACTGTCCTAAATCTGTCACAGCTTTGGCAAAGGTATATAATGGATAAATATTATTGCGGGTTTTAGACTATGTTGTCTGAGAGGTAGTATTTAGTCTTAGGCTAATGGTGAAATAGTCTGTGAAGTGAAATAAATTAGCATTGAGTCTCATTTTCAGTAACTTTACGTGTCCATTCGACCAGATAAGAAGCTAAGCTAAGCTAAGATAAGATAAGCTAGGATAAGATAAGATAAGATAAGATAATATAAGATAGCTAGGATAAGATAAGATAAGCTAAGATAAGTTAAACTAAGCAGCTAAGCTAAGCTAAGATAAGATAAGATAAGCTAAGCTAGGATAAGATAAGATAAGATAAGCTAAGCTAACTTAGCTAACTTAGCTAAGCTAAGCTAAGCTAAGCTAAGCTAAGCTAAGCTAAGATAAGATAAGATAAGATAAGATAAGATAAGATAAGATAAGATAAGATAAGATATGCCATACAAATGGACAGAGACATCACTCACAAATATGACTCATTTAAAATGAAAGATATTGGTCGAATTCCTCAGAAAATGCCTCTTAACAAATTGAAACTAAATGTAATTCAAGATCAAGCCTATTCAAATCAAAAGGTGCTGTACAAGTGTATATATTTATTAGTATCTATGTACACATTTGTAGAAAGTTAAAAAAAATACATTTAAATCTTATTTTTGGTGCATTCTCCGAGACTCTCAATCTTTTGTAAGGCTCTATAAAAAAAGCTATCTGATTCAATTAAATAATGTGTTATAATAATTACGTTAATAAGAAAAATTAATAACCTTATCTAGGATTACAAGGGACGTGACCAGAACTGACCTAAAGGGGGTAAAAATAAAGTATGTAAAAAAAAATAAAAACCTTATTTTGGCAATTTTTTCGCAATCTATTAGAAGGTAATTTCTAGGGTTTTGGGGGGGGGGGGTGGGTTCTGACGTCGACCCCCATATCGCCCCCGTCCCATGATGCAATAATTAATAAAATGTAACTGATGATTTTGTAGGAAGTTCTCATGCTCATATATTGTTTTTAGACTCAGCTTTAATTGTTTTGTAGCTTCGTAGACAATGATAAATGTATATCCGTCATGATGTTAAACCAGATGTTTATGATATATGATTGGCTTTGATCATAACTCCCAGTTATCTGCTAATTCCCAGAGGTCTGACATGGAATTTATTGCTGTTATCATAAGACATTATTGTTTTAACTGCATTGCACAATGTCTGTTCGTGGGATCTGCAAATTGTTGCAGCCCTCGAGAATTATCACACACAGGCCACAAATAGGCAATCTTTGGACTTTATTGGGATGGAAGTTTTTAACAGACCTGGTTGAATAGATATATGCAGGTTGGTGGAAATAGTAATTAAGATGATTCTTATTTTTTATTAAATTTTTTTGGTTATTGTGCATCAGAAATTGGAAAAAGAATGGAATATAATAAATTAATAAACACTAGCACAAAAGGCTATTATGACATACAAAAACAATAATAAATAGAATATAATAGAATAGTTCTAAGAGATAATAGAATTTATACAGAAACGTGCTTTTTATTCTGATGGAATAGAAAGAGGCGCTATACTGCAAAGTTGCTTTTTAACATGCGGGCCAATTCATGCAAATGGTAGGCCTAAATTTAATTAACATGATAGAATAGATTAGATTATTCTAGAATATATAGTATACAACTGTATAATATAATATAACAAAAGCATAGAATAGGGCAGCCCGTGCAGGCCTATCACATTTTGTATGGAGGCCTATTCAATAGGCCTCCATACAAAATGTGATAGGCCTGCACGGGCTGCACTATATATCCTATGTATAAGATTTCAAGTTTCTTACAGAGGGTACATGTACCAGGAAGACCTATATTCTAAACTTATAACAGTAGGTACCATTACTATCGCTGCTCTATAGGCAGATAATTCCCAACGTGGTGTATACGGAATAATTAGTAGGTGCAGTTTCCATCGGGTAGCGTGGCCGAGCGGTCTAAGGCGCTGGTTTAAGGCACCAGTCTCTTCGGAGGCGTGGGTTCGAATCCCACCGCTGCCATAACTTTTTCGTTTTTGTGTATTTTTTTCCCCGAGACAAAATATATTACTTTACGTTATTTTTCTATGAAGCTCCCCCATGCTATATCTGTGATGGTATCCCGCTAATTAATAACGAGCGGATTTCCCAATTAACGCAGTTTCATACATGTATTACCACGAGGTGTCGCCTCATATCAGATGACAGCAGCGCCCCCTGACGAATATCATGACTTCAGCCTGAGAGCGATTTCTCCGTGATTTTCTCCAATTATGGCAATCATTTAGGTAATCCTGGACTCCAGGTTTAGAATAACTAAGCATTTACAGTGTGCACATGTGTAAAATTCATTACAGCCCATATAGCATTTGCTCAATGCTATACAATTTTATGTTCTTAGCCTTAATGCCAATAATGCAATATTGGTAATTAAACAATAACATTGTTAAGGTTATACCTCAGGACTTTACCAATGTAGGTAGAGCCCTGAGGTATGACATATACAGCTATATATACACAGCTCTATGAGCCTGTATCATAATTTGAACAGCTTGGCAATGTGACCCTTTAATAATTTCTTTGCAATTATAGTCTATATCACATATACAACAAATAGCTACATGTCATGAATGATATAAATTATGTTTCAGCAATGGTCTGAAGGAGGCTATATCAATACCTACAGTCGCTGTTGCTTTTTCACCATGGCAACGAAACGAAAGAATGTCACGGAAACAGACACAACAAAGCGAAAAAGAGAGGGTGGAGAATGTAAAACTGAAAACGACTTTGACAAACAAAAAACTCTTTCTGAAAGTCAGCAGAAAAATCTCAGTGTATATGACCAAACGAGCTTATCATTTAACCCGGAAGTGGAGATACTAGAAAATGAAAATGATGAAGCTGCTTGGGTAGAACTAAGAAAGACACTGAAAGATGAAATGATCAAACAGTGCACAAAGAGAGGATCGTTGAAAACTTGTTGTCCAAGCGAGGTATGCTAGAATTTAACCCATTATTTTGATATAATTGGCATTGTTGATCATTGAGAAATAGGAATACCATATTTTCTTAATTAGATAATAGAAGCAAAGTCTTAATTCATGGCCGGTCTCTTTTAGGGCAACTGTAAGCTTGGAAATGTAATTGTAGTGTAATTTTGAATCTCAAATAAAGGCCAATCTAATTAAGATGCCGAGAAAAGGATCTCCTCTTAATAAAGTGGCACCCCAGCTTGTAATCTCGAAAGAAAATATGGTATGGTTTCAAGAATTGTGTGACCATCTATAGAGCTACCCTTGGCTCCATGTCTCATGATTCAACATTTCATTTACCACAATTTTCAAGGGGTCATCACTAATTGGATCACCAGTAGAAATGGTTAAAATTTGATTTGAAGAGGGTGAAGCCACAAGTCCAACACATGTGAAGTTATTAACCGAAATATAAACTGGCCATCTAGACAAAACTTGGACATGAACATTGGCTTATCTACTGATCTGTCTCCAAATTTTGTTCAGTAGGTTCAGTCAACGGTGTTCCCTTAAAAACTGCTGTATTGTGGAATACTTCAATTTCAGATTGCTCGGAAAGTCGATCCTCATAAGTGGCGGGAGCTGATGGAACCGGTACGAGATGTTGCCAAGTGTTTAGCCAACGAGGGAAAGATTCATATTTGCCAGAGAAATGAAGTAATCGATCACAACAAGATTTGGACTGGTCCGATACGATTACGAATCGCTAATTCTTCAAAACTATCATCCTTTGGTTTTCATCAACAAAGTTCCGTCACTTGAGCTACAATTATGTACAGCTGTAGTCCTACAAAAGGTGCTTACGCCCTGACAAATATCAGTGACAGTATCACAACTCAACCAAATGAAACATCAATGAACTTAAAAAACTCAAATGGATATTAATGTGTTCACATTACATTTTTATTAACGATGATCAATCTCTATACAAAACTCTTGTATGCCAATTTTTCGAGATCCATTATATTTCGTCATAATCACAAAACAAACTTTTATGTCAATAATACATAAATAAGCTCATGTACCCATTTCCTCTTCTTGCTTTAATTTATTCTGCAAATGTTCGTTGATCGTGGCGAAGGGGTTCGCTTGATATTGCGGATGTTTGATGACTTGTTTAAATAACGATATGTTATCATTCCTGAAATAAAAAAGAACATCACACTCAATTGCATGATCATACTAAGTAGAGTACAGACTTAGATTACAATGACATACAAGTATAATTAATCAAACAGAATATGAAAAGAAATTCATCACTTGTCCAGCCCAACAGTTGGCTTATTAGTCACTATAAATCTCAAGTTCACAAATGCCATCTTCATTTAAAACCGCTTAATTAATAACAAAACAACTTGACACTTGGATACACATGGACCATGCTTGCTACATAACCAAACTGTTAACTTGGGTTCACCCAATCCAATTACTTTCTAGAGGTAAATACAAAGAATTAAGTTTTAAGGTTTAAGTTTAGTGAGGGGAGACTCAAGGGCCAAATACATCCAATATTATGATTCACACCTAGAGTAATGAAGACAGAACACAATCCCACACTGATGTATATCACTTTCTCAATGAAATTCAAATGCTGAGCACTTTCTATTAACAGATTTTTATACTGTCTCTGCTCAGGACCCTTAATTCTTCAGGGTCCCTGGAAACTCAAAGTGACCTACATTTCTAAATCGCTACACACATACAATGTATTGCTGACCGAACAAATTAGTGCTTTGTTCGCCACTCCAGATTGCTTTGCAAAGAGCGTAGAATATCCTTAATGCAGCGGATTTGTATTCCTTGTATGATATCGAGCAAGTTTTAATTGAGGACCATAGGTCAAAAGTGGCTGGGTTAGTTGTGCGAGACATTTGGTGAGTTGCTCGAAATGAGAATCTGGGGACCCTCGCTGTGCTCGGCAATTTAAAGTTACTATAGATGGCACAAGGGGTCGACTTGAAGACAGGATTTTATATCAGTTGATTTCCATATCAATTACAATTTTACCTTTGAAAACACTTTTTTACATGCTGGATGATATGGGTCTCCGATCATGTATGGACACAAAAATGTTTCAGTCATCTGGATTAGATAACCCAGATCTTTAGAGATGAAACTTAGAAATATGAATATTTACATGATGTAAAAGTATACCTAACTTAAACTACCAAGCAGTGTCTCAATAGTCATTTTTATAGATAATCTCTTTTTGTGTACATTAAATCCATAAAAAATATTTACGATACTTACATTTCCTTTTGTCTCACTTTAGTTTTCTTGGTTAGTTTTGGTTTTGCACTCTCCTCTCTGTAATATGACCAACACACAAAAGTAAATTTCTACAGATCTTAGTAAGTTTTTCATTTATTGTGATTGCAAAAATTGCAAACTTAGGTACGGCCAGAGCCAAAAGAAATTGGCTCAAGTCTAATATAAACCCGTGACGTCATATGCCTGGATGCAACTGATGATGTCACAATAAAATTACTACTTTATTTTTGATATTTTTATTACTAAACGCCCACTAAACTACACAAATGTTACACTAGTTGTGCCAGAACTAAAGAATATGGTCACAATATATTTTATAATAATAAACCGAATCACTACCATGTTACTACACCATTGGCACTATTTAATTTATAATTCGACTTGACCCAATTTACAAATACTGTTTTTTCTGTTAACAAAGCCATCTTTAAAAATATTTCTGTTGCGGGTTACATGACACTTGAAATCTACACAACTGAGCAGCAAAGCGGTGAAAAAAAACACAGTCCTACATCACAATAGTGCAAAAAAATAAACCACCTCCGCAATAGAACTGTACAAATATACCAATACTTTAATTATTATTACCTTAATTTGGATTGCCCTTTGAAGCTTTGTTTCAGCAGCAATTCTAATGTTGGCAATGTGTCCTCCAAGGGTTTCATGTCTCCCACAATGGCTGTTCTTTGTCTTTTCTTTTTCGCTTTTGCCTCCATTTTTGCTTGGTGTAATCTGTCAATTTCTGGAAGAAAAATAGGGAAATATTGATGCTATTGTGTAATGTAATAATGTCGCACAAAGGAACTGCACAGTTATGAATTCAGATTCAAATTCCTTTTAAAGTTTTATGTAAGAAAATATTTTATTAATAACTCCAGGCAACCCTGAGTGTTTATTAAACACATGTAGTAATTAATAGGGTAACTTTTTTCTGTTAACAAGGCCATCCTTGAAAATATTTCTGTTGCGGGTTACATGACACTTGAAAAACCCATCAGGTTGGTAGGAATTTTTTTTTTTTCAGAAGATTATTCTAGAAACAGATGGAACTCCGCAAAAAAAAAAAAACTAGAATGCACATGGGATGTGCGGAGCTCTGCCGAGGGCGCCTCCCTCCCTGAGGGTTTGGTGGCAGAATGACGCACCTAGCCCACAATGCAGCCTGCTGGTGGCGTGATTGCAGCGCCCCTGGTGGACGTGGGAGGAATTAGGCGGGCAGGGGAAGACAGCAAAGAATTCACACTGGCGTATGAAATGGCTATGCATAGAAAAACCAAGCAACGAAAAAGGCCCAAAAGCAATAGCAGCCTGTAGAAGGGGAATATGTAGCGTTAAACCACGGGATGTAGCGGAAGACGGCATGTTAGTTCTGTTATCACACGCTGAACGTTTTTGCGCGAAGGCGACGTCATCTCACAAGATCGATGTACTAACAAAAGCTCTCCCCACTCCGTGCGAAACCCGCAAAAGGAATATTTTTAAGAATGGCCAAGGTAAAAACTGTTGGCTAGTTGAGCAAATTCAATAGCTTTAGGACAGGTGTTTTACTGTTTTCAAACAAAACAAAGCGATGATCTACATCACATTAGGACTTAGGCAGAAGTCGTTTTTTCAAAGCTTGCCCAACTCGCTGTGAGTCTGTGACCACTAACATGCTAGACACTAATGACTACTTTGTGACTAGCACTACAGCAGCTACTTAAAACCATGAGATAAACATTACATTCACCTCCAATAGATGATATTAATATTATCCTTTCAAACTTACTCTGCATCCAGATGTCATGTTTAATTTTTCTCTTGTCCTTTTTCTTCACTCCGAGTCCGCGAAAAGATTTGCTGGTCACTGTAGACTTGGCATCATCATCGTCGTCAAATGATGCCAGTTGGGCTTTGAGAACATCCATGTCAATTTTGACTCCTTTGAATAAACCAGATTTGCCTGACAGTGAGGGCGCCTGAAAGGAAAGCTTTAATGAATAAAAGAAAGTGAAACATTACCTACTGCTACTGCATGATTATTGGCACGCAGTGCCAATACTTACGTTGCTTGTAGGAGGCGTTTTCGCGTAATGCGTCCGGTTTTCCATTTTGCGAGCGGCAAATTCGAACTTACATGTTAATCCAATGAGGCCAGTTCGGGTATACGTTCAAGCGTGTATATAGCATACTTCTACACGTTGTAGCATCCTGCCACGTTGTCCGTCTTTAGTGTCCTGCCTTTGGAGTGTTTTTCACTCATCTTTTCTTTATGTCTTCCATACATTTCTTTAAATCTTTGTTTGTTGCCTCCGCGAGTCCCTCGGCTGTTCCCGGTCACAAGATGGCGAACTCCGACGGAAATGACCGAAGTGCGTTGTACAGCTTCGTGCATCTTCGGGCGAGAGGCCCCAGGCGGGGAATTCTTGCAGTGTCTTATACCTTTTATTGCTCGTTCAATTTTGAAAACCCGCCGGGGCCTCTTCCTGACTGAATATATTAGCGCATGCGCAGTGACGTTTCTAGATGGCCGTGCAAATTGCCGCATAACACGGCGAATTTTGCCGTTTTCACAGGGAGTGGATACCGTCTTTGTTCAGAAAGGTATTGTATCACTTTCTGCCTTTTATTTAATGTATACTTTGAGAGATTTGATCAACTTTTCATGAAGTCATGTGCTTTGAGAAATTTGATCAACTTTTCATGAAGTCATGTGCTCCATTCGTCGTGGTCAGCGAACGTTCGCCTTGATAAGGTCAACTGTCAAATGGTACCTACGGCTACGGCAAATTTTCTTTCAGTCACGTGATTTCTATGGAGCTGCCGCAAATCTTTGTTTGCTGTAAAATCTTTGTTTGCTGTAAAACAATCGGCTTTCACTAAATCTTTAATTTTAAAAATATATACAAGTTCTAATGCATTAAAATAGTTGTACTTGCCAATTCAGCGCTAACTGTCAAGGATTTCAAATCGTTAAACAACACCGACATGCTATACGCAAAACGCGCTATGCTACGGTTTCTTTGCACCAGAGGACGCCACTGTACAGCAATACAGCCACGACTGCCCCTAGCGGAATTTGTACAAAGCGTCATCAGACAATTCAACGGTGTTGACAGCATATAATCCAAGCTTTCCTTCTGTCTCTGGCAGATAACATATTATCTTATTCAAGCTCATGGCATATGATATAAAATAAATAAATCAATCAAATAGGTGTACAATGAAATACATCAAAATAAAATGGTGAATATGAAAATAAAATGGTGAATATGAAAATACTAAACAAAAATATTAAATAAGAATGGCATTGGCAGTAAATATATTGCATATATTGCAATTAGTATTTACCGGGTCTAACCCCCATAAATTTGGTTATTATAATGTCAGCAAATTTAATAGGCTACAATTCTTTAATTTTCATGTGATTAGTGCCATTACCTTAGATTTGTTGCCAGCTGACTCCATAGACATAGTCATTGGTTCAGTCACATCAGTTTCAGTAGCCTTCTCCCCAGCAGCTTTGACGGCCTTAGCAGCCTTATTGTGTAGTCTTCTCCTGTTCTTGACCTTCCCCATCTTGAAATATTAGTTTATAAGTTAGATTCAGGTTGGGTTGCACCTGTGTGAGCTCTAAAACTCTAGTTTTCTAGCGCTTGCAGGAGTCCTCCCAAGAACATGTGCTGTTGTTGTGGCTGTGTCTCAGAAATATGAGTGGAATGTTTGCCACAAGTCGCTGACAGGGGGCGCGGCGTGTGCAGCGCCACCTTCAGTAGTTCAGCAAACACCTTCAGTAACAAGAAAACTGAGTAAATATTATTAGGTCTCACCAAATACAATCTTTGGTCCTGCCTTGAAGCTGATCAGGACCAACAAGTCAGGGGGCCAGAAAATGTGAATAAAAAGGGCACTTTGTTTGCACTGATCCACACATCCTCAAATTTGGTATCATTAAATTACCACATCAGCAAATTGCACATATCAGTATATTTGCATGAATGTAAACTTTCTGGAACTAACCATGAAAATTGTCATTTACTGAGATGTTACCAATGACAACTGTTTCCGAGGCAACCAATTAATGAAATTATGTAATCTGTCCATTTATATTGATATTGTGTCTCTCTGAATGCCAGCAGATACTAACGAGGCATCAAATATTGAAGTTCCCAAGATTACTGTACTTGTTGTTAATCAATATTGATTAGACATAGCACTGGTTGCCATGGAAACATAAAATCATAACAAAATTAGATGAATTTTTTTTTAAGTTTTCTTTTCTTTTGTCAATGCACAAAATTTGAGAAATACAATACAAGCACCTTTACAAAAAAACATGATTTTTAAAGATATTTTTTAACTTACTGTTTCTATGGAAACCTGCCTATTTTTAAATGCAAAAGTGGCAACTACAGGGATGTTTACCCCACCCTATAACCATTTCTGTTCCTGAAATCAATCTATTACATTTTATGGTTAACGATATCACACAAGAATCTTTGAAACATGGCATTTTGCTGCATGGGAAATTATGAGAGGATGGGTTACCTTGGAGATCATTTTTCATATATAGATATACTGCAAAAGTCAACATATAAGGTGTCATTGGAAAGATCATAAAGTTGGCTTCCTGAACCATCACAGTAAATTTTGAGATTGTCTCAACTTTTTACGTATTAACAAAATAAAGGGGAAACTATTTCAAAAATGCATCCAATTTTGTTATGATTTAATGTTTCCATGGCAACCTAGTGCAATAACCAGTCAATATTGATTAACAACAAGTACAGTAATCTTTGAAACTTCAAAATTTGATGCCTCGTTGGTACTTGCTGGCATTCAGAGAGACACAATATCAATATAAATGGACATATAATTTACTCATAATTTCATTAATTGGTTGCCATGGAAACAGTTTTCATTGGTAATATCCTAGTAAATGACAGTTTTCATGGCCGGTTCTAGAAAGTTTACTTTCTTGCAAATATACTATAAATAGACTGAAATATGTGTTACCTAGGCAACTATGCCAACCCTGTGTATAATTCAGAGAACCACTGCCATGTTTTCAAATATTACTAAATATTGCCTATGTTACAAGCCCAGTAATTGCTTTAAGTGGATATCTGCAGACAAAAATAGTGACAGCACTGTGAATATCTTGTCCATATTTGTTTTCAATTTGGTTGCCATGGATACCAGGTTTCAAACTTATCATTGGAGCATACATCCATATCAATATATGTTTTGAGCAACAATCATGCCATATGAATAGAATCAAGGCACCTATATAATGAGGCTTTATGATGAAATCATATATGCTGGCTTGGATCTATATCAGGACTATTGACGGTTTTGTTACCATGGTAACCAGTCCATGCAAGTTTATTTTATTTACTTATTATTCAAGTTCAGTAATTTGTTGGAAACAGTTTGAAACATTGTTGAGAATAAAAAGAAAAATATAAATGCTTCGGCACCTTGACTGCCCATTGCAGTAGCCATATAAGCAAATATTATGCAAATTGACCTATCTAGATTTGTAATACATTGGAATATATGCAAATTAGCAATTTTAAATTATCAGAAATGAACTCCTTGACCCTGAAAACATGGTGTTCAATAAGCAATTTATGGTTGTACCTGTCATAGGTCCAGAGATATGAATAATGTAACATTTCCACCTTTCAGGGTCTCTTACTGTTGTTTTATGATTGCTAGGGTAACACAGTCAAAATAAAAAGATATCCGTGCAAGGTAAAATGGGTGTCAGCCTTCACAAAAGCCTGTATAACTAGCAATTTGCTGTTTTACCCTCTTTTACAGACTGCTTATATCCATCTAATTGCAAATTTACCCATATAAGGAAACAGGGGTCAGATACACATTTCCATGGCAACCAGAGACTGCAAAAAGTATATTTCTTTATTCAGTGAGGTTTTTACATTCAAATTATTAAATATCACCTTCCTATGTTCAATATATCTTATAAAATGTTTACGATCTTTCCAATGACACCATATTCCCATATTACTAAGACTTTCTCTGAAAATGTGACAATTTTAAAAAGTGTTTCTATAGCAACACACAAAAATTAAGGAATTTTCAGTGATGCTTTTTTTCTGAGAGGGTTTCTCCTAAGGTGTCTTGAGATACCAAATGTATATTATTTTACTGTGTTATAAAAGCTTGACAGTCAAAGATATCAAAGCAAATTAATAAAATTTATGAAAATATTTGTAAAACTGCTACCATAGCAACAGGAAATGGAGAAAAACCAGTGTTTACTGCAAAACTTTAACGAGGTCAGCCATGCAAATTAGTCATGGTACCAACAATTGTCAAGCATTGTAATTAACATACCAGGAAAATTATTTTTGTGAATTTGTTCTATACAAAAACGTACTTGTTGCCATGGATACCAGATTAAACATCTCCGGTCCAAGAAACTGACAAAACAAGTACAGATTACAAAAAGTACAGAAAATTTCCAATTCGATGATACCAAATTTGAGGAGGTGTGGATCGGTGCAAACAGAAATCCCAATTGACTAAATGTATGGGCCCTTATTTCGAACAGTGCTTACTATAATAAAACCCAACCACAGTGTTGGATCAGCTCAATGAAACCCATGAGTGAGATGTCGATCTGGCGGAGGAACTCACGAGTGGCGAAGTTGGCATGTCTGGTACTACCCACCGGACAAGCGCTGTCTTTTGGTTAGAAATTGGCTCCTCTCTGATTTGTTGCAACAGAAACTTACTGCACAATCAGAGAAGCACTTTTTTTAAAATGGACCCATATTTGAAATATGGTGTCATTGCGTCATCGTGTAGGCTGGTTTCTGATTGGTCCATAAACTTATTTTCCACCAGAGGACAGCACCTATAAGACCTTCCCAGGGCAGGTCCTAGGGCAACGCAAGCAAGGCCGCTGCGTTGGGCCCCGCAAATCATTATTAATAGTCCAGGCTCAGAATCTGAAGAGCAAAAAGAAAAGCGATGGAAGGTCTTCACTCCCGAGAATATGGGATAGCTTATTTAGGTGGTAGTTAGGAGGCAAATAGTGGATTTTCATGGAAGGTTCTCTATATTTCCACCAGGTGGCTATGACAGAATACCGCAATTCTATTGGCTGAAAAAGTTCCCGCTCTTGGCTGTGATTGGCTGAAGCAAAGTGCATCCTAGCAGCAGTATTTAGTGCATTTTAATGTATTTTTGACACCTAATCATTCATTTGATTTTTGTTTTTTTTCTGAGAAAGTTATATTTATTGAATAAGCACATCGCGAGTCACGTCTGGGGCTACTATTAGGCCCCACTTTGGGCCCTGCAAGTGCTAGCAATGGCCCTGGACCTTCTGTTGACCCAGCTTTGAATAATTCCAGCGTATATAATAGATGGCAGCAGTAAATCCTCAATTATGATTTAGAAGTCAATGAGGGGCCCATTGACATCTGGAAGATGGTACCAGTCAGACAGTATGACCCTGGTGACGTTGCCTTAGGCCCTGCCCACTTTCTAGTTGCTAACCAATCCCAGGTCGGCATGAGTCATGTAGGTCTACAATTGCTAACTGTTTTACCTGAGGATTTGTACCCTGGCATACATAATGCCAAATTGTACTGGTGAGTGGCACAAAAGATATGTGACAATCAAGAGTAGTCTGATTGGCAAGTTTACATTGACCGTATCAAGTTCCAGCCCCAAGTTCCTCCGTCAGCGGTATGGTCATCCAGGGCTAATCAAGTTCAATAGTCCACACATAGGTAGATAAGAACTTACACTAGACTTAAGCCACTACACTGAACCGGCAGCAGTTACCCGCTAGCAAACCTGTCAATAATGAGCCTTTCTCCACTCATACAACCTGCTGCATGCACTCTTCAATGACCATTACTGCAGGTAAAAATTGACCATAGAAGCTGGTTGGCCTAATGGTTAGGGCATCTGCCAATTCAATATTAGCCCACTCTGCTGAAGGTCCTTGTGTGGTCCCCTGCATGAGCACTCTTCATGAGCTACATCCAAGCTGGATGTCGATCGCATGTTAAATTGGAGGTGCCTTGTACTCATCATCTAATCAATGCTGAGGAAAGTAAAAACACAATGGGGTAAATGTAACATGGTGTGGTCTCCAAGCCTTATCATCTCATCATTACATCTGCCTCTAACAGCTGGTCATGTAAGCTGACTGAACTCATAGACCCGTCAACATTCCCAGCTGTTACTAGAAGAAATTTATTCCTGTGATTTTGAAAACTTTATTACCCATAAAGTATAACAGAAACAATTCATTAAATGCATTGAGATATAATGGCAATCATTTTAAATTCTACTCATTAAATACAATTAACACTAAAAACTCATGTCAACAAATATGGAAGAACTTAATAGAAAACACAAATAACATCTGCATAGTTGACAGTGAGTGTTATGAAATGTGATGGACAGTGTAACTTGGCCTAACTTCTTCCATCTGCTCTAATGTATAAATTACAGTACTTTCATTATCTCTGTTCACCAGTCACCCTGTAGTTAACTTTACTAACTACGAACACAAGCTTTCACTAAGTTTCATTCCAATCCAAGTTAATTCAAGCAACATGTGTGTCATCACCTCACAGACCAGCGACCTAATTATAAGCTTAATTATGGACATTCTTTGCTAGTTTAATTAGTTGAACAAAATGATTGGTCAAACTGTGTAGCTGATAGACTGAGTATAGACTTAAGAAATCTTGTCTTACAAAAAACAAGAGAAATGGATTAATATTTTTTTGAGTTTAGGCAATTTTTCTGAATTGCCTGCTTGCCAGAACAAGAATTGCATAAATTCAGCACAAGAACATCTCATTATTCTGTAATTTCATTGTTAGCTGTAATACCAAAAGCTAGCCTATGGACTCTTAAGGAATTAATAATTTAGTTTTGATGAGCAAAACAGGTACATAATTAGGTCGATGGGCTGTGAGGTGATGACACACATTGATAACTTATTTGCAACAAGAAGTTTATCTAAATTAAATAGTGGGACCAGACATCAGTAAACATAGTAAGGCAAAGAGCTTAACGTCTGACCTGCTGATACCCAATATAATGAAGTAAGTAAGAATGTAGTGTAATATGCCAATTAAACTGAAATAAAATTTATCTGTGTTTACATAGTTAGTGAAATGGTGGTAAACAATATTGGTATGGGCTGGTCATAAATAGTTACATTAAACCTGAAAGTATTAAACCTGAAAGTTGGACGTAAGTCTAGGTAATGTCGTTCAATAAAATATTACTGACAAAAAAGCTTAAGGTCATCAAAAATGATGACATCACATTTTATCTGGCTTGAGTGATTTTTAAGTCAATTTAAGATCAAGAAATCAACTATATTGTTTGCAAACAGTCTTAACACAATTACCTATGATTGGCTTCAAACAAAAGACTTCAAACTTAATACCATCTTCACATGGATGAGCAGGAATTCAAAACAATTATGATGTTGCATGCGAGGTGAATCTGTACAAGTTTATCTGTACTAAAGTAGTAGATATATAGCTAGTCTTCAACATTGGAAATTCCAACATTAGGTCACAGGGTCAGCCATTTTGGTTTTTCTCGTGGCCCTTTTGACTTCTTGTGGCCCTTTTGACTTCTTGTGGCCCTTTTGACTTCTTGTGGCCCTTTTGACTTCTCGTGGCCCTTTTGACTTCTTGTGGCCCTTTTGACTTCTTGTGGCCCTTTTGACTTCTTGTGGCCCTTTTGACTTCTCGTGGCCCTTTTGACTTCTTGTGGCCCTTTTGACTTCTTGTGGCCCTTTTGACTTCTTGTGGCCCTTTTGACTTCTTGTGGCCCTTTTGACTTCTTGTGGCCCTTTTGACTTCTTGTGGCCCTTTTGACTTCTTGTTTTCAAATCTGTGGAACGCATTGATGTAAAAGATCTATACAGTTTATACTAACAAAGTATTTTACCTAAATTAATTAGTAACCTAAATGAATAAATAAACATTTTGCATTATCTATTCATCGCCATCTTGCTCGGCCATTTTCTTGTCACTCGCAGCCTTCTTGATTTCTTCTTCTTGATTTATTGCTCTTTGTCGCTCGCTTCTTTCGAGCTGCCCCATCGGGCTGTCGTAAGTCGTAAGATCGGCTGCAATTATTTCTTCTTCTTCTTCATCCCCTTGTCCTTTCTTTGCTTCTTCTTTTGTAGGCTGTGCCTGAATGATATAAGATCAATGATTTCAAATTTGAATTTAATAATTCTTGTAGCAGACCAATAATGAAACATTATAAGACATTATGCTCAAAATAGTGATGCTGTATATATGAAATGAATCAATGAAATTTTTATCATAGAATTATATTGAGCAATGAAGGGAACCACAAGCATCAAAATTTAGGTGAAAAATCGATAAAAGCTACCAGCATTTGTATCTAGAATAGTCAATTTTGTCACATCATAAATGCCAATATCAGCAAAATTTGACATTGAAAGATACTAGTTTTTTAACTGGCTGACCTGTGAATATGGCCTGTTATTGTTGTGATTTTATTACTGTTAGGTCAAACCTGGTTAGGTCAGGGATAAAAATCACTAAAGACCAGTGGAACAGTGGCAAATCGATTGCAACTGATCATGGTACATGGCAAAATGTGCCACGTGCGTTTTCCATGCATTTAGATAAACACATGGAAAACGCATGGTTTTCATATTTTCCATGCATTTATCCCGCTTGGAAAGCGCATGTGGCACATTTGGCCATGTAAGATAATCAACTTTTAAGGTTGTACTGTACCTTGTCATTGGCAGGGGTGTTAGCTTTTGGGGCAGGGCTTGGGGTAGTGTTCGACAGTTTGCCTAATGCCCTGTTTAAAGGGTTAGAGTAGAGGGTCAGGTCAGCTGCTATGAAATCTCCTTCTGAAAAAAAATTCATAAAAAGATTCAATGGCAAATAATTTGATAAATATAAATGGCTAACGTTTTGCTGAAAGTTATGGAAAAAATATAGTAGTTACTTTTTGTTACTTAAGTAGATGTCATGTTTTGAAAGCATGGCCCGTTCACACTATCACGAGTAAGAGAGCCGGACGACCGCTGACCACGGACGTCAAAGAGGGACTATATGTGTTCTCTTATGCTCACTCGTGCCTCCATTATAAATATTTTTACAAGCTTCCGCGGGACATCCATCGACCGCTTGGCGGATGTCCGTCGGCTGCTCGGCAGGAGAACAACGGGCAGGCCACGGAAACACCAGAGTGAAGGCCGACTTTCCGCCGAGCATCCGCCGAGCATCACAAGACTAACCACAAGTGGATGGCGAGTATACACGAGTGGGCAGCTTCCCCTGTGTGCCTTCACGTAAAAAGGTAAACTATTTCACTCGTCGAATGTCCGCCAAACTTTTAAACATGCTTAAATATTTTTGCCTTCTCTACGGACATTCATGGGTGATCTGGAAGGACTACGTGCATACCACGGATTAGCCAATTGAATTACGTATGAACAAGGATAAGCACGATTAAACATTTTTGTTCATCCGCAGTTACTCGCCATCTTCACCAGTGACGGTGTAATCACCCCTTCAGTTAAGGGGCTGGGTGGTTTATTTTTCCATGTATGATGTTTGTATTGTTGTGATGTAAAACCACATGTCAACAAATAAATATATAAATAAATATATTGCTGCAATGTATGCATGGGTTATGCATGTTATGGTGTGGCGCCTTGTACATGGCAGAGGTTACTGTACTGGTACTGCAGAGTGTAGATTTCGCGTTTCGTGTTAGATATTGATCTGTCTGTTGGCCTCTTTATCATTCTTAGTACAATGTATCATATACCTCTGTGAATCAAAGTCATGTAAACTGAAAATTTTGCCATATTTATTTGCACAGACCTGCTACCAAACAACTGAAATCGCTAGATAGATAGATAGATAGCTATATAGAAATGTAGATAGATAGATAGATAGATAGATAGATAGGTAGGTAGATGCATTTTACAGTACAACTAAATGATAATGGGCTCGTCAGTTAAAATCAAAGGACGTTTAGTACACCATTCATACACCAATTAATGTGTGACACAAAATTGCTATGTTTGTGAAATAAAGTTTTTGTCTTACTTATCTCTAGAATTCTGTTCCTTGTATATAAAAAGCTGTACTGTTATCTAAATGCCTTCTTAACTTTTTGAATGGACTATTATTTTAATCCATGCATTATCATACAGCTGTACATCATTTGGTTGGTTGCTTGGCACACTTGTATTAAAAATTGTGTGGAAGGCTACAAGCATTGCTTGTATGGATTTGTATGAATTTGTATCGAGGACTCCTATTAGCTAAACAGTCCCTCAGCCAATGGGAGTCCTAAATTTAAAATGACGTCCCCAGGAGTTTAGTTACCAAGTCTGTGAAATCTGCTAGATCTATATATATATATAAGTGAGTAACCTCGAATTTGTGCATCAAGGCACGCTGTTGTTTGGGCCTCGCTCGTGCCGTGGCCTACCTCATTTCTATCTTCTCCGGTTCTATTACTGACTGTCACCATTGCAACTCTTTATTTGCACACTTTTCCTTTTTCCTCCTTAGCAACTATTCGCATCATTGTTGCCAGGGCCCTTGAATGAAACTCTGAACGAGGCTGAATGGCAGGTCACATGACCTCATAGAGCAAGTGACCTTTTTGTACTCTGACTGAACAGGGAGACAAAATTCAGGAGCAGTGGCAACATTTTGCTCATTGATCTTGATTGATGAACATTTGAAAGTAATAGCACAACATTTAAATCCAATAACTTTTAATGCAAGCCAATATGGATGCAAAAATGTTATAAATTGTGTGCCCCCCCCCCCATGGGGGGGGGGAAGGGGGGAGAGTTGATAAATTCAAGTTCATGTTATAGTGGGCTTTCTAGTGTTGTATAAGGGACGATGGATATGTGAGAACTATATATATATAAGCATTTAAGCATTAACTTTGAGAACATTCTACACCTAACGGCACATCAAACAGATTTGCAGGTGAAAGCGATCTACCTTGTCAGTAATAAAGCAATCCTGTACTGTGAGGCTGTTTAGGATTGCAAAGCCACAATTTCCAACTAAGATATAAATCTGTCTGGAATGAATGTTGACCTATCTATAATGCAGAATCATTATCATTTGCAAATAGTACCCAGATCAATAAAGGCCTACTAATGACACCTGGCCTGAAAGTTCTTTTCATCTAGATCAGGTAACAAGAACATATGGGACACATTCACATAGCGGGATACGAACGTCCTGGGCAGGACGCAGCGTCATTACCAACGACACAGGTGCAAAGACGTTCTAGCCGCAGGAAGAACTCTTTGATGTGGAAGGCAGACACAGATCAATGACATCATCCATTTGTGCGCCCATTAATCACAATTCGCAGAGTGAGCGATCCGTTAAGAAATAAAACGTAGCGTTTACCAGATATATCCCCAACTTGCTTGCCTAACAGCTGTCTGCTGGCTTTCAGTGAATTATCTAAGACAAAGACAGACAGACAAAGACATTTATTTACACAAAGAGACACACATTTGATATACAGACATTGTTTGAAACATACATAGACAAATAGACAAATAAACGAGTAAAGAAATATTTAAAATGTATTTTTCTCTATGTGTGGGAGGCCTCTCTAAGGTCTTAAGACAGCTATCGAGAGGCCACCTATCTAAGCATCTAATGTAAATTCCAGCAATCAGGTTGTTTTCTGTGTCTGGACCAGAAATTGGAGGTCTACTGTTCAAAATGTCACATCAATTACATTAGCTTTCAAAGTGAACTAACAGCCGAGAACCTACTTTCAAGAGTATCAACATGGAAGGGAGAAAAAATCAACTGAAAAACATTAGAGAAGGGTTGTGGCTGAGCTGTGAATCATTTGCCTGCAACGCACTGTGGAAAATGTGTAGAAAGACTTCATTAGTCATTAAAATGATTAATACAGACTTCTCTCCTATTTTGTAACTGCAAATACACAGTATTACATGGACCTTCGGGTTGTTGTTGCTGTTGTTTACAAGGTAAGATAAGGTGTTAATTATGTCCAGGTGTTTGAGTGCAAACTTTGGCAAAAGTCAGTTGCGGCAATAAATTCGCACTACATGGTATGCACAGCGGTATGTTGTCGTTGATGTAAAGAAACATGACATTGATGTTGCCTTTGTGTGCTATGCTATGCTATGCTATGCTATGCTATTAATAATCATTGACCTTGATATCAGGTTGGATTGAGGTGGCAATCGCAGGACATTGTTGTATTGCAAAAACAATAATAAAAATAAATAACAACAACAAATAACAAAAACAAATAGCTTAGGACACACCGAAGTGGTATGCAAGGTGAAAATTATCCGGATATTTTAACCTTGAAACTTCCTTGTTTTGTAATGTATTTGATCAAAATGGTATATAAACAGAATTAGAGATACTTTTGGAACATGCTTGCCTTGTAATAAGTTCAGTAAATCATATAATCAAAGTGTTTTAATATTAAGTGATCTTAATTGTTATATAATTTGCACTCAATGCCAGATCAAACAACAGGTAAACTGCAACATAAACAATTCACCTACAGTTGCACCTTTGTCTCATGTAAACAGAGGTTTCTCTAAGTGCATAGTGTCAACTCCGCAAACAAAACGAATTTCTACATATGGGGTGTATTTTACATTACAAATGTTTGCAGAGCAGTTATGGGGAATATTCAACAAAAACATTGCAACAATATCGAGGCATATATTTATGTAAATGTAATTAATTTTAAATATTTCAGCAACTATTATTTTCAGCAATGTTATTTGTGATATTTCTGGAAGGTACCAAAGCCTCCACTCTTTGATCATGTGACAAAATGAGATTCTGCAGTATTTTACACAAATCTAATACGTTCAGCTGCAATGTTTTTATGGGTTCAAACTTTCACATTGTGACATTATAAGTTGAATATTGTGGCAACTTTTTTCCAAAACATGCTTTTTTCAAACTCTTTTCCTCATTAGATAGAAACCTGTAATCAAGAGCGGGTGAATCACTACCCTTAACTAAACTTAATCGATTGATTATCTATTGGAATGACGGCCGGCATGGCGTTGGCATCGCTTTAAAGGACGTAACGTTGTCCGCTGCTAGATCAAAGTAATGTTTGATGAGGGGGGGGGGGGTGTTCATTGATTATGTGTGTGCCATGCCTTAGCATGCTGTCATTTAGAACTCAGGTGCTTTGAAATCTACCCAAGGTGTTGGTTGGTTGGTGAAGCATATTGGTGCAAAGTTCACTAAATATAGTGGTAGATTTTGGCTTTACTTTGCCCAAAAAAATGATTTTATATAATATAAAATCAATAGGTGAAAATTCTGGAGTTTTGCGCTATCCAAATTTCACTAATAATTGAACAATATTTTGATGGTCTTGCAAGTGGTCAAGCAGGTGAAAGCTGTCGTGTACTTGTAGATTTATCTCATTAATTTGGTGTGGAATCCAAGCCTTATTATCTCATCATTACGTCTGCCTGCAGCTGGTCATATAAACTGGCTAAGCTTCAGACCAGCAGCATTAGTGTGTACTCTCGCTCCCTAAATATAAAAATAAGCATCTCATCTTTCTGCAAAAACTTTCCTCATCACCATCGAATCTACAGTTACTATTTGTAGTAGGTTTTAATCTATTGACCAAACATTATTTTTTTTCTACACTATTGCTGGCAGAATTCCTCTTATAGACTGAAAATATATTTGACCAGGCTATGAGTAATTTTGATTATGTTTCTAATGACTGCTCCAGTTTTGCAAACATTACGTATATATATATACTGATATATTAAACTACAGTGATTTTCTAGATACAGATTGACTTTAAATTCAGTAAGCTGCCTCTATAATAGCATTCTGGGTAAAAACAAACAAATAAACAAAATACCAAACAAACTAAAACAAATTCTGGGTTAAAAGTGCTTCGGTAAACTATACAATGAACTATATAGAAAAAGTTAAATTACTCTTAACGGACTTCATCGATATTCAGTGTATTATTTAAACATAGGGCAATGCATATGGCCTGTTGGTTCAGTTTACATTGTCTTTGTCTCAAAGCTATGGGGTCTGAAGCTTAATCAGCTTATATGACCAGCTGCCAGAGGCAGATGTAATGATGAGATGATAAGGTTTTGGAGTCCACACCATCTTACACATTTACACCATTTGTGGGGCCTTTTATTTGCTCAGCATAGACACTGAGTAAAAGGCACCTCCAATTTAACGTCTCATGCGATTGACATCCAGCTGCTGGGATGTAGCTCATGAAGAGTTCAGGTATCGAACCCAGGACCTTCAGCAGAGCTGGCCAATGTCGAATTGGCAGATGCCTTAACCATTAGGCAACCCAATATCAAAAATAGCCTATTGGTTCAGTTTTCATCGTATACACGTATCACTTCGCAATTTCAATTTCGCTTTTGTATTTTGATATTAACATTGTAACTCTATGGTCAAGTGATGATAAATTACTACTACTATTATTTAAACATTGCGTAAAGCTTTGAACCTAAATTTACACATAGCTGTAAAAATAGCCTGCAGCAGCTTACCCGTTCAGTGATAAGTTATCAGGATTGAGCATTTTGTCACATGCAGGATGCCTGTGTGGTGTTTGCAATTTTATCAAAGCATGGAAAATCACTATCGTTAAATAATGAGATCAGATTTAAACCAGCGATCCACACCACATTACTAATTTATTTAGAATTACTGATAACTGTGTTGAGATAGAATAATCACCTTCTTGTGAATATTCTTGCATGTTCATCATGTTATCCTGATCAAACAGATAAATGCATACGACCTCCATTGGAATTCCTTGACCTTCAAAATTCATTTAAACTCGCAAAATTTGACAGGACAACTTGCTTGTTGATTTCTGATCATTACATCTGCCTTGGGGGTGACCGAATCAGCATTAATGGAGGTAAGACTAAAAATGCTAAATATTTAAATATTTGCTTGTAATTTAAAACTACATGGTAATCTCTGATTTTCAAATGTTAAGTCATTTAGGGCAGATCTAGACATATCTGTGGGACGCTTCACTAAAATCTATAAGTTTGTCAATTACTGGCACGTGATAGGCCTACCTAATGATAATATATCAAATTTTATTTCCACATGTGATAGGATATTTGGTCGTAAATTCTTGATATCTATTCAGATGTTTCGATCACTAAAACGAACTTGCCACATCCAGGGTAAATATCTACATCAATTGAAATACAATTAAACTCAGGACACCACACAGGGAATGGGGAATATTTTTTGAAACCACTAAACCACCAAAATTCGAGTTCGACCCAAGGTTGGGGATAAACAAACTCAAAATGTGCAAATAACAAATTTCAGCTTTCTGTCGGTTACTTGATGAAAAACAGGCGATTTTGTCAAATTTTGGATTGCTGATTCCAAATCTGAAGTCGGAATTCCTCAATCTTTGTAAATTTTCAACATTCTTCATCACTTCTGCGGGACAGATGCATAAAATTTATATTTAACCAACCCAAGAATTAAATTGGTCCTGTTATGCTCATAACTCCTTAATAAGTGTTAAATTGAGCTAAATTTAAATTTAGGGGAGTTTTTAAGACTGACATTCTACCTTGAGAGATTTGCCTGTAATTGGCACCCATAATAAAAATTAAGTAAATAGAAGAAATAGATGCAAAGCAATAAATTGCCAGGTTAAACTTACCAGACATTTTGAGATTTGTTTACAAGTCCCTATTGGATGATTTGGTTAAATCCTTCAGTGAAGAAACCAGCCAGATAGCTGGTAAATATCCCAATATAAATTGTACTACTTTAATCAGTCCAGGTCCTTGTGGCAAAACCAAATGTAAAAGTGACAATGCAAAATATTATTTCCAAATTACAGTAGATAAGTAAGTGATATTTCATAAACGTTTTTTGGCAACTTGCAGATATCCTTTCAAATCTCAGAGTTTCAAAGCACCTGAGTTCTGAATGTTTACTGCTGTTCAATTGTGTGACAAAGTGCGCTGAGGTTGATAGCTGTTCTATTTATATGGTGGCGTCAGGCAGGGAGGCGCAATGCCCCTATGCATATAAGGCCGAGCCAGGGCACAATCAATGGGCTATGAGCATATCTCGCTGAAATGTATGTTAAATGGTTACTTCATGAATTAATCATGACGTCAGAGGTATATATACAAGTATGATTGATTGACAAGGGGATCTCCAGCCAAAAATAAGACTGCTAAATCAAGATAGATATCTCATTAATAAATGTTTCAATCTCATTAATAAATGTTTCAATCAGTTAATTTATTGTGCATTACTAATAATTCGTTTAGATCGTGTAATGACGTCTCTATTGGCTGAATATTTGCCAATGTGTTATTATAGGCTTTGGTGGTATTTCACTACCTCATCGAAGAATGCCATATATGGAATTCCGTCAGTGTATTGTGCAAATATATAATATGCAATTATGGTAACTGGACTGGGGCTATTTCAGTGAAATCTGTCAATAGAATGACAGGTGACTAGTCTGTCAAAGCAAGTTCTGTGAATCAAGCCATATAAGGATATTGACAGGATATTATACAGGGAATGTGAATTAAAAGGCAATGAACTTACCTTAAGACTGTCTCACTATTGAGGCCACCTCAAAATTAAGACCACAAAAGTTTAAACCCAGCAGTGGCTTGAACCCAGATGTGGCTTGAACCCAGATGTCTAGCCGTTGCTTTACATTCATTTTAAGATCACCTTTCTACAACACAATATACTTTGGAAAGTTTTAGAAAAATAGTAACACCGTACATAGTACTGGGGAAGCAAAAAGCTGCAAAAAGTGAATGTAGATACAGGCAGACCAAATATAATTACATTTGTACCAGGATCTAAACTGAGAGGTGTGACGCTGAAGACTCACCAGTGATGTTAAACAGCCTTTTTAAAACATTCTCATCTTCGTATTACGAATATTAAAACTGTAAGAGGGTTCTCATTACTAATATCTTCCCATGACTTTGCATACTATTGCGGCCAATCCTCTGAAACTCCTGCGCCTCCTCACGGGAAGGGTGGTAACACTGGGGTGGGTTGCGGTTGAGGTTGCAACCCCCCCCCCCCTTGGCCTGGTACATTCGAATTTAAAAATATAAAAATATTCAGTGGATACATTTTAATTTGTCAACCCCCCCCCCCCCCCTAAAATATTTTCTTTTCTGGATCTACCCCTGCAACAGTAGCCATACCAAGTCGAAAAACCTACCGTACTCTTTGGCTCCACAGGTGCACATTATGGCAGCATTCAGCGAGTAATATTAATGTTCTGGAAGCTAAACGCTGCAGATGACGTCATGTCACTCAACCAATAAGAGTCCTGGACTCCTACGACGTCATCTGGAGTTTAGTTTCTAATTCTGTGAAATTAGTTTCCAAGTCTGTGAAATTGGCTGTAAATTGCATAAGAGTGAGGAAATGGATAAGTCCTGGCAAAAATTGGTTTCTTACATCCTTTGTAATGCTTTTGAAACAACTCGTAGAGCTCGCCCAACTTTAAGGACACCACATCATCCAACACATTTATACACTAAAAAGTATCTAGGACAAGCACCAAATCTAAAGTTACACACAAATAGAACATTAAAAAGCAAAACTAGTGTCAAAGCCTTTAATAAAGCTTTAAAAAAGGAACTTTGCAATTAATATTAGTGTGGAATTATGCAATATATGTCACTTCATTTTGTTTTCTTTTTCTATTATTATTATTATTTGTCACTATATGAATTTTATTTCAATCATATTTAAATAGCCTCTTTTTCTTTTCATTTATAATGTAAGGGGTGTGCACAATTTTACATCTTTTACGTAAGCTAGTGCACATCCCCCACAGTATGCTAATGTCTTTTATTGTTTATGTAATGTACTAACCGTATGGAAGTACTACATACTGTGTACAAATAAAAAAAATCGAACCAAAAATCTAAACTTGAAGAAACGAATGCAGTTACCGTGATTAATTTCATACAGTAGTAGCACATTTACTGTCTATAACCTAGTGGTGCCTTTTGATATTGCGACAGGATCGGTTCCTCTGATTGAAGACTCGACAATCATTGGTAAATTAAAATGTTTTATTATCATTAAACAAATATATCTTAATATTGTCAATTAATATAGTCACGAAACGCAATGTAGCAGTGCACAACAGTTCTCACATATTAATGAATCTTATGAAATAACAATTGAGTAAACATACCTTTTATCTCTCTTGACATTTGAGAGATATTCTAAGTCACTTCTTATGCCAGTCTGCACAACACTTCTGCTTACAAGTCTGCTGGTGGCCACTGTACTGCTCTGCCTGTCTATTTACCCACTATTAAGGCCTCATGACACACTGGCCTGCATCAAGTCACATGCTTAGCTGTAATTTCTTTTAATAACCATTACATCAGAAAGCAGTGATTACAGCCATCACTAAACATAGTATCATAACACAAATGCTAAAGATAGACATTATGACATCACCGTTGGAACATGTGACGTTTGATACAAACGGCATAAGCATTTGTGCGTAGCGAAAATAGGTTAAATAATAATATACAAATGTAGTAAACATAAATACAAAATAATTATTGATTAACAATTAATATTAAAGTAATCAGAGCCTGGCAAGAAGGACCACAGGGCCACCAAGCTTCCCCACACAACCCAATGACACACAAACATTCATATTGAAACGATGAAACAACTGTCAATAAAAGTCAAATGGTCAATTAAAGTCATAAAGTTTGAGCGAACTATAACTACAGTTCAATGAATAACCACTTATTATAACGAGTCAAATATCGCACGATTTACAACCTCAGAGTTTTGCAAATGAAGAGTGCGAACGAGGATTGCAAAAGAGGTGTGGTTGAAAGTCACTCGGCAAAGTGATATAATCTAGAAGACGAAGAAGAATATGAAGATAATGACAAATCTTGTTCCATCTGGAAGATGAAGAAGATGAAGTAGAAGAAATGATCCGAGAACATTCCACGAACGAAGGCAACATAACAAGACGAGATGAGGTGGAAAGAATCAAGAACTCAGGAACAGTGTTACTAATACACAACCGAGATTTGTAGATGACGTAGTAGTTAGCGCTCGAAGTACGACCATGATGACAGTTGTATGGTGCGTCTTGCAGACAGTAGAATCGCACCTGTAGTCTTGTTGATTAATGTGTGCCAAAAGGTGCATGAGTAGGCAAGGTAGCAAGCCTGCAGCGAAGATAGACCAAGCGTCTGAAACTCAGGCAATAAAATAAAACAAGAATTAGTTATTATAATAAAATAATGTAATACATCACATCATAGTATAACAATTGCAATAAAAATAGGTAATAAATTCATCAATATCAGCTCTGTGAATTATACAGAGTAATTAAGTATTCGTTCTATGTCTGAACTAAATTGATTATACAAATAAGTATTAAAGTATTATAAGTGCAAGTCATTAAATCATTACTCATTAAGTAAATGAGCGTTAATTGATCCAATTAAAGATAATGTAAATAAGTAATTAAGGAACTGTTTCCTTGTAGTGCATTCAAAATAATCAATAATTACACTTCAGCAAATTTAACCAAGCTGAGCACTCATGCCACTTTGTGCTCAAGCAAGGTTAAATCAACCATACTTAATATAACAACTAACTACAAAACTAACTAAGTATCCAGGTAAGTCAATTCAATTGTAAATAACGGGTTGTACCCATCGTTAACTTGAGTTAACGAGGAGTGTCAAATCCATAAAATAAGTTGAGACCAAGCAAGCCTTCCTCAGCGGACATCCCCGCACTGTGGTCGTTTTTGACAAAGAAAGCTTGCTTGAAAGCAATAACATGGTAATTAAGTTTTACAATTACATTCTTGGTAACGATTTTCATTCAAGTAATAGCAACAATAATGACTCAACAGTCACATAAAATGAATTTGGAAGATGAAATAGTTTTTTCGAATTTTGACAATTAACCATAAAGATGGTTGACATTAGTACATGTTAGTGAGTTAGAGTAATGAATTAACTCTAAGTAGTGCAAGGCATAAATTAACTCCGTTGTCTCCGGACGGAAATCCATTAACAACTGTTTTTAATTTACATCCTTCTGTCCCATTCTGGATCCTAATTTGCATACCATAATTAGTCATAGCACGACTTTGCGCATGATTGATATTATAATTACATATGACGCCATTCATGAATATTCTAATTCAAAACGCTCTGTGCGCTCGCTTGCAGTTCACTGCAAGTATTTGCTGAACAATTGAAACAAGTACTCAAATGTCTTAATCAATAGATTTTCTTGATTATTTATAAACATCACGCTAGAAAATGGAGTATTTTCGCAAGTGATCAATCTCGCTTTATAAATCCATTATATATTGCGCGTTTAACTAGTACCTGTCTTATAAATAACAATAATACTTCTTTTAGTCTTATAGCACTCTATATTAATTCACAATACTTGCGTTCAAAGTATGTATCCATGGTGCCACATATATAGACTATATATATTCTTCTCTTGTACTTGTACCTTCTTAATAATATATTTTCTTCATGAATTTCTTAAATGAACCTATTTGTCTGATAGGCAATGCTAAGAGCCTGTCAATGTTACCACACAGCATTGGATGCTGTTCAATTGTAACCCAAAATGCAAATGGAACTCTTGTATGCTTATTTGGTAAATGACACAGAATTTGTGGCATTCCATTCATCCATCTGATACGATTTATCTTTGCATAATAAGACTTCATGATTTGTCGTTTTTCTTCAGGATTTGTTTGTTCTACAAATGCATAGGACCATTCAGCATGTCCTTGTTCAAATCTTGGCGCGACAATTTCTCTGTCAATTTCTCTGTAAGAATGTTTATCTTCTGAGATAAAGTAAGCAAGAGGCAATGGCTTTTCATTCTGCAAATTTACATCTGAAGGAATTTTCTCTTTTTCAGTTTTATCTAGTGCTTTTCTAAGTTCTTCAATGGTATGCGCATATTCACCGTTTGGTAATGCAATGGATCCTTTCTTCAATCTGTTCAAATGATATGATCCTGTAAGTATTTCATTTCTAACTGTGGACAGTATGAATTCATTCTGATTCACTATGTCATAAATGTACAAAATTCCAACGTAATTGAATTTAATTTTGTCACTTTTGTACAATGCAGTAGACGTTGGACACAACAAATAGATCAAATCACCCTTTTTCAGGTTTTTAAACCTATGACCATGTTTGGCTTCATGCGCAATGCATTGATGCTGTTGTCCAGCATTATGTCGTTCAAAAACTATGTCTGACACTATCTTAAATCTGTCCTTCATCAAGGCAACATAATCATCTTTTGTAGCGCAATACTGCTCAAATGGCCTTTCGGCAGCATCTAAAAGCGATCTATCTTCATTTAGAAACACAAGGTACTGTGGGGAGTAATCCAATCCCATTACCTTACTTGTGTTATATGCTTTGCAAGCATAAGACAAAAGTTTGGGCCAAACTTCGTAATTGTGTCCCAATTTGGAAACTAAAAGGTTTGAAATGACTTGAACAAATCTTTCAGCTTTTGAGCTTTCATGTCCACAGACTTGGACAAAATGCAAATTCACATGCAACAATTTTGCCATAGTTTCCATCAAATTGTTCTTGAAACTAGTATCTTGATCACAAATAATAACCTTTGGGGTACGATAAGGCAAACACAAATGCTTCACAATAGCTTCTGCAGTCTCTTGTGCAGTTCTAGTTTTCAGTGGAACAGCCACACAAAAGCGGGTGACTTCACACACCATAACTAATGCATACCTGTAATCATCAACTGTCTTTGGCAAGACTTTAAAATCAATAAAAACACAATGAAAAGGTTTAAAACCATCCAAGGACCTTGGAGTCCATTCTCTATGTAAGTGAGCATTTCGCTCCAATGCTATCTGATTACATGTCAAGCAAGTTCTAACGAAATTCAATACATGGGAATACAAATTCGGTGCATGAAACAAAGATTTCAAACTAAGATATAACTTTGAGGTCTTCATGTGAAAACCACGATGTGACACATGATAGTGATTCAACACAGGAAGGATAAAATCCTTTGGAAGAGCTAAGGAAGCCTCAACTTCCTGTCCCTTCTTATCACAACTTCTCAAGTAAAACAAAATGTCATCTGCTAGTACATAATGTTCAGAAAGAGCTAATATAGACCGTGACTTTGAATGATCACGTGGTAATGTGCCATGTTGCAAATACCTGTACAATGAACCAAAATAAGAGTCACTCTTTTGTGCTTTTGCTATTTCATCTTTTGTATAAGGTAAATTAACTTCCTTAAATTTTCCAAACACTGCATCTCTAAGTCCTATATCTATTTCTTTCTGTGAAGGCATTTTGGACAGTAAGGTCGGTTTAGGACCTGTTTCTGCAAACAAAGGCTCATTTGTCACTAGTGTTTTATCAGGATCATTAAGTGTAGGCTTATCAGCTTCATTCGTTCCTTTTCCTTCACTAAAGTCATGAACGACATTTCTAATTGTTGGTTTTGGCACTGCAAGGTGGGAGGGAGAATTATGATCCTCGTGTCTAGAACTTTTTGC
Source organism: Alitta virens (assembly GCA_932294295.1). NCBI lineage: Eukaryota > Metazoa > Annelida > Polychaeta > Phyllodocida > Nereididae > Alitta > Alitta virens. The sequence continues at coordinate 27,808,097 of OW028583.1, read as the reverse complement.
AACTGTCTCGTTCAGTCTTGAGCCAAGGAATGAACCTTTTGGCATTAAAGGCTCATTACTGACCACTTTTTCTGTCTGGTCTGTAATTTCAGTCTGTTGGTCTGTTTTTGTAGCTGAGAGATTTGACTTTTTAGCTGCAATATCGGTCTGGGAAACATGCGTAGTTGGCAATCTAGAGTCATTATGCACAATTGTTTTCGAGGCACTTTGTTTGTCAAGTGTCTGAGGTCTTGTCTGTGACCTTGTTACAACTAAAGAGTGGTCCAATGTCACCGAGTCAAAAGGAAACGACTCTAGCAATTCTTTATCATTAATTCCTATAGGAACTATAGAATTGTGATCTTCAGTATCCGCACTAGGATGCCTGCTCAAAAAATCTGCCATAGTGACGTCACAAGGTTTCACATATTTGATGCTAAACTGAAATGAAGACAATTTCCAAAGTAACCTTTGCACTCTAGGAGTAGGTGGAGCATTCAGATTTTTCATGACATGCTCAAGGGCCTTGTGATCAGTCCTTACTAAAAAATATCTCCCTACAAGTAGTGTCTGAAATGCTACTAAACAACCATAAAGAGCAGTCATCTCTAATTCTAAAACTGAGTAAGTTAAGGTACTCAATCTTGATAGATTTTTGCTAAAATAAGCAATCAAATGTTCTGATCTTTCACCATTTTCATCTGTTTGCACTTGTCTCAGAACTGCACCCATAGCTGTCCTAGAACAGTCAGTTTCTACTATAAAGTAGTCCTCTTCCTTTATTGAAGGAAAAGACAATGCTGGTGCTTCCCTTAACCTTTTCTTGATTTCATTCCATGCTATATCATGTTCCCTTGTCCAATTAAATTCAGATCTTTTTCTAAGCAATCCAGTAAGTGGCACTGCAATTTGCTGATAACCTGGTATGAACTGTGATACATATTGGAGCATGCCTAAGACACGCTTCACGTCCTTTTTATTGCGAGGGGGTCGCAGTTTATCAATATCATGCACTCTTGATTTCAACACAGTCAACTTTGGGCCCTTTGGTGATTGTAAATCAATGAAATAACCTAAAAACTTGACACCAGTAACTGGAGCTATCTGAGCTTTCGACAACGATATTGTGAGGCCATGTTTAGCTAAAATACCCAAAACAAGATCTATGGTCTCCAAATGATCTGACTCATTGGTATTAAATAACAGCAAGTCATCAAAATATGACAGCACTCGGTTTTTGTAAACCTCACTTGGTAACTCTTGCAAGATGTAATGCACAATTTGATTGAAATAACTTCCTGATTGGCGATGCCCCTGTGGTAGACTTGAGAAGGTTACAGCAGGATAATTCTGACATACTGTCACTCCTACATACTGTTTCGAATCTTCAGTCAACTTAAGCGAAAAATAAGCTGATTTCAAATCTAATACAGTCACATATGTGTTCCTATTCCTTCCAAATGCCTCACAAAATGACTTGATAGTGTGAGTAGACTTGTTTACATTTCTAAACATTTGATTTGCCCTTCTCAAATCTGCAACTATACGTGGAGCATGCTGTGGTGACCTGCGAACTAAAAATAGACTTGATGTATGAGTAGCAAGACCCTTTTGAAAAACTCCCATTTGTATCAATTTGTTCACTTCTGATGTAACAAATTCCTTATCTTTAGGAGAATGAATGTAAGGCTTTGAACTAAAACCTTCTTGTGGGTCAGGAAAATCGGGTTGTAATCGGACTTTGTAGCGATGAACCTTTCCTATGTTGTCATGTATAGCTAATGCACTTTTATTCCTTTCAAGGATTCGATATAACTCTTCTCTTCCTTCGACTGATAATTTTGACTCATCTAGTTTAATTTGCTGCTTTATTATATCACTATCTGGAGTAATCAGTCTTGGATCATCATTGTTCAAATAAGGATACAGAGATTTCTTGTATCGAAATAACTCATCTGAGGTCATACTCAATTGATCTACAGTATCTTTTTGAACTTTTGGAATAGCTTCTGGCCCCAAGTCTACTATAGGAAATGCTTGTTCTGTCCCAGTCTCATAATTTTCCAGTTTTCTCAGGCAATCTTTAGGAGTTATTTGTCCAATAACTGTTCTAGAAGTCAACACTATGGATTCACGAAATGGATTTCTCAATAACAATGCTGTCCTACCATGCTTAAAACAGTACAGACTATTCACAGCTGACAATTTCTGATATTTGTGTCTCAATGTAACTATATAATTCTGATCTCTGCATTTCCAAGGCAAAGGAGATACCACCTTAACCATTTTTGTTTCACCAGGTTTCAGATAAACAGTTCTCAGTATGCTTACTGGCAAGAAATTTCTGCTAATTTTCAATATATTTCTTTCTAGATCCATAGTGCACTTGTACTTCTTTTGAGTGTCAATACCCACAATAATCGCAAAGTTTGACAGATTTGGCACAATATACAATCTAACTGTCAACATAATATCGCCCAGATAAACATCAGGCTCAATGTAAGACACTGAAGCACAATGTGAACCATTACCTACCACAAATTTAACAGGTTCTGTAAGACCTAATACCGGTAGTGACCTTAAATAAACACTCTGCTGTACCAGTGACTCTGCTATAAGAGTTTTAGTACTTCCAGTATCTATCAAAGCTGGTAATTTCTCTCTGGTTGGAAAGACAAAAGTACACATATTTTTATGATCTAGCTGTATTTCGGATGTCATAGATGAGAACGCAAACTCAGAAGGCACGACCTTTGCATGGTCAAGGCCGCGCCGATCTAAAAATGCTGTGGGGAGTTTCTTGAGGCTGTATTGTTATTCTTACTACCACGAGTGGTATTCGAATAGCCTCCCCTGTTATTATTTCCTCTATACTGAGGAAATCTCTGTCTCTGAGAGTTAAAACCTCTATTTCCATAATAACCTCTGTTTGACTGCTGATTGTAGCTACCTCTGGAAGAAAAACCAGAATTATAGTCATTACGGTACCTTGTATTGTTGTTGTTGTTGTACTGGTTGTACTGACGAGGTCCCTGCCATGGTCTTCTGTAGTGCTGATTACCTCTGTGGTAATATTCATTTCTTCTAGGAGAGACGATGTAGCGATCTCCAGTCTCTTCAGATCCTGTTCTTTTGGTCTCCACTGTAGTCAACGTCGGAAGAGCCGGCTGGCTCATTGTCTGGACTTTATTCTGCAAATCTTGAACAACAAGTGCTAAAGAAGTCATATCTTCAAGGCAATCATGCGCCATAAAGGTAACTTGTTTTGCAATGACATTTGGATTCAATTCAAGAAATTTCTGAGCTTTATCTACAAGGTCATCTAAACCTGTAAAATTGTGTAATAATAAGCCTGACTGCATAGCGTCAGGAAGACCGTTCACAAAATAATCACGAATTTGTTCGTCATTCTGCTCTACTCTATCTGCAAGTTCACGAATGTTTGCCATATATTTATCCATTGAAATACCTGGAGTGTACTTCATTTGTGACAAAGCACGAATTACTGCTTCAGGGCTTTTGTACAATGAATATTGACTCAGAAATGCCTTTTCTAGAGCATTTAAATCTACGAACACTCTATTTTTGATCCATTCTCTTGGCAAATCAGTCAAAGTCAAGGTAAATCTTTCTAGAGCTTCAGCATCATTTAGACCATGTACTCGTACGTAATCTCTATATTTCTGAAAATGATGTCTAGCATTTTCAGTAGGCAAACATGCAAATACGGATGGCAAAAGTTCGGAGAACTTAAGCCTTCTGGCTCCATCCGCTACAGCCATTGGAAGCCCTTGTCCGTCTCCTGGAGGTCCTGGAGGTGACTGATCTGGAGGTTGATTCTGGGGCTGATCTGGTGCTACAAGAGGTGGTGGGTGTAAATTTCCTGCTTCTTCATTGCCATTTCCGCCATCGCCATCTTCTGCAGGAGCACCCAAGTCAGGAATGTTCACATATGCTACATTAGTATCTACGTCATGAGTTGGCAATTGAGCCTCTAATAAGTCAAGTAAGGCTTGCAAATCTTGATGATCATGAGCTAAAGGATCAGGGATTAATTGCAAAACCCTGGTAACTGGTAAATTTTCATTGTTATCTAAAGGTCTGAGATTTCGATAGCGATTGTAATATTGTCGCAATTCAGCTTCAGTAGCATTTTGTAATTGGTTTACTAATTCATCAGAAACTCTCTGAGCATCTCTTAAGATAGTAATTTCGGTTGCTAATGTTTGCAAGAATGTACCAAAAGCTCTGAGCGGCATAGTCTACTCTAAATGAACATTCCACTTATGACCTGGCACTCCCGATGTTTGACAATGACAAAAGAACAGAAAGAAAAAAGGTATTAGATTAGTGCAACTGCCTATGTACATTTCGTGACACATCCGGACGAATGCATCCGGATGCCCCGGTTCTCCACCATGCGACAGGATCGGTTCCTCTGATTGAAGACTCGACAATCATTGTTAAATTAAAATGTTTTATTATCATTAAACAAATATATCTTAATATTGTCAATTAATATAGTCACGAAACGCAATGTAGCAGTGCACAACAGTTCTCACATATTAATGAATCTTATGAAATAACAATTGAGTAAACATACCTTTTATCTCTCTTGACATTTGAGAGATATTCTAAGTCACTTCTTATGCCAGTCTGCACAACACTTCTGCTTACAAGTCTGCTGGTGGCCACTGTACTGCTCTGCCTGTCTATTTACCCACTATTAAGGCCTCATGACACACTGGCCTGCATCAAGTCACATGCTTAGCTGTAATTTCTATTAATAACCATTACATCAGAAAGCAGTGATTACAGCCATCACTAAACATAGTATCATAACACAAATGCTAAAGATAGACATTATGACATCACCGTTGGAACATGTGACGTTTGATACAAACGGCATAAGCATTTGTGCGTAGCGAAAATAGGTTAAATAATAATATACAAATGTAGTAAACATAAATACAAAATAATTATTGATTAACAATTAATATTAAAGTAATCAGAGCCTGGCAAGAAGGACCACAGGGCCACCAAGCTTCCCCACACAACCCAATGACACACAAACATTCATATTGAAACGATGAAACAACTGTCAATAAAAGTCAAATGGTCAATTAAAGTCATAAAGTTTGAGCGAACTATAACTACAGTTCAATGAATAACCACTTATTATAACGAGTCAAATATCGCACGATTTACAACCTCAGAGTTTTGCAAATGAAGAGTGCGAACGAGGATTGCAAAAGAGGTGTGGTTGAAAGTCACTCGGCAAAGTGATATAATCTAGAAGACGAAGAAGAATATGAAGATAATGACAAATCTTGTTCCATCTGGAAGATGAAGAAGATGAAGTAGAAGAAATGATCCGAGAACATTCCACGAACGAAGGCAACATAACAAGACGAGATGAGGTGGAAAGAATCAAGAACTCAGGAACAGTGTTACTAATACACAACCGAGATTTGTAGATTACAAGTCTGCTGGTGGCCACTGTACTGCTCTGCCTGTCTATTTACCCACTATTAAGGCCTCATGACACACTGGCCTGCATCAAGTCACATGCTTAGCTGTAATTTCTATTAATAACCATTACATCAGAAAGCAGTGATTACAGCCATCACTAAACATAGTATCATAACACAAATGCTAAAGATAGACATTATGACAATATGTCACATTGACATACTGGCTATGTTTTTACAAAATATGAAGAAGAAAAAATAGATGACACCCAAACGTGGTCAGCCAACTAATTACAGACTAGGTGATTGCTTCATTTGTGTCAATCTGGCTATGGCATTGGGTAGTATGGCATGTCTCCTGTTCACCAACCTGGCAAACGAAGTCACTCCAGGCACGCCAATTGGTCATCCGAGATACTCAATTAGCGAGTCAGGAAATGAACACACATTCAGCTAATGTGGCCCATGAACTTCAAAGGCTATAGGTTCTGTCATTTGTCTTTTTAGCTGAGGTCCTACTATGTCGCAGTTAGAGAGGAAAATTCTTTTTGTCGACAAGATAAAAGGTTTTTCAGATGGCCATTAAGGAAGTTGATGATTTTTTAACGTGTGGGTTTGCCATCTCCTGTGCTATATGTACAGATGCCTCAGGTATATACATTGTGTGTATGTAGCCTACTTCGTTCATTCGTGGAAATATGCGGCAGTCAAAACGGAGTCTGAGGGCGGTGGATCGGGGGTTCACAGAACCATTAGTGGGTAACTGAAAAGGTGTAAGGGGAGGGTTCAAACTACATGGCCAAATGTGCCACGTGCGTTTTCCATGAGAAGGATAAACGCAAGGAAAACGCATGGTTTTTGCCTAATTATGATGTGGTGAAAACCATGCGTTTATCCAAATGCATGGAATACACGCGTGGCACATTTGGCCATGTATTGGAGGGCAAACATGAAGAAAAAAGGAAATGAAAGAAGATCTGCTGGTTCCATTGCCCGGACGATCTTCATGAGCGCATCCCAGTTGGATGTCGAAGAAATAGTCGAACACAAGAGACAATAAATTGGCGGTCCCTTGAGACATTGATTCATCATACCATATCATATCATACCATATCATATAATCTCAGAGGTAGCGCTCTGGGCTTCCAACCACTGGGTCCCGGGTTCGATTCCCGGGCGAACTTAGGCTTGGATAGGCTGTTTCATCTCATTGCCATGGTCTCTGCCTGTCCTAATTAGCCCAACTGGTGCACAAATACAAGACGTAAAGCCCTAATCACACACACACACCATATCATATCATACCATATCATACCATATTATATCATATCATTATCGTTTATATGATCATATCATCATTATTTGGCCAAGCTGGGGTTCTCCACCTCCTCCATATAATATGTCCCTGTTTGTCCCCTACAGGTAGAAGGAGAAATTTCCAATTGCAGACCAATGTCCATGTTGAAATACAGCTTTAAATTGATTATGGTGGCTTGGTGGCAGGCTCTGGACTCTATAGTTGTGCATAATTCAGCCAGGATAGGATAGGATAGGATAGGATAGGATAGGACAGGTATGCAGGTGGGTTGTCTAGTGGTAAGACGCTCGCCTGCTCCTCTTAAGGACCCAGGTTCAATCCCGGGCCCGGGTACCTTTCATGAGCAAAATCCCACCTGGGATGTTGTTGGGGTGAGACGTTAAATTGGTGGTCCCTTGTATTCTGTGTCTATGCCGAGGCAAGTAAAGACCCCATCCATGGGGAAATGTGTAACATGGGTGAACTCCTCCTCTCTCTCACCTCATCAATCAACCCTCAATAGTGAAAATTGAAGGGCTGCCCTTTCCACATCTATCTATCTATCTATCTAGGATGGGAACATGCCTTAGAGGGCTTCACTTTCCACATCAATCTGTCTATTTATCTATCTATCTAGGATGGGAACTTGCCTTAGAGGGCTGCACGTTCCACATCTATCTATCTATTCATCTATCTACGATGGGAACTTGCCTTAGAGGGCTTCACTTTCCACATCTATCTGTCTATTTATCTATCTATCTAGGATGGGAACTTGCCTCAGAGGGCTTCACTTTCCACATCTATCTGTCTATCTATCTAGGATTGGATAGGATAGGATGCCAAGTTAGCTAAGTGTTGGCAACATTGATCTGCCTGGATCATGAGTGAACGATGCTGAGCTGACGTTTAACATCAAATATTATATTCTTGGAATAGAATAGAATAGAATAGAATAGAATAGAATATCCCCTACAATGTAATATTAATGCCTATATCACAGAGAAAACCAGGTATCTCATATGTCATTAGGCAAGAACAAGAAAAAACAGCACACGACACACTTAGAAGATGAAATGCATAAAAAGATTAAAAATTGAGAGTACAGAATGCAATTGATATAGGAAAATATATTGCATAAAAGAAGAATACAAAATGATCTCAAGACGTAAAATCACATAAAATTTGTATAGCGTGTTTAATTAGCTTATTGAAAAATGAAACAATAAGAAATTGTACAGCAGTATTATTTTGTAGCAGATCGGAGTTTGACAAGTTTCGTATAATTTCTTCTACATGCTACATATCAGTTGTTGTCGTAGCCAAAGAATCTACACTGTCTTTAATGTAAGAGTTGTTGATGTAAGATGCATTGCCGTTAGCATCGTTTGTTCCCTGTGATGTGGCGTTCTCCATATCTTTGTTTGAAGTGCCATCGGTGGTAGACTTGCGACTTTCTCTGCGCCCTCTGTAAACGTCTAAAACTTCAGCCACGACAGGCATTATGATGATGACGACCGCTGATATGAAACCCCATGCTTGTGATATATTCAGCTGAAATGAAAAATGTTATATACAAATATTATCCAATTGCAATTAGATTGTGCATTGATAAGTTTAACTAATCTAAAAGCTACTTAGTTGCAATTTGATGATAATACAAATGACATACATGTCATCTAAACTGCAATCTGATGACAAGTTCAAATGACATGAGAGTTAATTGCATTTGGTCGACAAATGTGAATAAAGCCTTTTAATTTTAATTGCAATTTCAGTAAATGCTAACCACAAACATTAAAACAAAAGTTACTTAGCTAGAATTTAATGACAAATTTAAGAGATATATGAGTTAAATGTATGATGACGTAATCATAATACTACATGGCTAAATGTGCTACGTGCGTTTTCCATGCGTTTGGATAAACGCATGGAAAACGCTCGGTTTTCCCCTCATTATAATAAGGCAAAAACCATGCGTTTTCCATGCATTTATCGTTCTCATGGAAAATGCACGTGGCACATTTTGCCATGTAATACATCCATTGTTTGTTAATTTTGCTTGTTGGACGTAACCCTACATAAATAAAGTTTCTTGTAACTTGTATATTGTATCTTGTCAATGCAAAGATACATTATGATTATTGAAGTATGGAGGCTGATATAAACATTCAAAACATGGTAAAATATTTCCTTACCCAATGTTTAAATTGGTTATAACTGAATACACCAAGAGAATATCCAGCAGAGGGCCAAATAATGATTAGAATAACCGTCAGAGAGAGGGCACCACCGTAGGCAATAAAACGCGCACTGCGGAACTTTTTGAAAACTTCTTCTAGTGGAGGACGTTTTGAGATTTCATCGGTGTCTTTGAAGTCAAATTCTCTGCAATGGTCCAATGGAACGAATATATTTACAAAGAAACTAAAATCAAATTGGTAAATAATTGTGCATGAAAATCATACCGTAATTTATCGACATATTTAAGGTTCAGTGTACCATTCTTATATTGGCACCTAAACCGATATAAAATCCGGATTATGCTTGATAAAATCAATCTAATTTTGGCAAACAGGTCAAATGCTACCGCTTGATAAGCTTCACCTCATTACCCAACAAACTTTAATATACACAAAAACGTTCGTTTGACGTTACAAGAAGACAATTTTTGTATATAATAATATAACATTATCTTTATTCATGCTAAAGGCATATATATGAATATGTATTTACAATATATTCACAATATTTACAATGTAAGGTAAAACAGGTAAAAACGGCATCATTCAGTGCATAAATAGCGTAAAATCACATAAATATCACTTTCTTTTAAAAATATATCTTCTAACATGCATCTGTCTCTCATCATACACATCTCTCGAATATGTTCTGCCAATCTTACATTACTTTCTTGACTAGATAACTCAAATTTATCTACAATTGCACCTGTGCTAGCACCTTTTGATAATGTAAAAATTTGAAAAAAGCGAAATACTAATGGTATTTTTCTGTCACAGAAATTGACAACATACCTGAAGTTATATACATTACATTTTGTGGTTTTATTCTGAAAATGTTGCATGTGGTGATAGGGATTTGTTTCTACTCAAGATGTACTGTTTTCTATTAATTTTCAAAATGTTAATGCTTCTATCTTTAGAAGATGAGTATGATAAAACCATTCCATGTGTTTGCTGGGTAGTATTACTACATTACCATTTGCTCAACACCCAATCACCCACGTAGGCCTAGCAGTAACTAAATAAGAACTGTAAGTGGAAACCCAACTATAACATAAGCTATGTCTTTTTTTTCCTCAACCCTCTATGATATAAATTTATCTTACAATTACACAAAGACTAACACAGCATTTTGGTTGACTGCACAGAATGTGGCCAGGAAAGCCTATGAGAGTTTGTATCAGTAACTGTTATCTTGTATTTACTCGTTCACTGAGGGTTTGCTGCCTGGGCACACTATGTTTTTTTAAATTGTTGTATTATGACTGTTTTCAGTAGTATATTTAATTATGATTGAATTACCTGGAATACAACTCAGTCCAAGGGTTGAGGGGATTATCAATATCTCTCGTCTTCTCCCATTCGTCAATCTTGTCACTCGGTTTGTACGAACGATTCGTGACAAAACTTACGACGATCGTCAAAAGTCCGCCACAAATAATGGCAGACAGGTTGCCACACAACATGCTGATTTCTGCTCCTGTAATAATATAATATAAATGATGATAATAAATTGAATAGTGATATAGGTTAAGTGATTCGCAGATAGCATTCCAAATCGTATCGACGTCGGTGCGATGTTGACGACCTCAAAACGATGTAGAATTACGCTGACCCGATTTGGAATGCTCTCTGGGTTCATGATGATAGAGTCAGGCCCAAAAGTTTACAATGCATGAGCAAGATAACATAAATTAAAACTCTGAATAAAATAAAGGTGAAAGAAAAGGTTGATAAACCTTACGTAGAAATTAAGGAAAACCGAATTATGGAGTGTAAGAATGGTAATAATGGAAAATGAACCGTCATTTTCTCAGGTGTGCGTAAACCTTGGGCTGGACTGTATGCTATTACGAATGTATAAAGACACCAAGTTCTATCTTTACATAGCAATGCCATAAGTACCATTACCTAATGACCAAACACAATGAAGTAACTAAATTAAGCAAATCAATACAAATTTTCAGGTATAAATGGGCAGTGATTTAGCAACATACGTGCTAAAAGGATTGGAACTGATGTGATCAATTAAGGATCTTGTATTACACAGTATAATTAATCTCACAAATAGAGTAGAGCACGTACGTAAAAAATGACTGCCTGTTGAGAGTAAATATACCAGTGCGAATAGTAAGGTTATCTCCAATAGATGCTTACACAGGGTATATTTACTGAAGGGGGAGGCGGTAATTTTATGATGTTCACTTTCTACACCTAGTATTCTCCTGTACACTAGCTAGCCATACTTCTATATCCATACCACAGTCAGACGTTAATGACCTTTTTAGGTTAAAACGTCATTAACTTCAACTACCCTATAATTATCCCCCATACCCCGGTAATTTTTTGTTTGAATTAATGACATATGCCCTCCACTCCACTTCACTCCACTTGTAAAGTTAACCATACATGGTTTTACTTATAGAAATTAATTGTACCCTTAATTGTATTTTTTTCTTAGAGTGAATATAACACAGGTTCTCTGTACCCAGATAGCATTCCAAATCGTATCAACGTTGGTGCCATGTCAGCGATGTTCAAACGATGTTGTACCAACGGCGGTCGACATAGAAACGACGATAGACCGATTTGGAATGCTATCTGGGTAGTTACTTTCAAAGAGAGACATACATAAACAATGGATAACATGTCAATATTTAAAAAATCTTCTGCTCTTTATTGATCAAAATCTTTTTTAAATTGTAAAATTAAGCAAACAATCAATCAAATAAACTGCCAAATCAAAGCCTCATTTTATAATTATATGTTATCTAACACTGGATTCCTAAATATATAAATACAGATTACATTAAAATCAGCAAAACAATAGCAATCCATATGCGATAATATCACCTGTATCATCATTACGTAAAGCGGTGGATTGCAATCATTTTAGGAGCTCTTTATTTCAGCATGGCCTCAACATGTTACAACAAAGCAGATGGTACCTGAATATGCTCTTATGCTGGAATATGCCAATCAATATGTTTCATCGGGTACACAATATAGCAGCTCACCTGTGTTCTCTAAAAACTTGGATAATCCGCCCGGTTGTTTTGACGCTACACTCAACCAGACAATGATACCGATGACAGCGCCACCTACAGCACCTGATATCATTCCGATGGAATTCAGCCGACTCCAGAACATGCAGAGTATAGAGGGCACCACTGCAGATCCTATGAGCACCCCCATGAACAGGTACACCCAGCCTAAGCTCAGCTGGATTTGAAAGAAAAGCTAATTATTTTAGAATCAAAATAACAAACAAGTCATAGCAAGTAAAAGTACAATCGTTGGCATTCAACAAAAACAAAATCATCATGGGATTTCCAGATTTTAGTTTCAATGATATTGACTTTCAACTAACCACAGATGGTGCCAGCAGATTTTAATGCTCGCTGTAATAAATTCTGGCAACGACTGTGCATCCATTTCTTGGGAGATAGATAGATAGATATGGGAAGTGCAGTCCTCTAAGGCAAGTTCTTGCCACTATCGAGGGTTGATTGATGAGGTGAGAGAGAGGAGTCCATCCATGTTACACATTTACCCCATAGGTGGGATCTTTTACTTGCTTCAGCATAGACACTAAGTACAAGGGACCACCAATTTAGCGTCTCATCCGATTGACATCCAGCTAGGATGATGCTCATGAAAGGTTGCCCGGGCCAGGGATTGAACCCGGGTCTTGTTGAAGCATAGCTGATGTGCCTTGTCAGTTACTACTAAATGCTATATTAATAATTAGGAAATGTAACCTGCTCACTTTTCAAAATATTGATCCTGTACAAAATCAGTTATCTTTGATTTAACAGTTTTGTATTTATACTTTAAACTGTTACTACCCACCATCGAAACAATAGAAATATTTTGCACCAAAGTGGCTTTTAATTAACTTAATGGTGCACTGTAAAAACATGTTCTGTATAGTTTTTACAGTAATTTCCTGACAAAGTTTTGCATAGGATCTTTATTGTGGTGACAAATTGGCCAACCTTAAAATTTTAAACTATATGGTTTCTTCATTGCTATAAAATAATCACCACTTAACCATATACTAATGTCACAGGTAGATAAGATAACCATGTAATTCTAATCATAATATCAGTATTGACACATTCACAGTTGTCGGTTGCACATTTACGACAAATCGCTCAATGGGATTAAAATTACAGTACACTCTTAATGATCTCCCATTTTTTTTCACCGGGTTCACCCGAACTGTAATTATTACGGTATCATGCCACAGAGTAGAGTTACTGTATATATTACCGTAAAAAATCCTATCATAGTGGTAGTATTTTGTATACCCGATTCACGGTATTTAACCATAAAATGGTCAAGTTGCTAGAAAATTACAGATACCCGTTACAGTGCGGGGTTCTAAAACTTGCTCTATTAACATTATCCTTACATTCAAGGCTTGTAGGATGAGAGTCAGTGGCACAATAGCCAGAGTGGTCCATAGCAAGCCCCAGTTCTTCAGTGACATTAAATATTCTTCATAACTTCGGAATCTTCCATGGACGCTGCACTCGAATGGTGGTTTTAGCACCTCTTCATTTTCTTGCCTTACCCTGGGGAAGGTTGTAAAAAACAGGTAATTATATGGGATTTAATAATACCATATACATTATAAAATGCAACAGAAAAAAGCAACAAATTGCCTTGTGTATTATATAGTATTGGGAAAGCAAAAGCTGACAAAAGCAAAGGGCGGGGGCCTAGCTCAGAGGTAGCGCTCTGGGCTTCCAACCGCTGGGTCCCGGGTTCAATTCCCAGTCGAGCCTATGTTGGATGGCTGTTTCATCCTTCATCTCATTGCCATGGTCTCTGCCTGTCCTAATTAGCCCAGCAGGTGCAGAAATACAGGACGTAAAGCCCTAATCACCCACCCACCCACCTGACAAAAGCAAAAGTAGATATATATAGAGATGACCAAATATAATTACTAAAATCTAAACTTAAGAGGTGTGTGACTCACACTTGATGTTAAGCAGCTTTCTAAAGCATGCTAACCTTCCATCTCTTCTCAGTTCAGAGATTAGAGGTGGATATTAAGAACCGAAACTTTTTAACTTGAGATCTGACAGTGACAAAGTGAGCACAGTTTACCAAATCTGGAAGAGGGATCTGATCTCTAATCTCTTAACATGACTTTGCATACTTTCCAAACAGTGTTTTGTGTTTATTGTGAGTACTACAAAGATGTTTACATAAAAACATGTACCTATAGCCCTGCATGAGGAGAAATGTACAGCCTCTCAGAGAAATCAGTGTAATGATCACTGGCCCTGGCAGCACAAATAATGCGAGAGGCATACACTCCATAGGCTAGCTTTAATCTATAGGTAATTACATGGAATTTAATAACCAGTAAGTTATTATTATAAGTATGGTAAGTGCAGGATCTTCTGTTTTAGCTATCATACATTTTTAACCCAAAAGAGGCAACCCAGCCATGTCATAAGGTCCAGAGTCATACATATGCTCATTTCTTTGAAATATAACCCTGTTGTTAATGCGTGACAAACAAACAAAAAGATAAAAGGTAACAGAGGAACAGGTAAAATGAGTTTAATCAAATATGATCACTTCCTTTGTACCATGATGTTGTTTATCACACTTTGTCACGCATGCCAACACGTGTGGCTAGGTCTGTATGATTGCATGTAAAATATCCATTCTTTTGTAATGCAACATGGCAGAGTGCCATACTGCTAACTCACGTGGCTCATTATTACACAAGAAGCAGTGATATTCAGGACTCCGACAGGATGTTAATATACCCGATATATCTTAGTTATTATTAATGGTAGTTTGGCTTACTGACATTTCCCTTGTAATAACATAATCACGTACACAGTATAATTAAGGCTTCCTGATAATTACTTAATCTGTGAACATAATTATATGCTGAAGTGGATAATTTTCGAATAATTTTCACAGGCTAGATCGTTTTTTATAGCTTTATCAATTCATATGTATATATCAATTTAAAAAAAAGAAAAATAAGATGCATGCAATTATAGCCTGGTGCCATTCATTAGATTGCTGTTTAGAAGCATTAAACGGGTTAGATTGGAATATTGCAACGTTATGTTACAATAAAGTTCCTATGGCAAATAATTTTATAAACCGATACTACATGGCCAAATGTGCCACGTGCGTTTTCCATGAGAAGGATAAACGCATGGAAAACGCATGGTTTTTAGCTAATTATAATGAGGCAAAAACCATGCGTTTTCCATACGTTTATCCAAACGCATGGAAAACGCACGTGGCACAATTGGCCATGTATACCTTCTTGTCTCATGATATCTGTTACCATTACATCTGTTATGGTCATGCTGTATTACATTGGATTCACCCAAGCAGTGGCAGCGAGTATTGGTTGGGCCATGCAAGCCACCATGGTATGCACACATTGCACAGCCATCGAGCCTTTGGCTTTAAGGTACAATAGGTAATATAAATAGAGTTTATGCCATCAAAAATTCAATTAGTAAACAAACCTATTGATGACATCACAATACAGACCAATGGGTAATGATACCATTTCCATTGTGTTTAAGCAGTTTTCACAAATGGAAAGTCCGAAGATTCTGTTGAGACAGTAATTGTATTCCTACGCCAATAAGCCATTAGGCTCTTCAGTTCTTTTCAGCTTTGTTTCAAATGTGACTGTATTGAGAAAGAGGGTAATTCTGGAAATACTCATGCTCGCACTGCGATTTATCACAGTTTACCATAAATTATAGTAACTTCCTCATGCTTCATGTATATGATGCCATGTCATTTTAAGGTGCCTGCTGACACAGTATTGTGCTAATAACTGGATATTCAGTCAGACATGCTGCAGTAGCGGATTTAGGGTGGGTGGGGGGGGGGGGTTAAGGGGGCTTAAACCCTCCCCCCCCCCCCCTAGTCCTACATGGCCAATTGTGCCACGTGCGTTTTCCATGCGTTTGGATAAACGCATGGAAAACGCATGGTTTTTGCCTCATTATAATTAGCTAAAAACCATGCGTTTTCCATGCGTTTATCCTTCTCATGGAAAACGCACGTGGCACATTTGGCCATGTAGTACCTTTTAATTTAAAAATATTTTAAAAATTCAGCGGTCCCCGCAATACATTTTAATTTGTCAATCCCCCCCCCCTGAAATTTTCAGGATCCGCCCCTGTACTCTCTTAATTACACCAACTAATAAATTACTTCGTAAATTATAGATCATTTGTTTTAAATTACTTGCCAATCAGATCATTTATTAAAGATCACAGTTGTTTTTGTTGTTGTTTTTTGTCATAATTTTTGAACGACCATTTATACAATACATATATTTTTACTAAATACATCCTTTTTGATCTTCAAACATTTTGCTAAGCCCCTATGCACTCATTTATGGCTACACCCCTGTGGTATATATAATAAACGAGAGGATAACTTACATATCGTCCACTTGGCACCACTGACACTTGGCCATGGGCATACAATGGCATCTTTCCGTCCCACCCCCTTTACTTCCTCTGGGTTTGCCACACAGTATGCAGGTTGTCAAATCATGCTGGTCTTTTCTGAGGGGCTATGAATACAACAAAATCATTGCAAATAAACTGATAATTATTATGTACTTCTGGACATACATAGACAGGAGCGTCGATTCAGGGGGAATGGGGGGATATATACCCCCCACTTTTGGGGAAGGGGGGATGATCAATGCAATCATCCCCCCCCCCATGAAATTCACAAATGAAAATTACCCTTTTTCCACACACTTCTTGTTTTGGAACATTTGTGCTTTGTTAAACAGCTTTGCACTTGATATCACATCATACATTACAAGTTTATCTGTAAAAATAGTTTGGCATCAATGATCTACCATTAATTTAACTCTTGAAATGACTTCATGCGTTAACTGCCGCCACTTGTACTAACAAGGAAACGTCACGGTTCGACAACGTAGGCTTATATCCCCCCCCCCCCCCCACCCGCCAAGAGAAATCGCCTGTCCTGTACATAGATATTGTTTTTATGCAGTATTGTGGTAAGTTCCAGACAAAGTCATCTGAGGCATATAATAATAAAATTATACATGTTCATGGTGTACACCACATGATCATCATGCATATAAATAATATTATCTAGTATACTATACATCTATTGCATTAACTTATAAATCTACTGCATGGAAATAAAGGTTATTTTACTCACCCTTAAGTAAAGCATGTAGATGTCATAAACAAGGATAGAGGTCACAGCAATAACCTCTGCGGACCCTGTGGACAGGACCGCCATGAGGACCATGATGACTATAAGGACCTCTCCTCCAATTCCCATGACCTTTTGAGCAACTATTGGAACTACCAGACCTGGATTAACATAATAAAGTATCACACAAAATAGATAATACAGTACGTAATAGTTATATCCCGAATAGGAGGGAGTTAACTAACGTATTTGTTGGTTAAATCCCGATGCCGAAGGCGTAGGGATTTAACCAACAAAATCGTCAGGTAACTCCCGACTTAGCAGGTAACTCCCGACTTAGAAGGGATATTATACTCCATTAAACAACTTTACTATTTATTTGATTGTTCGATTAGTTTAAGTAATAGTTATATCCTGAATAGGAGGGAGTTAACTAACTTTTTTGTTGGTTACATCCCGACGCCAACGTTTGATTGTTATTTTGTTTTTACTGCCTTTGTTACGCAAGTCAAGTACAGTTTGCACTCAGGAGGGAGTTAACTAACATTGACATTGGTTATATCCCTGCTCAGAACTATAGAAACCTATCTTGGAGGAGTATAATACACCAAAGCACATTCTAGCTACCCAGAGCTACAAAAGGGGTGGGGGCCTAGCTCAGTGGTAGCACGCTGGGCTTCCAACCACTGGGTCCCGGGTTCAAGTCCTGGTCGAGCCTATGTTGGCTGTTTCATCCTTCGTCTTATTGCCATGGTCCCTACCTGTCCTAATTAGCCCATCAGGTGCAGAAATACAGGATATAAAGCCCTAATCCACCACCACCACCACACAGAGCTACAAAAAAAACTTAATAGTCTATTTTGAATATATGTATATTCTATTTCTTATTTGTTACTTATAATAAATTGTTTGAGTCTGAGTCTACTGCTTGAAGCTACAACAAACCAAAACAAGCCATTTACCTACACTGTTAAACATTGCCGTAATTTGAACAACAACTTGCTGTAAATTTTACCTTAACTTGTTGCAAGTGACAGAATCAGCAAGTTGCTGTAAAGTTTTCTGTAACCGTAATTCATACCACAGTTTGCTGTAAAATTTACAGCAACTTATTGCAAAATTTTTTCACCAACATGTCGCTGTAAATTTTCAAATCACTGTATATTTTACAGTATGTTCCAGAAATTTTACAGTAACAGTTTTACAGTGTATATCTGCAAGAAGAAACCTAGACAGCCTTACCGGTTTTCCCCATTAAGACTACAGTGCCCGACGTCGAAGTTGTGGCCGACACCAGAGTTGTGGACTTCAATAGTGACGTCCAGGGGCCGATCCAAACATTCTGAATAAACAGGGTGATAGATATCGCTATTATTTTTAAATCTTTCTGTCAAAATATTCTGAATCCGCCCCTGGACGTCACTATTGAAGTCCACAAATCCGGTGTCGGCCACAACTTCGACGTCGGGCACTGTAATACGGTTGTGTAGGAAATGCATCTGCCTCTGCTGACTGCTTATTTATATTTAGCTTGTGCTGTAACTTAGACACACTTATGTGCAGTTACACTGTCTATACAAATAATAATAGTTCTTGGAAATTACAGCAATTCTTCATTACAGAATACTTAAAATACATATTTTTTTAGCCAGATTGTGCCGTTTTGCAACTTAGTGTAACGTCTTTTAGGAAAAGAAAGTGTCACAGCTATTTACGTTGATTATATATATCTTTATATCTAATGTTACCCAATCGCACCTTCATCAACTTGTTGAGCAGTCAGTAGCGCCTGGCCGTTTTCCGCAGAGAGAGCGATGTAAGCCAATCCCATTGTGGTAGCAAAGGTGAAGGGCATAGCAAACCATACCAGTCCACCGACAAGGAATCCCCAGACGCCTTGGATTGGTTTGGCCGCCACACTGCTTTGCCAGTAGGACTGGTCAGCAAATACAGTACCGAAGTTTCCTGAAATCAATCAACAAAATTCCACCTATTCTCTTTGATGTTCATGTTGCTGCTGTCACACTAAACCCTTGTATTTATATTTTAGTTTAAGATACTGCCGCACCCAAGAAACTGTGAAAGTTCCATTATTTTAGATAATTTATGTCTAAGTTGGAGGACTATACGAACATTGCTTTCACAGTTTTATTTCTAAAATATTTGGGGGTTTCGGGAGGAGTTGCTTAGTTTTTAGGGCGGTTTTTTCCCTTCCCTGAAAAAAAAAACAACAGACAAACAAAAAATTGTTTGAGTGTTCATGCGAAGGACTTCCTAACCTACGATGTTGATGACTCCAAACATGAGACCAGGGCTGGATCCCATGGTGAGGAAGGAACGGTCCTTGTTGCCTTGGGGACCGAGGCTGCACGTGATCAGCTCGAACACTCTTGAAGGTGAACCTGTAGTAGAATTGTCCAAAATACTTCAAGATGTCCACCTTATTGTTCTCAGTGATCTCAATAGTATAACAATTAATAACAACAGATAAACTTAAACGTAACTACAACATTATGAACCGCAAAAGGCAATCTACTAATACATTAAGGTTATTTATCTGAGGGGCTTATGCAGAAAGATAAGTTTGTTTTTGTTTTGGATTGTAATGCCATTAAATCTTAAGTTTGTAAGGTCCAGCAGCAATTACATGCTATTGACTGGTCATGTTCAAATCAGCTTTTTCACAAAAAAAAAACAGTTACCAGCCTAATATTATGCTGCTCTGATGTCATTAATGGTCTGTAAGAGTTCATTGAATTTTGAGTAATTTTTTGGTATTGAAATCCCTATATATGTGTATATGATGCACTCACCCAAAGGATTATTGACATTTCCAGGCTCATGGTAGATTTTTATAAGAAAGATGATCATGATGATAAACATGACCGTCGTGTTGAAATAAGAGACATAAAAGGTGGCGCCTAACCCTCCAATAAAGGTGTACGACCCTATGACAAGAGCGATCAACCCGCATGCCAGCTCAACACTGAGGCCTGGAGCAAGGTTGGTTAAAACTGCAGCTCCACCTTTAAAAATAGAGAAATATCATATATAACAAAATACAGTGAAACATTGCAATTCAGACCACCTTCTGAAGACTAGATAACATTGTGTCGTACGTCAAACGGAATTTAGGCCAACAGCAACAACACCAAGCCAATGTATGCCCAATTTGGCATGCCATTTGGAATCTGAGAGTGTTGCTATTAAATCAAGGTTATCTTCGGTGTGGATGTTTGCCACTTTGTTATCAGTTTTATGATCCAGCAAAGTGACAGCAAGATCAATGCTATCTTGCTATACACCCTTTTCGCGCGGCAGCCATGTTGGCATTTTTGACTCATTGACCTCTCTCATTTTGATTATGTCATTCTTTCCCTTTTGTTCTTGCACTTTTTGACCTCACCGATTCATGAATTCTTGAACCGAGATGGTTTTGGCTTACTTGACTGAATTTTATGTATTGCCATCCCCTTTCGGTGACCAAAACACTAAAAAGTTTATCATTTTGGATCTGCTGACAACAGAACAGACTAAAGGGGCGTTCACATTGTCATGAATATGACTTACGTATGACCACATATGAAAATATTTTTTGACTCTTGCTCATCCTTGTTCATACGTGATTCACTCACCGAAGGTTTCAAGGATACTCTTGCCAATCTTTCGAACACTCCTGGTAGCGCTAAATCATCCGTGACCATACATGGAGAGGGCAAAATTTTTTTTAACATGTTTAAAACTTTAGCGGACGTTCTACGAGTAAATTATTTATATCAGTTAAGTAACTTGCTCGGGATTTACTATACGTACGTACGTGGGCATACGTAGCCATACGTAGTCACGGTCCATCCCTATATACTTGCCATCCACTCGCGTCCACTCGTAGAATGCTTGTAAAATGCTCAGCGGACGCCGGTCCCCTGACCGTTGTCTTCCGTGCCCATCCTTGCCCATCCTTGCCCATCCTTGAATCACTCGCACCGGCGATCTACGAGCGATCTATGAGCAATCTACGAGTGCCTCACGGATGCCTCATGGATGCCTCAAAGCTGCCTTACGGATGCTTGGCGACAGACATTCAGCAAGCGTTTAACGGACGTCTGCCAGCATCTGACGAATGTCCGGCAAGCGATCTATGACTGCCTCATGTACGCTAGTGGAAATAATTTATACATGATTAAATGAGCTACGAGTGAGCACGTATAGCCGATTTTTCATGTCCTTGTAAGTCTTATCCCTGACAGTGTGAATGCCCCTTAACTGTTAAATCAGTTATTGCTAAAAGTTTTTCTTTGTTTTGCACAAAAACTCACAGTCCACAACAATTTTCCTACTATGCTTGGGTTATGTTGACAATGATGATCAAGTTTAATATCTTCGTGAGTACTTACCTAGCATTAACATAGCAGTAACGAGTACATTAGTGAGAAGGGCAAATACACAAAACACAATGTGTGTAGTTTTTCCAAATCGAGCTCTTATGACCTGCAGGAAAGTTTTTGCCCCAGGAGCTCGGATCTTGAGTTGGACGGAAATCATGGCGAATAACAGAATCTGGATGGTGGCCCCGGCAGCATACCAGAAGGGGCCACTGATGCCGTACTGCAAAATAAAAGTAAGAAAAAAATAACATGTATTACAGTACTGATGACACATTAAAAAAAAAAAGAAGATATTATAAGAGATCTTTTGCATTACAGATGAAATAATTTGGGATAATAGCATGCAAAAAATATTGTGATCGGGTATTTTTGTATCCTATACTCTTAATTTCTCACCTTTGCGGCAACTGATGAAGATTGTAACAGTGTGGCTGCCCATGTCCATTGTGAGACAATGGTGGTGGCTGTCAATCCAGCTGAGACATTCCCACCAGCATCGAAGTCTGTGTCCAACCCAGTCTGCAATAATAATTTGATATTTTGGTGCACACAAAATATATTCACACTTCTCCAGATTTCAGTGCAAGTCAAAATAGTACGGAGTAACTTAGAATCAGAATCAGAATCAGAATCAGAATTTCTTTTATTGTCCATACATACACTTACTGTTGGTGCTGCTATATTATATCATTAATGAAATGGATGATAAAGTATGAAGTATGGAGGGAGACCTCCACAAGGCAATTTGCCGCTTCTTGGAGGCCACCCATGATATAGGTCTTCCATCACAAAATATACTAAAAACTTTTTAAATTAGAAACACAAGTACGAATGATTGTAGTTATAAACTTAGACGTCATGTGTTTAAGTGAAATGGAGTGACATATAAGCCCTCATGGGGCTAGGTGATTAATGTTGGCTCCTCTGCAGCGGCATCCATTGCCTTTGAGGAGTCCCATAAACAAGGATAGAGGTCACAGCAATAACCTCTGCGGACCCTGTGGACAGGACCGCCATGAGGACCATGATGACTATAAGGACCTCTCCTCCAATTCCCATGACCTTTTGAGCAACTATTGGAACTACCAGACCTGGATTAACATAATAAAGTATCACACAAAATAGATAATACAGTACGTAATAGTTATATTCCGAATAGGAGGGAGTTAACTAACGTATTTGTATAATAATTTGTATTTTGTATTTTTATTTTATTTTTTCAGCAAAGAAATAAAGAATCTGAGTCTGTTACCACGCATGATGTTTTTATTGTTGTTATGTAAAACAACATGTCGATAAAGAAAAAAAAGGAAAGAAAAAACCTAATCTGAAGTTTTTTTGGTATATATATATTTTTTTATTTTATGGGCATTTACAATGTTGTTTCTTTTGTAAAGTCAGTCGACCTTTATATTACTGAATAAAATTTGAATTAGTTCTTCGTGAACAACCAAGCATGTACTGTATACGCACTCATTGGAAGGGACCAATACTAAATGGCGGTGGTCCGGGTCTTATTTGATGGGGTTATGGAATGTTGAACTTAAAAAGATTTATATGCTCAATATTGAGTAAGACTTCAATGACCATTTTTATTACTTGTTTGTGTAAAGCTTGTGCACACTATGAATCAGTGGATTCTAGCCACAAAACAGATTAAAAAAGATAAATGTTTATTTGATGGATATAATTGAATTTAAATGATATCAATAAACAAAATATGTAATTATCATATTATTTTGACACAAATGGTAATCTTGAATATTAAAAAAGATAAATGTTTATTTGATGGATATAATATTAAAAAAAAAAAAGATAAATGTTTATTTGATGGATATAATATTAAAAAAGATAAATGTTTATTTGATGGATATAATATTAAAAAAAAAAAAGATAAATGTTTATTTGATGGATATAATATTAAAAAAGATAAATGTTTATTTGATGGATATAATATTAAAAAAAAAAAAGATAAATGTTTATTTGATGGATATAATATTAAAAAAGATAAATGTTTATTTGATGGATATAATATTAAAAAAAAAAAAGATAAATGTTTATTTGATGGATATAATATTAAAAAAGATAAATGTTTATTTGATGGATATAATTGAATTTAAATGATATCAATAAACAAAGTAATTTATAACATTATCATAGCATTTTGACACAAATGGTAATCTTGAATATTGTCCTTGAGTGCGTGCATTTTTGGTCCTTTATCAGAGAGGATGCACTGTACATAATTGTGTAATAATAACATGACCATTTTCTAGAGATGATTCGTCTTGGAGTCTACACTATGGGGGAAGTGTTTCTTGCCTGAGTATGGAAACCAAACTGATGGTGCAGTAAAACTAACATCAAATACTTGAAATACAAATGAATTGATAGCCTTTTTTCTCCTTCTGCAAGATAACTAGTGTTTTTAGCACTGATGCAATGCAGGGCCCCTTGGTGTTTTTGTGAGACAAGACAAAATAAAAATGGCCAGTGATATGACTCAGCATAATAAATGTCCTCAACAAGTTTAATTAGCTTGTGGCTGCTTTTTTTTTTTTTTTTTATGACATTTCCAAGAATTAGCTTAGGGTGTTTACTTGTGCCTCGATAACTACACACATTTTTGTTTGACCAAGGTTTAAGTGGTTCTAAAAACAGTGGTCGAATTGGTGATGTCTTTCACAACATGTATATATTTTACGAGCAATCACGAGTTTGGAAGGTGAAAAAAAACTAGCACAGGTGTTTGTCTAAAAGTGTCATAACAAGCACTCGTGTACCTGCACATCTGTGCATTTGTGGACCTGTTGCCGGGAACATGCAATGGCATTATGGCGATCATTCGCAAATGTGTCACTCAGGCCACCATGCAATATAATACATGCCATTCATCCACATGGCATGCAGAACATGGTCCTGCTGATTTGCACTCGTGGATGTAATAGTTATACACCATTACGAGGGATATAACATTTCAATGTGGGCAGTTATATCCCGAGGCGAAGCCGAGGGATTTAACTACCCACGTTGGAATGTTATATCCTGAGTATAAGGTGTATAACTGACTTATACCCAATGCGCATTCAATAGTGGCTTTTTCGCAATTTATAATGTCATATTTTAGCTGTAATTGTGGGACTATTTTCATGGATGATTTGATTTTGCAAAGATTGTGATATGGTTGAAACTATGCAACAACAACAGCAAACAAGAAACAACAAATGCTAAGGCAAACAATCCTTAAGAGGATTTACTCTTTGTTGTGCTTTTAAAACTAAGCAGACCTTAAGGGAGTAATTCTGCATTCACATTGTCTGTGTTTGTGTGTTTTTGCTAATACCCCACAATCAGTTGTATACCACATAGAAAAGCCATGTGGTATAGCCTATGTGGTATACATGTGTATACTACATGGCTTACCTTACAAGGATGGGAAATGTATACCACATACTTCTATGTATGGCAGGCCACTGACAAAAAATCACTTTTTGCAGCTAAGCGCTTCGCCGTTTAAATTAGCGCCGCCACTTTAAAACAATATTCGGAGTCACAATTTTACCACCATTCAATAGATAAAATTGTCAGCTCCCTAAAAAAGTTAGAATTTTTGAAATCGGACAAGAATTAACGATTCCAGGACCAAAAAACGTAACATAGAGTCAATGGTCTGTTCAATCCACAGATACAAGCTATTGTGTGGCTGTGTTGCTATGGGCAACGCCACAGCAGCGTCATCGCTTCAGTAATACAATCTAATAATACTGAACAATAAAACATTTTCTATCCAAATCTAGTGTAAAAAACAATTCTGACAAGAAATATTTAACAACTGGTTTGTAAATATCATTTCGTAATTTTTTTTATTAATGTGAAAATGTCCCAGAAAGTTTTGAGGTGATGACGTTGTTGACAGTTATGCAATGCTCTGATTGGTCAATGGCAAAAATTAATATTCATGAATTTTTTCTATACTACATAAATGCATAGCCAGGCAGCTCAACTAAAAGTGAAAATTGTGGGGTATAAATAAGACCCAAGTGGATATGTGGTATATTTTTATATTCCCTCACTTGTGGACAGATTGGCTTCAGAATTCACTCGTGGCTAACGCCACTCGTGAATCCTGGCCAATCTGTCCACTCGTGGGGAATATAAAAAAATACCACATAACCATTGGGTCTTATTATAATCCCTATGTAAGAAGATGTTCATGAATGATATTACTGCTCCAAAGCCGGGAGATAACATGCCAAACTGGCCAGTTATATCCCGGCAAAGAACACTAGAAAAGGGACTACTTTGGGTATAACTGTTGTTAAACGCACCGCAAGCAAACGCATGTTCGCTCGTGTATATTTAATGAAGAACAACTATACAAAATACTTATTGTACTAAAAGTAAACGACAAATGCATAGAAATTATCAATTTTAATAGGTTCATTTCATATTGATACTGAATTATTTCATTGCGGCTTTGCAAATTGTGTTAATAAAAGCAGAAGGTTTTACAAGGAAGTCATGCAAAACATGAACATTTCAAAACAGCTGGTATATTCAAGTTATCATGACATTAAATTAACTTCTAAAAATACTTATCCATTATTTATAATTACATCATGATGAAGGGATAGTGGATCAGTTGCATGGATATAATTCGGTCTTTGGGTCAAATCCATAGTCTAGGGCAATTTTTTTATTCATCTATTTTTCTCTTATAATATCAGGAGCACTGAGTTATAAAGTTACCAAATGGAAGTTTGACAAAATAAAAATGTTTATTCTTCAGCACCGCAAGCAAACGCATGTTCGCTCGTGTATATTTAATGAAGAACAACTATACAAAATACTTATTGTACTAAAAGTAAACGACAAATGCATAGAAATTATCAATTTTAATAGGTTCATTTCATATTGATACTGAATTATTTCATTGCGGCTTTGCAAATTGTGTTAATAAAAGCAGAAGGTTTTACAAGGAAGTCATGCAAAACATGAACATTTCAAAACAGCTGGTATATTCAAGTTATCATGACATTAAATTAACTTCTAAAAATACTTATCCATTATTTATAATTACATCATGATGAAGGGATAGTGGATCAGTTGCATGGATATAATTCGGTCTTTGGGTCAAATCCATAGTCTAGGGCAATTTTTTTATTCATCTATTTTTCTCTTATAATATCAGGAGCACTGAGTTATAAAGTTACCAAATGGAAGTTTGACAAAATAAAAATGTTTATTCTTCAAACAGCTAAATCTCGTTAGAATGGTGGCCGAAGGGTGCAGTTTCTTGGTCTCGTATTTTTGTGGGGCACCGGTCATTTTAGTACCAACTTTCATAACACGAAAGTAATTACTTTTTTACCAAAGTACCAACTTTCATACCACAAAATTACCAACTTTCGTGCGAATAGTACTAACTTGCCCCTTGACGGGCAGTTTTAGCTAATTATCTCCATAAATATCAAACATACAGAGAAGTTATTCATATCCATGGATGCCCTATTGATCGAGTAAATGACAAAAAACTATCGGCGAGGGGGGCAGGCCGGCCGGGTGCCCAAGTCCCCTCTCATGCGGTCAGGGAGCCTGTGTTTAGGCGCAATTATCTCTAGATGTATTTTATCTAGAATACTGGTTAATACCTTAGAGAAATGTGATTTCTTACCATCTTAAGTGTTTAATATCGATTTTAGTTTGAGGAGGAGTAGGAGTAGTAGGAGAAAATGTAGCCACTCATACAAAGTTGCATACCTGCAGTTAGCTCCTGAACAAACTTCAGGGTTAGAAAAATTGACCAAGGTTTCATATACATTTCCTAAAACTGCACTCTCATATATACGATCATTTTAAGCAAAAACTAAAAAAATCTGCTGGGAAAATTTTGAGAAATTTAACGTTAAAATATTTGGTTTATCACACCTTAGTTATTTACATATAGCATGACATATCTCCTCACTCCAGCAAAGGCTCCAGTAAATAAGTCAAGATAGGCCTCCAAACTAGCCAATCAGCAGAGAGCCAAACGTTATATTTAAATGAGTTCACCCTGCCGTGACATGCCTGACCACTACCCCTGGCCGCGCCACATGAATAAATTATGATAATACCCCAACTTTGCGAGATTTGCCTGGGGTACATTTCCTGGGTGTATCTCCTATGCTGAAGATCAAAATGTTAATTCTTGTCATGGACCTTTGTTTACAACCTGTTATTACATTTCATATGGTTTTCTGATGTAAAACATGACAAGTATGCACAAATCTCTTGAAAAGTTTGGGTGCTCACTGTACTGAGAAATTGCTTATTGACTTGGGTAACAGAAAAGATGATGATGCCAACACTATAACTGTTCAATCTACTTCATTTGAACACTGAGTGAGGCCTCGTATGAGCTAAGAAAGAGAAAGGCCCCACTAGTGTTCTTATATTCATGATAAGTTGGACTGAAAAAAATGTGTATGTCTTTCACATATTACAATAAAATAAAACGATATTGCGAATGAATAAAATGAATGCGATTTGATGTAAAACAATATTTTTTCAGTATATTCTATTAAATGCTCTTCGAATAACGTAAAAGTCATTGCATTGTCTTCCAAATTCTGTTTTGTCTTAAGTACTGGAAAATCAACAAAAATGAAGTAGCTGTGTAAGTGAAATTATGCGCATAAGGCCACGGTTTTTTTATCTTTCGTTTCTCGACACCGCCAGCCAAACTTTTGCAGTGCCACTCAATTAATAAATCAATGGATATGGTATATCCATTGATTTATTAATTGAAAAAATGTATGAAAAAAAACACTTTCTGGGGATCTTTTTTTTTTCCGACCGACCGTCTCATGAAAAACGGTTCAAGAAAGTTCCGAGAAACATAAGATCAAAAAACGGTGGCCTAAAGATTTACTAAATATTCATGGGAGTGTGTGGGCGAGCTTAGCTCATGAATTTACTTGCATATGGACGAGTAGACAAATCGACATATACACCCTTTTCGCGCGGCAGCCATGTTGGCAATTTTGCCTCATTGCCTCATTTTGATAACGTCATATATTATGACATCATTACTTCTCCATTGTTCTTGCACTCTGTGACCTCACCATGGCCATTGTCTATTGATGATGTCACAATAGTCTGAGTATTATGTCTGAGTACAAAGAAAGGTCAATGAGGCAAAGATGACATGGTTGGTCTGTGAAAAGATTGTTATGTTGAATCTGGCAAAATATAGGCTTGGAAGCTGTGAATGTAGGACTCTCATTGGCTGAAAGATTGTTTTAACCAATGGAAGACCTTGATTCGCATGACATCATTTAGAGATTAGCTTCCAAGTCCAAGAGCTTAGTTTCCAACTCTGTGAAATTGGCTGTAAAAGGTGCCTGTACTTGGTGAATATAGATACTGGGGTAATCTTAGCAGGTGGCCATATAAGTGTATAACAATCAGACCATTATATGTAGCATCCACAATAGGACAAATAATATGGTAAATAAATCGATAAAATTAATTTTACCTTGTTTGACATGGCTTTTCTTGATATCATGAAGAGTTTTCCAAGTAATACAGCTACTACTCCTATAACAGCCAAAATGCCCATCACTGCACCAGCACTCATGTTTCCTTGGATACCAACAGGGTCTCGAGAAGTCTCATTGTCTCCGAGAATTGCACATTCATCGTTGTTGCGTAAGAATGGATCCATTTTGATAGTAGCAACAATCGAGGTTATTAATCCAATGTTTTTGTGACTAACTTATACAGTCAGTACTGTATTCTGATATTTTATATTAGATTAACTTTTATGTCAAAACAAATACCTTAATTTTGATAGCAGCAACAATCAACAAAATTATGCATCCAATATTTTCATAATTAACTTATTCAATCTTCACTAACCGAATTTTACAATGTTTATAAACGTGGTCATAAAACATATTATAGATGAGAATTATTGTATGTCAAAACAAATCTACTAAGTTCCAATCCGAAGTTATCATCAGACAATACAAAAGTAATCCAAAGTACGTCAGATAGAAGTCTGAGTAATACTAGTTGGAGATTTCAATAGCAGACTAGGAATTTCCATGAAAGTCCCAAGTCATAAATCATAGTAAGTCCTTCTAGGTAGTACACCTACAGAAATGATCAAATAGGGAGCATGGCCCATTTTCTAAATGCTCTAGTTTTTGTGGGCTGTGAGGGCCACTGAAGCATGACTACAAAACAAAGTGTTACATAAAAAAAACCAATGTAAATACAGTGTTTAAAGTAGAATAAACATGCCACAAAATTAAATAGACCCATAAAATCACTGTCAATGTATTTCACTGGTTTATTTTCTTCAGGTTAACACCCTAAACTAGTTCTACCTGGAAAAATCTGACCATTTTTTTGGCATTGAATTCACGAAATCAACCAGAGACGATATTTTTTTCTCCACTTTAAGACCAGTGCACTCACTCAAAAGCTTATTTAGAGTCCATAACACTAAAGCAATATGTATGTGCACCAATTTTATTAGCTGCTTTTACATAAAGCTTGTGGTAAATTCAAGAAAAAAGCACATTATAAGCATGAGAATTCTGTATGCAATGTTTACATAATCTGTGCACATATTATGGGAAGCTACATTATGCATCAATACATCATATAAGTACTCACAAAAAGTGCAATTATGTATTCATATGGTAACTTCCCCTGAAGGACCAATAATAAATGTATTACATAGGGGATTTTTTATTGAACATTCATATATATTTATATTAACGACACTTGTTATATTCCTCATATTTGTAAAAATGGTATGTCAGTAGTGTACAGAAGAATTTACTATTACGACCACCTACTATCAAGACCACCTCGATTTTATGACCACTTTGCATGATTCCAAAACATTGATCTATTATCAAACATTATTTATCGAAGTAGTTTTGAAAATTAATGTCCATCCACTCATCTTTTATTTTTATTTTTTTTAAACGTCTTGCTATGCACTCTTTTCACAGAGCAGCCATGTTGGCATTTTTACCTCATTGACCTCTCTTTGCACTCAGCTATAGTATTGGAATGTCATCAGTAGACAATGGCCATGGTGAGGTCACAGAGTGCAAAAATAATGGAGAAGTAATGATGTCATAATTATATGACGTAAACAAAATGAGGTCAATGAGGCAAAATTGCCAACATGGCACATGAAAAGGGTGTATGAAGCAGTGCAAAAGGACAGAAAATGTTACTCACTTAATTGTAAGTCAAACCCCAACTTCCTAACCTATAAAAGAAACTTCTCTCTACCAATTAATTTCCTTTTTTTTTGTAATCTTGTCCATTGTTACCATTTTTTGTTGTCACAGAGAAACAACAGTAATTGCATTTGGTAATAGCAAATTTTTTAATGTGAATTGTTGGAATTTTTTAAGGTTAATCGTTACAAAGAGGTATTTTTATCAGCTGTACAGTTAAGATTTGACTTGTTGCTTAAATTTCTGTCCATTTTGTACTTCTCTAAATCATGTATGGAAGTATGATTGAAAAAGGTGGATGTTAAATTATTTTTTATTTCTGAATCTTCTATAATAATTTCCCAATGTTTAAGACTGCAATATTTCGACCACTTCGCTAATTCCAAAAGGCGGTCTTACATGCGGGGTCTCAAATATAATATTCAGAGTGATAATGAAACAGAAAAGAAGTTCTAATGAAATATACAAAGTCAGTAAAAGATGGAAGTGTTCAGCTGTTCCCATTTCAAAAACTTCCAAGAAAAGTCCGCGCTTCAGATCTATCATCTTAAAATGACATATCAAGCCATCACAGCTTTAGTTTCCATGACATCACCATTGTTCTGTGACCTAATCACCATCATTTTATCCATTGCATCACCATTTGCCGCGGTGCCCTCTTTTGCATCCTTTAAACGTTCCTGGTATCCTCTATAAACGTCCATAACCTCAGACACGACAGGCATTATAATGATGACGACCGCTGATATGAAACCCCATGCTTGTGATATATTCAGCTGAAAATAAATATTTATCTAAAATGTATTTTGATTTATAATTTTGTGGCTTATTCTCATATGAATAACAATTTTCCTTAATGCTGAATCAGAATGGCTGCATATCTGAAGTAAGTTTGAGCAAATTATAACAGATTGAGTTAACATTTGTACTTTATGTTGAAAGGAGTAAGAATAAAAATTTGTGTATGCTGCCCATATTAGTCACTAGGAGGAGGGTTGGCAGTTGGAAGAATTCAAAATTAGCAGTTGGAAGAATTCAAAAATGGCAGTTGGAAGAATTCAAAATAAATTCGATTAGGAAGAAGCAAAAGCATGATATTTTCAAATGTCAGAACTTTGTGGATTTACTCATTTTGTTTCGATAAAATGCTATTGGAACCGAACAAAATTTTATTTACAACCTCACGACACTGTATACTTTTATATTGTCAAAACTTATGATAAATATTTAGAAACTTGTATTTTGGCAATCTAATTTAATACTGACCCAATGCTTGAATTCATGAAACGCAAACACCCCCATTGAATATCCTGCAGCAGGCCAAATAATAATGAGTATAACAGTAAGTGTGATGGCGCCACCGTAGGCCACAAAGCGGGCGCTTCGAAAAGTCCGAAACACCAAATCCAGCGGAGGACGATCTGACAAGTCATCGGAACCCTTGTAATCAAATTCCCTGCAAAATAAATGATGCAAAATCTCTCATTAAGACATACGTAGTATACACATTATAAAGGCTGTTCAACTATTCAGAGCAATGAAGTAGAATGCACAAGGGAACCAGCATAATTTTAAGACATTGTGGGTTTAGTGCAGTATAGTGGACCGAAATTTATGCCAATATTTGGCGGCCATTAAAAATTAAATTTTATCAAATATTTCACAAGTTTTAAGTTCTAGCACAATTAAAATAACATTTGGTGTAGATAAGCGGGGATTTGGGGGGCAGTAGCCCCCAAGAAAAAGCAAAAATAAACTCTGTCTTTACCGTGAAGATGAAACAGCTGTGATAACTACATTAATCTTTGTGACGTCATAATTACATTTCAAGCATTTTACGTCATAGGCCTGGCAATGAGGCTCGTTAAATATGGTCATAAATCTGGGTCCGCTATACTGCACTTTTTCCGACATTGTTAAATAATATCTGCTTGACTTTCACCAGACATACTATTTATTTACCTCATAAAACATGAGAGCACAAATCAAAATTACAATTTTAAAAGCAAAGGCATGAGTGGTAAAATAATTTTAAAAACTTATGTCCCTTGAATTACAACTTATACACAACACTCTGCTGTTTTCATTTCAACTTGAGTTATGCACGAATAAATGATATATACATATATATAAAGGATGTAATTTATTTATGTTTGTGGAGCATTTTAGATTATTTGGCTAAGTGGCAGGTAACAGGATTTGGGGTGGGGGCCTAGCTCAATGGTAGTGTGCTGGGCTTCCAACCACTGGGTCCTAGGTTAAACTCCTGCCTTTTACACTATGTTGGATGGCTGTTTCATCCTTCGTCTCATTGCCATGGTCCCTGCCTGTCCTAATTAGCCCATCAGGTGCAGAAATACAGGACGTAAAGCCCCAATCCCACACCCACCAGGTAACAGGATGTCGAAGTAAATGTATGTATTAGCTTAGTCCAGCTTGTAAAAGATTGAACATAATATAAGAGTTGTATTCTATCATGACCACCGTCGATTAAGGCAGCTCCTTTGGGCTTTTAATAGCTTACTTAATTTTAGGTTATTTAAAATGAAATTGTGTCACCACATGGGAGACTGAATAATAACATTCATTTTCATTTTAAATAAAATATGTCACCTGGTCCAGTACTAAGAATACATTAGTACAAATAACTATTCCAGGTTCTAAATTGCCTAAATTTTGTGGAGCTTTAACACTATCAATTTACCAGCAAATAAAAAACCAAATCCTTGACCTCCATTACATGCACCATTGAGCACATTTAATTGCCATTCATATGAATTCAGAAATGGTAACAATTTCATAAAGGCAATTACAACTTGTTGCATTAGCATTAGGGCTGTACACCTTTATCTTCAAAACGATACGATACGTATCATGATACTATAAACCGATACATTACATATCATGATATGTATCATTAAAATATGTCAGTCAGAACAAATAAAAAAATATTATAACCTATGATAAGCTATTATAATGGTAAGAGAATATTGAATGTAATGAACAAGTCATTATTTTAACTTCAGTCACTTGAGTTAAGTCCTCATGTAATTAGACTCAGAGCACAATTTTCTTTAAAAGCACTCAAAACGTCTGGGCATCAAATGTGCCTTTTGTCCAAAGCGCCGATTTGCATAGGGTTTAGTGTACCATTATTATTACATAACGATTGTCAATACCCGTATCGTTATCCTTATACCGGTACAAACGGTATATCGAGAACCGGTGTACAGCCCTAATTAGCTGGACAAAATGCATAATGTGCATGTAGATAAAATCTTTATGAATATGAAAGCTTATTTAAAACACAGAACTCACTTTTTATATTGTTCCACCCAAGGCTTTAAGGGATTATCAATATCTCTCGTCTTCTCCCATTCGTCAATCTTGTCACTCGGTTTGTACGAACGATTCGTGACAAAACTTACGACGATCGTCAAAAGTCCGCCACAAATAATGGCAGACAGGTTGCCACACAACATGCTGATTTCAGCTCCTGTAAAAATTAAAGGATATAGATGATGTCATTTACACCTAGATAAATTATTATAATGGTACAACCCCAAAAAAAGACTAATGAAAACACATGCATTTTGCACAAATGCTCCATTGCTTATAGATTGAAACAAATTGTCGAAACTCTGAATAATTATTTAGGCACAATTCCATTTTTATACTATAACCACTGCACTTTTACCACTTTGGTTTTCCAAATGCAGAAATTATTGAGCAGTAAGATGAACATGATTTGATTGGTAACCAATGCGCCATGGAACATTAAAATATTTGTATCTAACTATGAACTCATCATCTATCACTTAATCATAGATGGGAAAGTTAAATCCTTTGTCCACCACATGTATTTTTGATTGAGTAATTTTTTTTCTTTTACTGGGGGGCACCCACCCTATGGGTTACTGTATATTGTTATACTCGGGTGTACCCCCATTACCAGTCAGTTTTGTGATATTCATGTATTATGTAACACTAAGTTGTAAAATTGTATTTGCAGAGATTGGTGAAAATAAATAAACTCTAAAAACTCTCTACACATTGTGTCATTCTGATACTTCTGTTACACTGTTTTAACAGCTGCAGTATGGTGGCAGCACCACTGCACATGTTCAGTATTAGCAACCTCTAGTGATAAACCACTGAACTAAAGCACATACCAGTACTCTCTAAAAAGTTAGACAATCCACCAGGCTGTTTAGAGGCTACAACCAACCAGACAATAAAGCCAATCAAAGCGCCCCCTACAGCACCGGTTGTCATGCCGACAGAATTAAGACGACTCCAGAACATGCAGAGTATAGAGGGCAGCACCGCAGATCCTATCAGCACCCCCATGAACAGGTACACCCAGCCTAAACTCAGCTGAAATGAAATCAACAAACTACAAACTTGCACAAACAAAAAATATTCAGGTATATATCTGCATATTTGGGAATTTATTTTTCAAAAAGTCAATATTCCTTTAATTTCTATTTAGTTCACAATCAGGCCACCTCAGAGTGGCAGAACCTTGAAGTTACGACCATTAAAGATTCCTTCACAATAGTGTATGTACACTGTGCTTTCACCTCAAAGCCCAGCTGCCTGATTGTGTACATGTTTTGCTTGTTTACTCATCCAAGCTAACTTAATAAATTTCTCTTATAGTCTATTATAGTCATCTAAAGTAAAATAAATAAATTTCTCTTATAGTCTATAGGCTGGCTTATGGTATTAAAGGTCTTACAATGAAACACAGAATAATTAGATGCTAATGAGCTGAGTTTACAGAATTCTTGTTCTGACAAGCAGGCAATTCACAAAAGTTGCCTAAACTAAAAAAAAAAAAGAATCCATTTCTCTTGTATTTTTAAAAGCAGATTTCTTGAGTCAATACACAGCCTATCCGCTACATAGTTCAACCAATCATTTTGCTTAAGTAGGTAAACTAGCAAAGAACGTCCATTATTAGGTCGCTAGGCTTTGAGGTGACAGCACAGTGTATGAGACTTCATAAATTATGAGACCGCTAAAAGATAGTCTAATACTAATGGTAGTCTAAATGGTGATGTTCTGAACCTCATAATTGAGGTTTTAATGACTTCTTAGATTTACAATGTGATATTTGATCAAAAGTAACATGTCTTTCATTTATTTTGGTCACAGGTAAATTTACTTACACTCATAGCTTGCAGTATCAAAGTCAAAGGCACTATTGAAATGGTAGTCCACACAAAACCCCAATTCTTCAATCTGAAATATTGCAATTGCATTTAGAAAATCTTGATGGCCATAACCCAGATAGCATTCCAAATAAGGCCAGCGTCATTTCTATATCGGCCGCCGTTGGTACAACATCGTTTTGACATCGCCGACATCGCGCCGACGTTGAAACAATTTGGAATGCTATCTGGTAATATATGATGTCCTCGAACCACATCAATCAAGGAAACAGAATTTACCCATCGTAGCAGTTGAAAATAAAAAAAATCATAAGAAAAAAATGGAAAAAACCCTCTGACCTTGAGAGGTTCTCTTCATAGGTCCTGTAGGCTCCATGAAGTTTGCACTCAAAGGGAGGCACAATGGCTTCAGTGCATTCTTCTCTGACTCTGAAATGTATGATAGACAATGCTATAATGCATTTAACATATCTATACTATACACAAGTTGATACCCCACAATTATGACCAAATTTTGAGTTCATCAATATAGACTACTTGACATTGTCTAAGTTTACCTTTCCATAAAATTGAATTCAACCGTTAAACAAAGCAGACGTTTTTTGTTGTTCTTTTTTTTCTATTTATCAGTCCTCAATTTTTTAGGAAATCTGTCTAAATTATAATATATTATTTATAGACCGACTGTTCGGTTCTATGCTGAGGCAAATAACAGACCCCACCCATGAGGTCATGAGGATTCAAGAGCATATAACCTCATCATTACATCTGACTCTGACAGCTGGCCATATAAACTGGCCAGCAATTGGAAAATAACATATCAGACCAGCAATTGGAAAAAATATATAAAATACAGAAATCATCATATATAGTAGCCCCATGTGTGCATATTTTCTACGTCTTGTGTACTCAATGACCTCTATCCTGTTACATAATGAGCACCAGCAGAGTGCAAAATACCTCCCCGTGGTGCCAGGGTCAGCCACCTAGTACCATGTAGTTCTAAATTCCTCCATATGGTGGCATGGTATACATCAATGGACAGCATAATCTTTGCATCAATGAGTTGTTGTATTCACATGGCACTTACAGAGGCACAAAAGGCCAAAAGTCAAATTGACACCCCTTAAAATGTTGCATACACAACAACACATGGGTTTGGTTGACACATTTCACATAATGATTATCAAATAAACAGTTCAACAGGAAAGCTGGGCACATGTCCAACATGCGAAGTAATTTGAATGTTGTAAATAACAGTGAGAACGAATATTCCACTGTGCTAAACTCTTATATTGTTGGACCTGCTTAAAAGCTTACTTACCAAAGAAAAAACACAAAAAATATTTCATTAACGATGTAAAACCTTGACTAAACAGGGGTAAAACAAATCTGAGGGGTAAATACATTCTGAGCCTTGTTAAGTATGGGACATGATTTTGAAGGTGTCTATGCTTGGGCAAGTAAAAGACCCCACCCATGGGCTAAATGTGTAACATTGTATAGATTCTCCGCATCATCATCTCATCATTACGTCTGCCTCTGGCAGCTGGTAAAATAAGCAGGCTAAGCTTAAAGGTGCACTGTCTGTCAAATTTGCACATTAAAATAATGATATAAATCTACACTGCCTTCTTGTCTCATGATATTTTTCACCATTACATACCCACTTTAGCACAACAATTTAGTTTAATTTACAATAAATAATATAAATATTAGATTTTCATGCCATCAAAAACTCAATATGTTAACAAACCCAGTGATGACGTCACAATACTGAACAATGGTGATGATGTCATTTCCATTGTGTTTCCAATGTTTTGGTCTGGATTTTCTCTCAATGTATAATTAACTTTTAAGTAATTAATGTCTTATAAAATCATTAATTCACACAAATTTAGTGTTCCTTGATTAATAAAGGTAATTTTCAACTGTTTGATAGCATCTTAGAAAATTGCAAATTTGACAGACAGTGCAACTTTAAGACCAGTAGCATTGAGACATTGACATCACCAGTAGCATTGAGACATTGACATCACAATCCACTTCATTAGACATGTCCAGCATAAGGCCAGCCCATAATTGGTACAAAGTGATAATTGTCAATTTTCAAGAAATATAAAAATGTTGGCTCATGGTAAGTGCTAAGGTTGACAAGCATGACTGGTGGAGTGCTGATGACTGCACGAGTGTCACAATTTGGAAGTATGGGTGAACTGGCACACAGCTGGGATAGAAACTTTCAAAGACAAAATCGTGTGGGAAACTCCAACCAGAGTGTGACAAACAAACATTTCACATATGATCAGTTGCAGATTATTGCTAGTTTTTTGGTCCACTTTAAGAATACACGCTGCAATGAGATCATCTCAGTGGTAGCCTGTCTAAATAAATCTATGTCGAAGTAATTTCACTTGAAACCCAAATCACCAAAAAAAAAAATCTTATCATATAATTAGCCGTTCTATTCCAATAATGGACAATTTATTCCTAAAGACACATAACTAGGCCCTGCACAAAATTGTGGCATATCTTTAAAAAAAAATATCATTATTAATATCAAAATTTTTTTATAATAAATTATTTAGCCATTTTTGTTCTCTAGCTGATTCAGTCTACCTCCCAACAAAATTTATTTTAAACAAGGGTAGACTTTATGGAAGCTTTCATCTTATTGTGAATAAGAACGTGACTTCACCATCAAGATATTTTGTTTGTTTAAATTTTCAAGTCCAGCTTCATTTACAACAAGAAACCTACTGGTCATCCTGGTGGCAGGGGTGACAGTGTGTCATGGAGATACAAGTGCATCTGTCTTTGTCCTCACCCTGGGCTGCTTGGCTCCCTCTTTTTTGTCCACATAAAACGCACTTGGTTAGGTCGTGGCTGTCTGTTCTGAAAGGCTAAATAAAAAAAAATAAAAATAAATACAGTAAATAGATAAATAAGTAAATAGATGAACAAGTAAGTGAGATCATGGCTGTATGCCTAGAACGATTGGTAAAAAACCTTCATGAGTTACTCTGATGGATTTATCTAACGTTCTGATTATAGGTAAATTTTGACCACCCGGAGGCTCCAATTCTCTGCTGACCAGATCACTTCTTAGTTTATTGTCTAATGTGACGAAGTGCTCCAGTGCTGCCCGCTGGTATGAGATAATTGCCAAAGTGCAATTCGATGCATAACGGACACCACTAGCTCAATGCTCAACAGCTTCACACTGGATCACTTCCCCACTTCTGGCAATAACATGTTTTTTAATATGGTAATTACTGCATTTCATTAGCAGGCTTATTGGCCTTTTAACAAAGACCTTTGATCAAAACGTTACAATTAATATAGAATTTACTCATGAAATTTTAATTTAACACAAACACCACCCCATCATCAGGAATCACCATTACGACATTAAGACTACAAAACCTGCACATTCGTTATTTCTAAAAAAAACCTTAATTAAAACTATTTTGGCCATGAAACCAAATAGGTGGTCTTATGAAAGTGGTTTATGTGTCATGTGTGTGTGTGTGATTAGGGCTTTTCGTCCTGTATTTCTGCACCTGTTGGGCTAATTAGGACAGGCAGAGACCATGGCAATGAGACGAAGGAGGAAACAGCCATCCAACTTAGGCTCGACCGGGAATCGAACCCGGGACCCAGCGGTTGGAAGCCCAGGGCGCTACCGCTGAGCTAGGCCCCCCCCCCCCCGCCGTTTCGGTTTATGTGTCATCAAATACAGTTCGATTGCATGCCAAACACTTTTTGTAATATTTACATCATATGATTCAATTAAAGTTATTTTGGAAGTGCATTAAATATTTTGAACAGGTCATGAACATCATGCAATGTCACACAGTACTCAATATGGGACGAGCACATTTTCCCCATTCCATGTGTTCATGAGTGCAAAATGTTGATGTAGCTAAATATTATTTGAAAAAATAAATAAAATCATTATTAATTATTATTATTACATAATTATTCAGAGTGCATTATCCAATAATATCTATACTAACGAACTTTGCAAATTTAAACAAAATTTAAAGAGCAGTGTCAAAATTTTAAAATATATTAAATATTTTAAATCGAAAAAAAGTGCAAATTGAATTAAAACAATCGATAAAACACACTGTCAGTATTCAGATACTAAATGCTGCTTTTGAATAAATTTGCATAAATTTGTCTTCAGGCTGTCAAAAGTCACAAATGTGGTAATGTTTCCCATCTGAGGGGGCAAATCATTCCAAAGCTTTACGCCACAATTTCGAATCACCGACCATGGTACGAATATAATCTTCACCCACAGTGTTACCAGCCCTGCCACAAGGGGGCCCATGACTTTCAAGCACACTTTTTTGCAGATCTCATTAATATTTTTTTAATTAATTACAATTGTACAAACCTTGATGTACAGCATATAGATGTCATAAACAATTATCGAAGTGACCGCTATGACTTCAGCCGAGCCAGTGGACAAGATTGCCATTAGAAGCATAATGACGACCAACACCTCTCCGCCCACTCCCATCATCCGCTGTGCTACTATTGGTACCACTAACCCTGTCAAATAAACACATGACAAATGTGAATGATATCGGAAAATGTACGAAAAAAAGTTCACTGTCAATTGCAATCATTTTTCAGACACTAAAATGTTTTTTTCCGCAGTGTCTTGATCTGTTGGCCACTGGGGTTTAACAGTTTTCACAAGTGTTACCACCCTTGCCATGAGGAGGCCCACGACTTTCAAGAGCGACCTTTAAGTCACTACACACTCTAAGAATAAAAAGGTAGAACTCATTTGGGTTTTTCGACTTGTTGCAAATACAGGACCCTACATGTGGGACCCACCGCAAGGTATTTGGCAAGAACTCTATACCATGATACTTCAAAGGACCCTGAGGTTACCTTTTATATATGTATTAGTCAATATCATATAAGTAATATTTAAAGATTCCTGCAAGATAAAACAAAAACCAAGCCATGAATTCTAACTCATGCATGTTATGCCCATGGCATTCACAAGCCAGTGTGTCACCCAATGAGCTGATTGCTTTGAATAGAATCATAGACTATTGATTACAGGCCAGCTAACATAACTATAAATAGAACTGCTGCTTTATTATGATCCTTGAATTCCCACCAGGAGCAATGGCATCTGTGTGGTGTAATGGTTAGCATGACTGTTTTCTGTGTGGGTGACTGATTAAACACCTCTTATGAACCTTTCAAAACTGAAATACCCATGAAGCAGTTATTTAGGGCTTGGAGGAGACAAAAAACCTCAACATCCACGGAGAACCTTTGGGGTAGTTCACAGCACCCAGGTGTGCTCTAAAAACCTCATTGTGTACCTTTATTTCTTAGAGTGCAGTCTGGTAATGTCATGCGCAGCAAAATAAACAAAACAACTAAAGGAGCAAACAATAAAAGCTTATCTGGAATGAAAGTGATATGTTGAATGCCTGGTCTGTATCAGGCATACTATCAAAAGTAAACAAATTGAATAAAGTACCATATCTTTGACTGTTATCCTATATTTTGATAGTTTTGACAGAACATGTGGACAAAGAGACTTATATAAACACTGAAACCCACTTAATACATATCAAACAAATAATAAGTTATATATCATGGCCAAATGTGACACCTGCGTTTTCCATGCGTTTGGATAAACACATGGAAAACGCATGGTTTTTGCCTCATTATAATTACCTAAAAACCATGCATTTTCCATGCGTTTATCTTTCTCATGGTAAACGCGAGTGGCACATTTGGCCATGTATACAACTGATACATTTTGAGCTACCTTCATTAATTTCCTGCGGAGTGAGAATAGATTGGCCTTCATTAGCAGAGAGAGCAATATACGATAATCCCATAGTAGTTGCAAAGGTGAAGGGCATTGCAAACCATACCTACAATAAATTAAATGGTATATTATGGATATATCTATTAAAAAAGTATTACAGTAAAAATAGAAAACTGAACTTTTGTCTTACATTGCTATTTTCTTACATCTCAACAGCGCTCTACAGCTAAATACATCAAAATGTCTGAATCCGAACACTGTTTTTTTTTAACTAAGACTGAAATCTATTCAAACATTATCAGTGTATATATATAATATACAACTTCTGTAAAATCCTTCTGAAAATTAGCATATTCATAATGTAAACTTTATGATATTACACTTCACAAATAGTCTGCAAGGATTTTGGGTCTGTTTGACAGTTATCACCCAGAAACACTTTTAAGTTGATTGATTCCAGTGCCAATGCTATTAGTGGGCAGGCCCTTGTATTGCCTCGTTGAAATGCAATTAAAATCTCAGAAGAAAAAAAATTGAAGCAACCAGAAAAGAAGTTTCACATACTATATATAATTTCAATTATGCATATCAGTGTTACATAGAATATTTATGAGCAAATGTGGAAGCCTATGTGTACTACTGCACACTCAGCACATTCCTAAATCCAGCACTTGTGCAAGACTAAACTATCTGTCACTACAAAATCAGCAAAATATAGCATCAGTCACCTACCAAACCTCCTATGAGAAATCCCCAGACTCCTTGAAGGGGTTTGGCTGCCACA
This sequence comes from Alitta virens, assembly GCA_932294295.1. Taxonomy (NCBI): domain Eukaryota; kingdom Metazoa; phylum Annelida; class Polychaeta; order Phyllodocida; family Nereididae; genus Alitta; species Alitta virens. The sequence continues at coordinate 27,765,487 of OW028583.1, read as the reverse complement.
CTTCCTTGCCAGTAGGACTGGTCAGCAAAGACTGTTCCAAAATTACCTACAAAACAATAAGATATTGAATTGAAAATAATTTTATTTGGCAATTTACTTAAAACAAGACTACAGCATATTTTGTTATTTCTGGCATGATACATTTAAAATTATTACATATATTATATTAGTATTTATACTTGCCAGGAGACCCCAAAGAACCTGAATGGGTTGTGTTAGGGGCCACCTTAAATTGATACAATATTATAACAAAAAAGAATATAATAATAGATAAATTAGAAATGAACAGAAAAAAAAGGCAAAGAAATATAAGTTTAGGAAAAAAATAGAAAGGAGAAAATAATAATAATAATAATATATAAAGCATATCATTCAGATAACCACATTAATTGCACCTATCCATGCTCTGAAACATATTGGTTTTTTTTTCTTTTTTTTAAATTAAAGCAAGCAAGGTATTCATTGACCTAACCATTAAAAACCCCCATAACTCTTGGTCAGTCACATATAACTTTTTTTTTAATTTGTGAAAAGAACCAATATTTTTTAAGAGTGCACCAATGTAACAGCATTTGGTTAGCTCTGATTCCTTCACAAATATGCCAATGTCAGCTAATGTTGGGCAGTACAGAGTCAGTGAGTGATATTTGTCCAATGCTTTGATAGCCAGTTAGGTGTGGGATAGCCAGACAATCATAACTCATAACATAAGTATTGCGCATGCAGAGCCCTGTGTTGGCCACTGAGGAACGAGGTCTTCACCCACAGTGTTACCACCCATGCCATGAGGAGGCCCGGAGCTTTCAAGGGCAGATAGAACATTCAGACCCGGGAACCCTGGACACAGGGGTAGGTCCATAGGAGAGGTTCATGTTTACATTACATTCAACTCACCACAATATTCATGTTATATTATTCCATGACATTCAACTCACCCACAATGTTAATGACGCCAAACATGAGGCCTGGATTGGAAATCATTGTAAGATATGAAGTATCTTTGTTACCATCTGGACCGTTACTACAACTGATCAACTCAAATACTCGTGAAGGAGAACCTGCAAAAAAAAGGTCAATACATTATGACAATGACAATGAGTTTTATTTAACCCAAAATTTTATATATACAATTTATATATATTATACATGAATAATGGTGGATTGAAATACATAGAAAGAAAGGGTTAAGGGTCACCCATTTTGTCTCAATTAGGATGCTAACATGCGTTACAGATGAAATATTTACTGCTTACATATGTAACAATTTTCAGTGTGTAATTATCCCAAAGCCACCCAGGAAATGTACCCCAGGCAAATCTCGCAAAGTTGAGGTATTATCATAATTTATTCATGTGGGTCACGTGGTCAGAGCTTTAGGCCATGTCACGGCGGGATCAACTTATTTAAATATAACGTTTGGGTCTCTGCTGATTGGCTAGTTTGGAGCCCAATCTCGACTTATTTACTGGAGCCTTTGCTGGAGTGCCCAAAGCCAATATTTCGTGAACAATTTATAGCCAATGATCCTATGTGTATCTATTTTTTCAAGTATGTTATTTTGGAGTTATGTTGAGAAAAATTGGCAGTTGATACCTGATGCTATTTTCAGCAAATTTATGTTTTATTTCATGTGTGGGGTATAGCCTATTTCTTGCGTTGAAAATATTACCTTACTAATAGTGAAGATGCACAAAGTTCACCTAAGCAACAGGTCAATAACCTTTTTGTAAACAATGTAATCTTCATATAATCGCCTGACTTCTTGGAAGGCCCCTCATTTGCTTTCATCATTATCAACAGCAATTCAAAAGCAAATTTTTATTGCACTAATACACTTAACCATTATATTTTTTAACCACTTCAGTATTTATGACCCATTGTCAATGACCATGAACTTTGCATTCAATCACCTTCCTCGAAATAATTAAATAAAAAAAACTAGATTTGAAAATGCACCAGATTTTGGATCCTTACATAAGCTTATTGCACTGCAATACACAGCATAACATTATTACAAGCCGATGTCTCCTATAATTTAGATACAGTCGAATGACAAAATGAGACTTTTCATCATCTTTCATAACAACAGGTCCCTGGGATCCCATGCATTTAATTTTTTACCTGAGTAAAGCAGAGTTCATCTCATTTATAAAGTTATATTATCCACAACCAACAAGGTCATTCTAGTCTGTGTTATTTACGGAATAGCTAGAGTATGCAATGCGCCTGCAGAGCCTTGAGTTGGCCAATGTTAGCTAATGATAGCCAGTTAGGTGTGGGATAGCCAGACAATCATAACTCATAACATAAGCATTGCGCATGCAGAGCCCTATGTTGGCCACTGAGGAACGAGGTCTTCACCAATAGTGTTACCACCCATGTCATGAGGAGGCCCAGGACTTTCAAAGGCAGGACAGAATATTAAGGTCTGGACACTGAGAGGTCAATATAAACAATTTCAGCAGTTTATTCCCTTACCAAGTGGATTGTTTTCATTGTCAGGCTCATGGTAGACCTTAACCAGGAATATGATCATTATGACAAACATGACGAGAGAGTTGAAATACGAAACATAGAAAGTGGCGCCCAAGCCGCCGATGAAGGTGTACGTTCCTATGACGACGGCCACCAGGGCGCATGCTAGTTCCACGCTCAGGCCAGGAGCAAGGTTGGTCAAAACTGCAGCTCCACCTATATTAGAAAATCATAACAAAGAGTACAACTTAGTAAACAGTGAATATTTGTGTAACTATTACGTAATGCTCAAATAATGTAGCGAGACTTTGTTGAAAACATTCATTAACAACTATCACAAACGCAATGCCAGTGATATACTGGACTTGGAATTTTAAATTCTAGATGCATAATTTTGTGTCTAATAAAGCAAAACTAATAACATGTGATGGCAATAGGAATGCCCGGATACCATAAAAAATTGAGCTGATTCGGCTGTCAGTCCAACAACAGCAGCCAACATAAACTGAATTGCTACTGCAAGCACTAAGAGCACATGGCTTCAAATGTGCATTACAAATTCAAGGCTTGTATGACATCAATTGTACTTCTTGGAAGTACTGATTGTCTATAGTTCTTAGTGTAATTAAACCTTGTAACCTTGTACCTCATAGGTACTTTTAGAGCCATGCTGAAAAAAATCAATTTCAGGTCAAGTTGCAATGAACTCATTTATGCAGGTGCAGTCAGATGGGTTGGTGGGTGGATTAGGGCTTCACGTCCTGTATTTTATTTACTTTTAGTGCACCAGCAGCATTTTGTATCATCTTAATTGAGTTAACTTTGTTTATATGACAAAATTTAATAACTATGCTGAGACAATCAAGAGCCTTCTAATTGGCAAAGGGTGGGTGGGTGGACTAGGGCTTTATGTCTTGTATTTCTGCACCTGGTGGGCTAATTAGGAAAGGCAGGGACCATGGCAATGATATGAAGGATGGAACAGTCTTCCAACTTAGAGGAATTGAACACAGGACCCAGTGGTTGGAAGCCCAGTGTACTACCACTGAGCTAGGCCCCCACCCTGTTGCAGTCAGAAGTTATAATGAACCATGTAAGACAGTTAATATAAAAAAGTGTACATCATACACTAGGTTTTTTTATATGCAAATCTGGTTTATCAACAAGTTTGGCTGTGTGTGCAATTAAGTCATACTAAATTAGCGTGAATATGAAAATAGCAGCTGTTTCGGAGAGAACAATATTAATATATGCTATAATTCCAGAAAATATCTAGTCAACAACTTATTTTAGGTATTAAATAAATGCAGTCAATCTGATGACTAAATGAATCAGTGGTATCATACCCACAATTGGGGGTTAGAAGATATCATAATGTGAATTAGTTCACAAGTAAGCTGGAAGTCCATATTTACGGTAGTGCAAAAATTGATCTGAATTCTTATTTTATTTTTTCCACGGGCTCTCACACAAATACAGGAAATTCTGCAGACAACTGACTATGTCAAATTTGCAAGATGTCACAAAATGTATATAGTCCAGATGGGTCTTAACATGTCCAAAGTACGAGTGATTATAAAGTTTAACAAAATGAAGTTTTAATAAACAAACTTCTGGCGTTTTGAGATTTTTCTGATATCTGACTATGTCAGTTGAATTGATCCCATAACTGGTATCATAAAGTGAAGTGCCTCTTCTTTTTTATCTCAGCTCAGATTTGTTTGCATTTTACAACAACAGAGTGACTTCAGAAAAAAACATTAAATGAAAAAAAGGCTAAAAAAAACTAGATTACACCTCCCAAGCTTATGCATCAAGAAAAACAACTGGAAAGTGATACATTAAAATTTGATCAAATATTTCACGAGATATCGAACCAAGTACTAGTTTATCTGTAAAAATAGTTCGGCATCATTGATCCATCAATACTTGACCTCTTGACAAGTGTCTGCACGTTTATAGTAAACGTTACTCAAACCATACACATAGCACAATTTTGTACTTTTCGGAATCCTCAGAAGTAGCTCTATCAGGCTATGCCCATTTTTTTCCATGGCAACCAAGCTTGAAATCTGTCGCCATAGCAACGAACCTCGGAATTCTGAAAATCGTGCATTTTTTGAAAATACTTCACTACTGTAATTGAGGGACTTTATTCAAGTTATACGAATATCTTTGATTTATATTTTATTTTCGTCATATGACCTACTTAGTCAAAGGTCATGATCATGGTCACAGTGACATAAAGTAGTCCTGTATTCCGCCCACCAGTCAAGAGAAATTGATGCCCCTGATAATTTTGAAATAATAGGTACGGCAAGTAGGTGTAAACAATAAACAAAGAAGTGGGAACATCAAGACATCAAAGATTATATCAGCCTGTATTTACTGGATAGGACCACTTGAGATGGTAATGCAAACTTGCTTAAGAATATTGATTTACTCCAGATGTGTCATAAAATCATAATGACAATGAAAAGAAAATTTATTGATTGTATTATGTACAATAAAATTGAGCAAGGAGAGTTAGTCAGACACCCCAATGACACAAGAGTGCCACCCGATAAATTTACATATATTCAAAGAATGCTAAATTAATTATGAAATTGGGTATATTGAAAAACATTCACCTCAGAAAACGACTATTTTCATAGTTTTTGGAAAGTAATAATTACAGGTAAATTGCAATTATCGATTGAATCCACAGATGTAACAATTTGGAGTTTTACATTAATTTGATTAAGACTCAAGTTATTTCTTTTTTACATACGTTTTGAAGCTATCCATACTACGAGTGCATTTTGTCAAAAATATTAACACTCATAATATGGATATAGCATATCCATATTAGGAGTGAATGAGTGTATATGAAGTTTAACAACCAGTAAAGCCATTAAATGCCAGTAGTTTGGTATGGTAGATAAAAATAGGCGTTAAGCAGTCCTTGCACCTATAGTTTTACCATCCTTGCCAGGGGGGTGGGGGCCATGCTCAGTGGTAGCACACTGGGGTCCCGGGTTTGATAGATGGCTGTTACACCTTTCACCTCATTGCCATGGTCCCTGCCTGTCCTAATTAGCCCATCAGGTGCAGAAATACAGGACGTAAAGCCCTAATCCACCCACCACTCCAGTTATGTCAGCTATCCCATACCTTGTGCTGATGTGAATGACCTTACAGTTTACGTAACACATCATTGAATGTAACTCACTAACCTCTAACCACAATAGGCTTGGTACTGACATTCAAGTATTTCTTTAATTATCTTTGTCATTTCCTTTCTAGAATGGGGGGATTTACAGACTGGTTTTTAAATGTAATTAAACTATACCGCCATCCATATAATATTTTCAGATTTATGTTGTCTATACAATACATACTTCATTTACAATACGTAATAAAAGAGGCTCATAACAGTTTGCAACCTGGTTTTACCAGATACTTCACTAAAATCTTTTCTTCAACACAATCTATATTTTGAGTTTACTTTATAGACTTTTGTCTATTGAAGTGCACTTGTGTAACACAAGATAAGCATCAGACTTCCATTGATAAGAAGACACAAACTTTGGTGAATCTGGGTTTGGGTTGTGACCTCAATGAAATAATTTCAAGATCTCCACATATAATCTTTAAATTTGTTACTTTGTATTAAAAATATTACAATGTTTATAAAGATGTTAATTTATAAAAGCTAATGCATAAATATGGAAACTTGTAAAGTGTGAATTTCAGATGTTTCCTGGCACTGGGATTACAGAAATTATTCATAGCAAAAATTCTGAATGAGATTTAAAATTTCTTTAGAATCCAACACTAATACAGAACAGTTTGAATTTTATTCAATACCATACAAATATGTAATAATACAATAAAAATATTGATCTAAAGTCGTTATTGTTGCTGTTGTTGTCATAATAGAGCTCTAACATTTTGATTCTGGAGGGAGTGGAGCCTAGCTCAGTGGTAGCGCGCTGGATTTCCAACCACTGGATCCCAGATTTAATTCCCAGTCGAGCCAAAGTTGGATGGCTGTTTCATCCTTCATCTTATTGCCATGGTTACTGCCTGTCCTAATTGACCCAACAGGTTCAGAAACACAAGCCCTAATACTACCACCCAACAAATCTTGATTCTGGAACAATCAAAGTTGTTCACGAGTGAAACACAGCTGAATAACCTGATGGTTCTTTATGTGACAATTATTGCCTCGTTTTGTACCTGTGTCTAACAATGCCATGTTTCTGGCTGTCTCACAGTCATTTTGTGTGTCACTAATTTCACCATATGCATGGTATTTGTTTGTTTAGTTCATAAGGAAAATTAAATTTATGTCAATCTGATCGCATGCAGATGACAGCAAGACGTTGTCGTTTGCTATGCATTGGCCTTGCATCAGCACAATGTTAGCCTGGTGTTGGCCCAATGTCGGCCCACCGTTGGCTTAATAGTCTTCACGAAGCAGCCCTGAATTCAGCAAGACATTATAAGTCTTTTCAGACATTGGAGTTCATAAATAACCTATTCAAGAAATAGGCATTAAAATGCACTAAAAATACTGCTGCTAAGATGCAACTTGCTTGAATCCAGAGAACAGTAAAAAACATTAGGTTATGTTATGCTGTACTCCTGTCAATCAATTCAATTAACCTCAAAATCAACAAAATCAAAATTGATTACTCACCCAACATAAGCATTGCAGTAACGAGAACATTTGTCAGCAGAGCAAACACACAAAACACAATGTGTGTAGTTTTTCCAAATCGAGCTCTTATGACCTGCAGGAAGGTTTTTGCCCCGGGAGCTCGGATCTTGAGTTGGACGGAAATCATGGCGAATAACAGAATCTGGATGGTGGCCCCAGCAGCATACCAGAATGGGCCACTGATGCCATACTGCAAAAATAATAATCATTGAATTAATTCTAACAAAACTAACAAATTACTACCAATGTTACAACAAAATGTCTAAAGCTACAGGTACCTAGTTGAAAATATTTTTGTTCTGGAAGTAGTTTAAGTGTTCCCAGAACAAAAATTTTTTTGACTAGGTGCCTTATTACCTGCATTTTCTCAAACGCAAAAAGAATATATCAGCAAAAATATATAATCCTGTTAAATAATCATTGCTCCTAATGTTGTTGACTTTCAAAGATCCTAATGATAAGAACAACATATCCAAAATTATAAGTCAGATGTGATGAGTTAATTTTGTCAACTGCCATAATTTGTCAATGAAAACATCAGTTTAAAGTGAAATACCTTAGCTGCTACTGCTGACGACTGTAATAGAGTAGCTGCCCATGTCCATTGTGAGACAATTTTTGTGGCTGTCAGACCTGCTGAGACATTTCCTCCTGCATCAAAATCTTGGTCCATGCTGGTCTGAAAAAATATAATATAATAAAATGTATTCTTTTTACTAACTGATCTGAATGATGGCAACCTTCTTCCAGGAATGTGTGATACTAAAAATGGACACAGTAAAAGTAAGCATCAGTAATGTGAATGTATAGGTTTTGAGTCGTTAACCTCAATGACGAGCACAATCGACCATTAGTTAGTTAGTTAGTGTTATTGTTTAACGCCTCATCAGCACCTGAGTGGGCTATGTAGAGGCTCTCTAGGGTAAGATTGATTATCTATAGTTGCTAGTAGAAACCAGAAGCATGTAAAAAATCAATAATTGTCTGCGTTGGATAGCTGGAGCTGGTTGTGCAATGCGCACTGTCCTGTTTTAGCCACTGGGGATAGAGGACTTCACCCCAAGTGTTTCCACCCTCGCCGCGTGGAGGCCCAGGACCTTCGAGGGCCCAATACAGTTACGCAACTTGTAGGACTGTTACAGCATGAGCAGCTGGTAACTTGCTAATCAAGTAAGCATGACCCTCATTTGCGTCCAAGTTTGCAGAATGAGGGCCATGCAGCAGTGTTTATATTTTTTCGTGGGATTATATGAGCACATGGTTTTACAGCCTTCCTACCTAACTGAATCTATTCTATACTAAAAAATAATGAGTGCACACACTATTACTAATCTTGACATGCTGTAATTTTTCCCACAATCATCATTTTCATGCAATTAATCAGCAATTTTAATATCTGCTTTTTAAATATGGTTTATCACTGAATGACTTAGTCATCGCCAATAAAACGTAATTACTCATTTTCAATGATGTGAAATTGTGATAGTCGGCACAGATGCGTGTATATTGTCCAGACAATATTTATTCAATTCAACCTGTTGCAAAATACAATGAAAAATGACAGTACTGCTGCCAGGCTAGTTTATTGCAGGCAAGTGCATGGACCACTTGACCACTTCAGTATTGTTCATGTGTTGGCACCACTACAGCTTAACATTTCTAAAAGCTGCATAAGCAGAATGCAGCTGTTCAGGTATGGGTCCTTCTCCCCTCTCCGGAGCATATTATAATTATATATACAGTTTGAACAGTCAATTACACAAAAGTACAGGAGGGTCCTACAATGGCCGAAGCCAGCTCCCAATTTGTGTGGAGGAGTGTAAACACCTAATTGAGAGTAAAAAATAACCGCCACAGGAAGTAAATAGTTGGTCTACTCTGTTTGAGAAAAACCTTACTCCTAAAAGAGGTTACATTTTACTCTGAATAGGGGTAGTTAGTTAGTTAGTTAGTGTTATTGTTTAACGCCTCATCAGCACCTGAGTGGGCTATGTAGAGGCTCTCTAGGGTAAGATTGATTATCTATAGTTGGAAGTAGAAACCAGAAGCATGCAAAAATCAATAAGTGTCTGCGTTGGATAGCTGGAGTAGCTTGTGCAATGCGCACTGTCCTGTTTTAGCCACTGGGGATAGAGGACTTCACCCCAAGTGTTTCCACCCTCGCCGCGTGGAGGCCCAGGACCTTCGAGGGCCTCAATAGGGGTAGATGTGGTGATGTGCTTTACATTGTATTTCTGCACTTGATGGGATAATTAGGACAGACAAGGACCATGACAATGAGATGATGGATGAAACAGTCATCCAAATAAGGCTCGACGGGAATCGAAATCCAGGACCCAGTGGTTGAATGCCCAGCACGCTACCACTGAACTAGGCCCACACCTCTCAATAGGGGTAGAATTTACTCCACTAGCCTGGCAGCAGTTCTGTCATTTTTCATTGTATTTTGCAACAGGTTGAATAAATATTGTCTGCACAGTATACACGCATCAGTGCCAACTATCACCATTTCACATCATTGAAAATGAATAATTAGGTTTTATCAGCGATGACTAAATCATTCAGTGATAACATTAAACATTTTTAAGAAGCAAGAAGTTGAAATTGCTGATTCACTGCATGAAAATAATAGTGTGCACTCATTATTTGTATGTCTTTACGTCCTGTATTTCCGCACCAGTTGGGCTAATTAAGACAGGCAATGACCATGGCAATGAGACGAAGGATAAAACAGCCATCTAACCAGTGGCTCGAGCCGGAATCGAACCCGGGAACCAGCGGTTGGAAGCCCAGAGCGCTACCTCTGAGCTAGGCCCCCACCCTCTCATTATTTGTAATTTCTAGATAGGTAGGAAGACTGTAAAACCGTGTGCACATATAATCCTATGAAAAGAATATTAAGACTTGCACTGCCCTCATTCTGCAAACTCGACGCGGATGAGGGGCATGTGCTTGCTTGACTATCCACTGGGATTTTTCCCAGAGAAGAGATCTGTTAAATTTCTACAAGCACAGATGAGGGCTCTAAAATTTTGCCTCAAAAATATTCCATCTATACTGTGACTAATTACCTTTGAAACTGAACAATATGACATAAACTAATGGTCCAGCATTTTGCTGGTCCATGCAATTTTAGTCATGATTTGATTTTTCTTTGTCATATTTCCAAAAATCCAATATCTGTTCATTTTAAGTTAAAACTGTCTCATTTGTTTACCCTTAATTTCTGATCTTATGTAGTCGACACCTGGCCCCAAATGTGACTCACGACACATCTTTTTATGATCGCCAGTGGTTGGCCACAAGGGGATACGATGCTTAACAACAGCATAAAGTTATCTGTAATTTGTTGCATTCATCAACAACCGCAAGAAGTCATCTTTAATTTGTTGAGTTCTTTTAACAACAGCAGAAAGTTATTTGTAATTTGTTGCATTCATCAACAACCGCAAGAAGTTATCTTTAATTTGTTGAGTTCTTTTAACAACAGCAGAAAGTTATCTGTAATTTGTTGCATTCATCAACAACCGCAAGAAGTTATCTTTAATTTGTTGAGTTCTTTTAACAACAGCAGAAAGTTATCTGTAATTTGTTGCATTCATCAACAACCGCAAGAAGTCATCTTTAATTTGTTGAGTTCTTTTAACAACAGCAGAAAGTTATCTGTAATTTGTTGCATTCATCAACAACCGCAAGAAGTTATCTTTAATTTGTTGAGTTCTTTTAACAACAGCAGAAAGTTATCTGTAATTGGTTGCATTCATCAACAACCGCAAGAAGTTATCTTTAATTTGTTGAGTTCTTTTAACAACAGCAGAAAGTTATCTGTAATTGGTTGCATTCATCAACAACCGCAAGAAGTTATCTTTAATTTGTTGAGTTCTTTTAACAACAGCAGAAAGTTATCTGTAATTTGTTGCCTTCAACAACAACAGCAATTTAACTTTGTTGGCCCTCATAACTCCAAAAAGTTATTATCTAGGTAAGCTTCAGCTGCTGCCATATTATAAAATGCAATAAAAACAACCATCAAATACCAATGACCATTTTGTTTACATTTAGAAAAACGTTAACAATAGTGACACATGTACAGAAGTTAAAAACAGCATGACTGGTACTGATGAAATTTACAACCCAGTGGGCACAATTATCAAAAATAAACACAAACAGTATTTAGTTTGTCACATTCCCTCCAAATGAAAAAATACCTTTGTATGATTTGTATTCAGTTGTCAGGATAATATTAAAATCTCATTCTGGCAATATAAGGACAATATTGGTTAAGTCTAGAAAAGACTTTGACTATAGTAGGGTCTGTAAAGAACAAAAACCGGCAATATCATAATGCGCTGGACAAAAGTGTGAATCGTTCCCAGAATAAACCTAAGAGGATACTTAAGCTTTGAAAAAATATTAAGCTCCTAAATAATATGCAAATATAGACAACAGTTATCACGATGTTTATTTAAATATCACATGCTCCAAAAAATTTGCAAATTAAGGCAGTAGTAACCATGAAATGGTTTGTATTATTACATACTTATATATGTATAGCAAGGAAATATGAACATAAATTCAATGAAAATTATAACAGAATTGCAGGTTTCATGATAACATTTATTGACAACAAAGTAGGACAGTGAAGCACCCAGGCAGCAATATCATATTTAAAGGTGCCCTAAAATTAAAACTTTCACTTTTTTTTTAGTTTTGTGAGCCACATGGAAGAGTATACCCTAAAATGCACATTTCGATAATCCTAGGTTAACTGCTCACGGTTGAACCCCAAAAATCTGACTTTAAAGTTGACATTCTCCAGTCAGAATCAATGCAGTTGAAGAGGTAGCTCATTACATATGCATGACTTCACATCAGGAACTTAATTGGCCAGACCAGGAGTCAAGTGCCTGGGAATGAGGTGTGCCAGATGCAAGGGATGCTGCAACCCAGCACACCTGTTGCTGATTGGCTGATCACTGCTTAATGGAATCATGGTATGTCCTGGTGTGACGTCACTGGCTCACTAGAGGGCACTGTGGCATGACCAAAAGTTTAAACAGGAGAATGACTAAAAATATGCCTTTTTTAGGGTTTTAAAATTACGCAATGGCGGTGTGATTCGTGAAAGTTTTTTTAAAAGATATATTTTAAAATATTGATGAAAATTTAAAAAATGAAATCTTAAGCACCTTTAACGACTTGTTGACCTGAAAGGTCATTGATATCTGTGCGCTAGGTATCGGATGATTATCAAGGCTACTGCCCTTGCCATGAGGAGGCCCAGGACTTTCAAGGGTGAACACACACTGAGGCATTTTAATATGTTGTCAAATAAGTGTCATAATAAATAGTCCAACAATAAAATTTCTCTTATCTGTCCAAGTACAGTTTCTTCAATTTTTACGTCTCTGATGAATGACACATGTCATCGATGGAACAGTTACTGGCAAAAACTGTTGATATTGACCAACCCGCAGGGTCTTGCAAATTTTCCAAATTTGTATTTTCTATATACATGCAGTACTCAAAATGTTGACGTAATAGAAAATTTCAAGTCGAAAGTATGATGTATCAAATATATTGCGATCTTGACCTGCAAAATGGTATCTACAACATCACAGAGACATAAATTGAACAGAAAAAAATCGGATTACAGGGAAAGATGAATGTGATCTTATCTACATAAGTCTGTATGATGCAACCTTGAGTCTGTCAATAATGACAAATAAATTTGGGATGTCACTGCCCTTCTCATCTGTTTTAGACAAAAATGTGTCGCTGTCCACTCAATAGATTGTTTAAAATCTGCCATTGCATTGTTTGTCATTAGACAATAATTGTCTGAGCCAACCAGCATTGCTTCCTTAAAACAATCATTGCCAAAGCACAAACAATATCTTGGCTGATTTTAAACAAACTATTGATCGAGTGGACACCAGTGACACATTGTCTTGTCTGAAACAGACAATGATTTTTTTAGAGTGTGTGTTGAGTTTAATGACGTGTTCCCCTTCAAGGGGACATTCACATCAGAACTGCCAAGAGTAAAAGGACAGGCCCAGATAGCATTCCAAATCGGGCCAGCAACATTTCTATATCGTTTTGACGTTGCCGAAATCGTACCGACGTCGATACGATTTGGAATGCTATCTAGGGGATGGTTAAAAAATAGCGCACAAGGATGGCGGGTTGATTAGGGCTTCAGGTCCCGTATTTCTGCACCTGATGGGCTAATTAGGACAGGCAGGGACCATGGCAATGAGACGAAGGATGAAACAGCCATCCAACTTAGGCTCGACTGGGAATTGAACCTGGGACCCAGTGGTTGGAAGCCCAGTGTGCTACCACTGAGCTAGGCTCCCAGTGGCCCCCTACCCACAAGGATGGCAATTAACTGTAGGAGCATGTATCAAGACACAAAATGTATATAAAAAAACTCAAAGGGAAAATGTATAACAGCAGCAGGGTCTACCTTGACAGATCCTTCATGGAGTCAGCCATTTAAAATCTAGATCTAAACAGTGGTAAGGTCAGCACATTTCACTAAAAGCTGTTTTATTTGGGCTTACACGCTGTATTGAAGGCTCACTCACCCTAATATTTACAAATCTGAGATTTGGATGCACATCTGCCCAATCCTTTTTTTTTTTTTAATAAAAAAGAAAATAATATATTTAAAGGGCACTGTCAGAAGCGAGACTTAGTCAGACTTCCTAGTGTTCCATATAAAATCGAAAACTAAATTTTCCGAATTTTCCCCGATTTAAAACATCCCCGAAAAAGCATAAGTTACTAGCGATCATCCCTGGAACAAAAAACATGATTGCGAGATTTTGAAATTTCCTTCTGGTTGAATTTCAGATTCCTCCTTCTTCCCTGATTTTTATTTTTTATTTGTCAAAATTCTAGTTTCTTAATTCCCTTACTGGAAAATACATAAATTTATGTCTCAGATTTTGCCTGATTTCTTGAATGGTCTGGAACCTTGTAATATTGTACACTTCACTCGAAGGACATTATTTATCTTCCTTAAACTCTGACCAGAATGCTACTGTGAGTTTTTAGATATAGATATCTTGTCAACACAACTTATCTTCTGTTTTTTTCCAGTTGTAATATATTATGTAAGTGCCTGTTTATTACAGATAGGTGAACAAAGTTAAGTACATGTCAAAATTCAATGCATTTATATCCGTGTCAAGCTAGCCCCTGTTCATCCCATTGGAAAACTTTGAGATTCTGATATAAGGGTTTGGGAGAATTTAGATAACTCTTTCCCCTTATTTCGTTGGCACACAGTTGTTACAAAGTTGAATAATAGACTAAATTACCTACTGATAGCACATCAATTAATTCATAAACACCATCTGTAGCATTATGAAATCATGGTGTGAAGTCCAGTGAACAGATATTTCTAAGATGTTGTCAAATAGTTTGAAATTGCCTTAATAAATCAAGACACTAAATTTATATCAGCTAGTCAGTCTAGCAGGCATTAATATGAAAAATATATAATAAATTGAGAGAAAATCCACACCAAAACATTGGAAACACAATGGAAATGGCAACATCACCCATTGTTCAGTATTGTGACATCATCACCAGGTTTGTTTACATATTGTATTTTTGATGGCATGAAAAACTATATTTATACTTAAAGTTAAATTGCTGTGCACTTATGAGCATGTAATGGTAACAAATATCATAAGACAAGAAGGTAGTATTGTTTTATATAATTATTGCCTATGCTAAATCTTAAGACATAAGAACTTTAAAATGCGTCCAAAAAGGTCAAAATAATCATAATGCACTCACAATCATTGCTTCAGTACACAGTTCAACGGTTGCTTGATAACAATAACATAATATAATCATACATGATTAACAGTTATGGCATATATTTCTTCATGATATTGGTTTGTTCATTTGTATCCTTCAATAAGCACTTAAGATGTTCAAACCTGATTATCGATGATTTAAATTGATTATTTATGGAATAACATAAGGCTTTCTCGTAGTATTGTAAATTTCTTATTATTAAATGGTACCTATTAAACAACATTTTTATATTAATAACATGCATATAAAGAATATAAGTAGTGGTAACTGCATCTTCATTTTAATCTATGATTTATATTTTTTAAATCACTTAATTTTAATCGCGATCTAAGTTATTGATTAAAAAAAAAAAAACGTTGCAATTCCAAGTGAACAAGTACTGTGGTTCACCTAGAAAAATAAACACAATCACGCATTTCAAAGATCATGGAAAAACCCACTAGCGGACTACCAGAAGTACTACATTGTTTTGTTGTCTGACAGCTGTTTACATTTCATTTGGTAGCTACCAACAGCTAAGTATGCCTACTCCAACAGCTAAATATGCAGCATTTAACATCTGAACTCGGACAGTGTGTTTTATTGACTGTGTTTTTAACTTCAATTTATAGCTACAATTTCAAAATTTCTTATTTCAAAGACTTCGTAACTATATCATTTTTTATAACGTTATATTTTTTATATCTACTATATTTATTATATTGTAAAGTGCATTAGAATGGATTTTATTCAGATAATGCACTATAAATATGTAATAAAATAATGAATAATAATAATAACATTTGTGAATTATTCACCAAACAACTGTTACATTTATGATTTTGTTACCATGAGTAATTAACTGAATCATGAGGCAGTAGGTTTGAAGCCACCACCATGGCATGGAGGAGTTGGGCAGATCATCCTGCTGAATACTCCCCAAGGAGTTGAGAAAGACTCTAGATTGGCCTACCAACGGTGTAAAATGTTAAGCCAACAGAAAATACGCGCAATATTGAAACTGACTTTTAACTAAGCGCATTTCGCTTAATAAAATCTGTTTTAGCGTCTAACTCAAAATTAAATATAAGATAAAATTTTTTCATGTGACGTTAATGCCATAAAAAGTGCATTACAAAATTTACCATGTAAAAATATATTTAAATACTGACCTGGTCTGTCATCAGACTGCGAGTGAACGTAAAAAGCTTAGCCAAGATGGCCGCCACAATCCCGATGAGGGCCAAGAAACCCGCGATTGTTCCAGACGACAGATTTCCATTGATGCCTTGAGTCTCTCGCAGAGTTTCATTCGATCCGAGAAGGAGGCACTCTGAAGTATTTCTTAGGAAGTCTACAACTTCCATGTTGAAAAAATGAAAATATGCAAAATTCCAGGTTATCTCTGGTGAGACAAACTTCAGCGAGTTTTTCACTATGAAGTGTGTTGTGCGTTTGACTTCATATAGTCCTGTGAGTACACAGGAGCCTGAGGAAATAATTTGCTAGTATTTTTCAAATCAATTCAATTCAACCAAAAAACCTGTTGGCTCTGATTCAAGGCAGCTGAGTTCAGGCAATTTAAAGAGTGATGATAAAAAAAAAGTCAATGGTCATGTAAATTTTTATCATATTATAAACTTACCTCATTGGTTTGCCAAAATAATCCAGTAGCCAATAAGAAGACATTCCTGACCAAGCCACGCCCCCTTATTACCTAATAGGGCCATGCACGTGTTTGATATTATTCCATCACGTTGACTACACCACGTGGCAAAAATAAACAACAGAAAAGTCAAGGGTCCTATGTGTGAGTCGAACTTTTCATCAAAGTTAATAAATTTGTTTAAAGTTTGGACGATTCTGGCTATTATGGCGAATATAAAATAATATATATACTGCTTTTTATTACATATGTTACATGCATAGTTCACAAAATATATAACAAATACTCCTAGTGCACCATTCATAAAATTACCAAAATAACGAATGTGGTAAAAGTATATTTCTTCCTACATCAGCTTTATATATAAGAGCTGCTTGCCTTATTCAGTACTTAGCAGATCCAGGGGGGTGTGGACTCCAAACCTTATCCTCTCATCATTACATCTGCCTTAGCAGGTCATCATACAATGCCTCTCTGAATGAAACAGCAACATGCAAGTAGCTAAAATCCTCCTATAATGTTAAAACCGTTTAATTAGATTGTTTGTTTAATATCATAAATCTAACCTCCTTTCCATTTATATTTAGTTTCATCGTTTAGTTACTACCATGACATAATGCTGAATTTGTATCCCGAATTATTTAGAGTATGATATATATGTCTTCATTTGATCATAAAATTAGTAAAACCAGCCTAAAACATGCAACAAAAATACAATGTTTATATACTGAAGTACAAATTTACACCTTCATCCTTATACGTTGAGCCATATTGATCTAGTTACCCTGATAACTTGCCAAATCTGTTTGACGGCAGCCAACGTTTGTCCAATGTTGACCCGAATTATATTGTTATACAGGTTAGTTAGCTAGAAACAGAACGCATAATAACTGTGAACAGGTAAGGTCAATCACATCAGTGCAAGTTCGGGGATAGGTAGAGAGGCATAACTGGAGTACGGAAGCCTGGATGGGACTTCATAGTTCTTACTTCTGACATTTTTATGTCTTAGGTGCAATGAGAAAGTAAACTTCAGAAGTAAAATTCACAAGTAAGAACTAAGAAATCTCTTCCAGGCTTTCGTACTGGAGTGTGCATCGCGCAGAGCCCTGCGTTGGCCACTGGGGATCGAGGTCTTCACCCAGTGTTACACGGCTAAATGTGCCACTTGCGTTTTCCATACGTTTGGATAAACGCATGGTTTTCACCTCATTATAATTAGGCAAAAACCATGCGTTTTCCATGCGTTTGTCCTTCTCATGGAAAAGGCACGTGGCACATTTGGCCATGTACCAACCACCCTTGCCACAAGGAGGCCAAGGGCTTTAAAGGGCTACATTGATCAAACTTTTGTAAGAGGATAGAGGGAAGTTGAAGTTACGACATTTTAACCTGTAAGGTTATTATGGGCTACAATGGTATTTAGACATTGGGTAGTCTGCACCTATAAATATGGGAGTTTTGATGTACGTTTATTTTAGAATAGTAACTTACTTAGTATTGTAAATTGGTGATCAGACAATATTCCATACATTAGGCCTGTTTCTATGATAAGGCAGGTATCCAATCCAGCCAATTACAAAATGTGTAATTTGTTATCTCATCATTACATCTGCCTCAGGCAGCTAGCAGCATATGAACTTGGTGAACTTCAGACTAGTATTACTGAGAGTAAAAATCACTTATACATCCTCCATTGCAAAAAAACGTTGCACAGCAAATATACGGCATATGCCATTTTTAAATTTAGTGTTTTTTTTAATTTTTATTATGTTTGATTCTTTATTATCATAATTGACAAATACAAATTATTTACAACAATGACTGGTGGTCTCAGAACTTAATTCAAAGTTATTTTGAGACCACTAGTAACATGAAAAATTTTGAGGAATGAGATGCATGAGATGAAGATCAGAAAAACATTTAAGCTTTGAGTGCAAGTGTTCCCATTTTTTTCACTAGTCATACAGGCGACTACTGATGAGTTATCAGTTTGAAGGATTCATTTATCTAACCTGAAACAAACTTCAGAAAGAGGTTAACAACACATAATTTTTTTTTTGCGTCTAATAGTTATTCTATTTACCAATTCTGATAACAGTTTTATATCATTGTATGTACAATGGAAGCTTGTGTTAGGATCCCTTTATTATAGTGCTCAGTGGAAAAATGAGTATGCACTGTGATGTCAAGCAATGCTAAATTTCCAGTATTGCAAAGTTTTTCTGCCACATCAACAGTTATTCTATTTACCAATTCTGATAACAGTTTTATATCATTGTATGTACAATGGAAGCTTGTGTTAGGATCCCTTTATTATAGTGCTCAGTGGAAAATGAGTATGCACTGTGATGTCAAGCAATGCTAAATTTCCAGTATTGCAAAGTTTTTCTGCCACTGTCTGTCAAATTTGCAATTTTCTAAAACGCTATCAAACAGTTGAAAATTACCTTTATTAATCAAGGCACACTAAATTTGTGTGAATTAATGATTTTATAAGACATTAATTACTTATACATTGAGAGAAAATCCAGACCAAAACATTGGAAATACAATGAAAATGGCATCATCACCCATTGTTGAGTATTGTGATGTCATCACTGGGTTTGTTTACAAAATATATTATTGAGTTTTTGATGGCATGAAAAACTAATATTTATATTATTTATTGTAAATTAAAAACTAAATTGTTGTTTTAAAGTGGGTATGTAATGGTGAAAAATATCATGAGACAAGAAGGCAGTATTGATTTATATCATTATTTTAACACAGCCCACTACACAGAACAACATTCATTTTAAGGTGCAAATTTGACAGACAGTGCACTCTTAAGCTGTGAAAGGTCATTGAATATAAATGGAATATAAACAATGACCAACTTATTTAGGTTTATCTCCCTGTTAAACAATAGGTAAACTATCTTGACTTTATTTCTTATGTTTGAATGATAAGCCTTCCGCGTCGAGGTATAACCAAAAAAAAGGTCAGCCTTAAAACTCAGAATAACGATTACTTGTTTGGTTTTTATTTAATTTTATTAGTTACATACTGCAAAAAAAAAAACAATTCTCATGGCCATGCCACAAAATATAACATATTATACAATAATAATCTTTATTGCTTCCAAAAGGTAATACATAGAATATCACAGGTAAATATACAAACATAAACTAAAAGTTTCAAATAAACATCAAAATGCACTAAAAATACTGCTGCTAGGATGCACTTTGCTTCACCAATCACAGCCAAGGGCGGGAACTTTTTCAGCCAATAGAATTGCAGTATTCTGTTTTAGCCACCTGGTGGAAAGAACCTTCCGTGAAAATCCACTATTTAAGTAATATTCAGAAAAAAACCATTACCAAAATATTTTCGCTACATTTGAACCAATACTACATCTCTTTACACTGTCACAAAGTGATTGAAAGAATTCTTCTAATAGCTGAATACATGCATAGTACACAAAATGTTGAAAATATGCTACAGGGTTGGAAAGATGAAGTTGGTATAGGGGTCACTCAATTGCAGTAGCATCGTAATCTCTCATGCACTTAACTCAAAAGCTACACCAAACCTATCAGAGGACCCTGTTCAAGCATGAGCCTTTCTCAACTCTCAACTCCCTCGGGCCTACACAGCCCACTACACAGAACAACCTTCAATGGCTAACTACTCTACAGTCACCATAACTATGCATAGGCAGGTCTCCACTTGCATGCGGGTGAAGTAGAGCAAAGAGTTACAGAGGATCTGCTCAGTTCCTTCGTGGCATGGTGGAGATTAACTACTGGGTCCCGGATTCAAGTCCCGGTGAACCTAAGTTGGATGGCTGTTTCATCCTTCATCTTGCCATGGTCCCTGCCTGTCCTAATTGGCCCATCAGTTGCAGAAATACAGGACGTAAAGCCCTAATCCACCCACCACCCACCCACCATGGTGGAGATTTAAACCCAATCCCTCAGTTTACAGGCAAGCACCTTGACCATTAGACCATGTTATCAAACTTAAAAATATTGGATTTCTATATTTGTGTTTAGCATACATGAAATGTAAATGCCGAAGCCTAGCATTACATACCAAAAACATATTAAATGCAATTGCACCGATTTTGGCAGTCACAAAGGTTAATTTCAAATCATGAGATAATTGCAGAACCGCTAGGCCTATTAAATGAACTAGTTTACCAGATTTCAGTTTAAAATTTTTGACATCATATTGAATTCAAGTGATTAACGTATAATGTAAGTCAAGCAAAAAATCATTAGGAGCATTTACCTCGCAGAGTGGTCCAGTGGTAAGAGGCTCTTCCGCTTATAACACTGTTCTGGATTCGATTCCCGGTCTCAGTACTTGAACAATATCTACAATCAGGATTGGTAAAAATCATGATTTGCTTGTTAATAAAAAGGAATATGATTGATCTATTATCTAAATTATTGATTTAAATAAGGTATTTTTACATTATGCGATTAGGGCTTAAGTACTGTGTAGCATCAGCCAAGTTTGACAGTTTTTCCAGCATTTCTTAGTAAACTTACTAAACTGTTCTCTAAAAAGGTACATGCCTTATTGAACATTTTGGGAGTTTTTTTTAATTGATTCAAAAAAATCAAGTAGTATTCAAATAAAACATGTTTTGAGTGGTTTCGAATAAACTCGTTAAATTCCAATACTATTTACTATAAAAATTAAAGAACGTTCAACTATATACAAACCAAACCAAATAATTAACTATCTTGAGAGCAACTAACAGCTACTAACCAACGGAGGTTCAAATCTACATAAAATGCTGATACATATCAGTCATTATAGATCATCAAACGCAACAAGTATATTTTTCACAGACTATCTTTTCCCACTAGGTGGAGCAATGGTGTCAGTACTAGCTGTAAGGCCATCTGGTGTGTACCTTAATGGTGTGAAATGCTGGTCAATGTACAAATTGAATACCCCATATTTAGCCAGAACCGACCTACATGGCATTAGATGCGATGTAGGGTCGGAACGCGTTGTATAGGAATTCTTGGAAGTTGACATTTACGAAATTTTTTCCTCAATAAAAACGTTAGCATACCTTATTATGTACAGGAGTACGACTCTGTTAACTATCGACTTTTATGCAGATTTTACTTAAAAAGCCAGTGAAAACATCCTCTTCAAGAGCATTTTCAAATTCGCATTCGCAGGTTCATGCTTTTGTGGTAAATATACACAAGAGGGCGCATCAGTGCGATTCGGCGCTGATAGCTCTTTACACAGACCGGTTTTCGTCCACTCGGAATCTGACAGTAGAACGCTCAAGAAGTACATCAACAAGCACAAAAATCTCTGTATTAATTTACTAAACTTTCGCCATTGCAACGCCCCCAGCAATCACAGAAATGAGGACTTGCAAGCGTTATTCTGGTTGCCACTAGGGGTGTTGAAACGTCGCCGGAGCCCTCTTGTGAGTTTTGGCAGAACTAGACGGCCATGTTTTTCATAATGCTCTCATGTAATCAAGTGAACATGAAATCAAAAATAGTGCAGAAATCGATGATAATGGGAAGAAATCAACCATATCTGCGCGCGATACAATAGAAAAAAGGTATGTCTAACACTACAGTGGGTGTATGTTGTGTGACAAACGTTTACTAAAAGGCAAGTTCCCACTCAAGCCAAAAAGTCAATATTTTTTCATCCAGGACCTTGTAACCCTGTCCTGTGGACAGGGGACTTGTAGCTACCCCATATTATAAATAAATATCAATGAAGTCAATACACCTTTGTATACAGTACTTCAAGTATGAGATTTTGACTGACATTTAAAGGGCTTGAGATATCTCGAATGATTGCTATATGATATATGTTGGAAGTAAAAGGCTGTAGCCAGACCTAATTTTTTCTACCAAGGTCCACTGAGGTAGCTCATTTCATTGTAGATCATAAATCAGCAAATATAAACCATGAAAGAAGCACAACCTTGAGTATACGTTAATGAGGTCAGGACCTGTTTTTTAGCTGGATTATTTACTTCAAATTAATTGCCATCCTTATTGGTTGAAACGAGGAGTAGACAAATGCCATTATCTTCAGCATAAGTAAACGGCCTGGTCACAATCCACCTGTACCCAACATTATGTGTTATACACTACACATGAATGAGAACATCTTCTGCTAGTTAGTCATAGGTGGGTGGGTGATTAGGGCTTTACGTCCTGTATTTCTGTACCAGTTGGTCTAATTAGGACTGCTAGTTAGTCATAGCACTGGGTATGACTCAAATTGGTCACAGTAGGGCTAATTGAGCCCTATTGTGCCAATATGACAGCAAGATTAACAAAACATGGCTGCCCGGCTAAGCTCATACAGTAACCTTCAAAAGAAATAGTACATTTATTATGAATTGGAAAAATTTATATATTACATTAATATCTATTTTTATGTTAATATAGCAGGAAACAAGAACAATTAATGTTTTTTATGCTTATAGTCTTACTTACAATGTACCTGTAGCATGTAATGTTATATAGTCTAATGAAATTAAGTTTCTGATAATGGGAAGCTTGCTCTCATACACGGTACGTAGGTTTGAAATTTTAACATTTATAGCATCTTTACCAGTAGCGGATTTGCCTAGTACATTTTAATTAAAAAATATTTAAAAAAAATTATCCGTACCCGCAATACATTTTAATTTTGTCAACCCGTTCAGTGAAACATTTTCTGGATTCGCCCGTTTACTATAATTTTCATATATAATGTACTTATCATAGAAAATAGCTCACAAACTGACATATATATGTGCAAGTAGTGCCTTTTCCGTGTTCATATTTTCCTATAAATTATAATAATTTTTGGCATTTTGTTTTGATAAAATGCACATTTTCGAGAGAAAAAAAAAATAGATGAAGAACCACTAAACATTCAGAGAATCACAAGGTACACTTGCTAAGAAAAAAAAAAGAAAGAAGGGCCAGGCCTGCTAATTGACAGGGGAAAAGTGACATCCTATACAGGGGGTATGGACACTATAGTTTCTGAATATGCCTCTTAAAAGTTCCTGGTCTTTGCTTTTGGAATGTGTGTGTGTGTGTGTGTGTGTGATTAGGGCTTTACGTCCTGTATTTCTGCACCAGTTGGGCTAATTAGGACAGGCAGAGACCATGGCAATGAGATGAAGGAGGAAACAGCCATCCAACTAAGGCTCGACCGGGAATCGAACCCGGGACCCAACGGTTGGTCGTTTTTGGAATGAAATTTGAGCAACCTTTCAACATGAACACCAAATATATTACAATATGTCTAAAACTTTCTGATTGGTTTTGATGAATGTTGTGTTTTGTAAATGTGAAGTTGTAATGATGCCATGGCCGCACAGAAACTAAGAGCAGATTCTCAACAATATTTGGCAGAAATTTAAAGGACATGACAGGCCACACAACAGTTATATTTACAAAGTGATTTGCCAAGGGTAAAAAAAATTGACCTCAGTGTCCACCCTGGTTAGAGGTTGATTGTGACAAGACCACTAAGACAGGAGTTTGAGATCATTGAGACAATTATATCAGCCATCAAACATTTGCACACTTGTTTTTTATATTTTGAAACTAAAAAAAATTTAAAATTCAATCTTTTTGCATTTATTTATTAAACTTCATTTCAGTTCATATCGGTATGTATTTTTCCGAATGTCTAGTCAGTAAGATAGTAGCTACGAACATCAAGAGCTGCATAGCACCTTCCCCATGTCTCTACACCTCCAACAATGCTGCCAGAAAAAATAGCTCCATCGAAGAAGGATCGAGGTTCATAACCACCAGCAATCATTTCTGAAAGAAAAAAAGAAAAATTCCATTTATATACTGTGTCATTTATAACATGACAACTCCATAATAATTATGCTATATTAATTCGGTTTGGAATTACGATATATACAGAAGTATATAGATGGAACATGGATGGATCATAATTATGTGCACCCAAAGGCACCATCACAAAAGCAAAACAGGCCAGATTAAACTTAACTAATAGGTGGTCAAACTTATTATTTAGAGCTTTACATCCTGTATTTCTGCACCTGATGGGCAGGGACCATGGTTATGAGACGAAGGATGAAACAGCCATCCAACTTAGGCTCGACTGGGAATTGAACCCGGGACCCAGTGGTTGGAAGACCAGAGCGCTACCACTGAGCTAGGCCCCCACCCCGTCAAACTATGTAAGAATCACTGTCGAGTAAAATTAACTGCCCAGATAACATTCTAGATCAACTTGACATCGCCACGACATTGGCCAATTTTCAAACGAGGTTGTCCCGGTTTGGAATGCCATCTGCATTGACGATTCTTTGTTTGCATTTTCATCCAAGCACCCTGATAAAATGCCAAATCGGTATATTTTGGTCCGTTCAACAGAATGACGGAGCTGATCCCAGATAAATTGGGTCAACATCATTTGAAAATTGCCGTTGGCTGACATTGCGTGTATATCTACAGTTAGTTTAATAAAAGTATGACAGACTCTAGTCAGCTTTAGCAACCTATTCCTAGCTGTAACTGTAACTTGCTAAAGCCAGCCGCTTCAGTCTACTTCTACCTTATAGTCGGCATAAACAACCACCACTGAAAAAATACAACCCTTGGTAAATGTGTAAATAAATGACTTTGTCTGTCTGTCTGTTTGTCTGTAAGAAATGTATCTAATAAATATGTATGTGCAATCAACATGCATCTTTTCAACAAAAGATTACAAATATGCCTAACTCTCAACGTATGCACTGAATGATGCTGCATGTACTTTTAGATCCGGCCATCAGTAGCCAGCTATAGCCAGGCAGTTCCGTTAGGTGGCAGGTAGTATCCTATAGCAAAGGTTGTCTAGCTTGGTCTAGGTTCAATTTGACAGGTCGTTTTTAATGAAACTAACTGTAGCTGATTTAGCATGTTCTTTAAGAACAGGTAAAAATAATCATCGACCACCGAACCTTCATAAATTGCAGGCAAGTTAATTCTCCATTGCCTCCAAGGGGAGTTTTCAATGTTGGAATTGCATGCAGATCCTGTTGGGTCAATCCAGGCGTTCCAATTGGGGCTCCACCCAAACATCTGTCCATGGAGATTCCAGGCTTCGTATTCCGGATTCACATCCCTCTCGTTCCAGATCTTTTCAAAATACCATGCTGCAAAAAGAGTATAAAGGTGAATACATGGCTAAAAGCGTCTTTTAACTGAACAGCCCTGAGTTCAGCAAGAAGTCTTTCCTCTCCTCTTATTACTCATTTTGCTTTTCAGACACAGTAGGTAATGACTAACTGACTCCATAAATATAACTTTCTCAGAAAAATAACAAAAATCAACTTAATGATAAAGTGTCAAATATACATTAAAATGCACTAAAAATACTGCTGCTAGGATGCAATTTACTTCGGCCAATCACAGCCAAGGGCGGGAACTTTTTCAGCCAATAGAATTACAGTATTCTGTCATAGCCACCTGGTGGAAATATAGAGAACCTTCCGTGAAAATCCACTATTGTGCCATGGTTTTTGCCTCATTATAATTAGCTAAAAAACCATGCTTTTTCCATGCATTTATCCTTCTCATTTTTGGAAAACGTACGTGGCACATTTGGCCATGTACTTTTCACTTCTCCAACTTCTCAATGAGTGTCTAAATCGTTTCAATGTGGGCGCAATGTGGACGATGTTAATACGATGTTGTAAAGACAGTGGCCTATATGGAAACGATGCTGGGCTAATTTTGAATGCTATCTGGGTGATTTGGAATGCTATCTGGGTGATTTGGAATGCTATCTGGGTGATTTGGAATGCTATCTTGGTTATACAAAGTTCCTAATGCGAGATTCTAGCACATTTTTATTTAGTATGAAAGATGACTACCCAAGGAATTTATTTAAAAGGGTACATTAGAAATATTAGTACATCATTGGAGAATATAGTTTAACTGAATGCCAGTATATACAGTAGATTATGTTCGACGTTTTAACTGGTAAGGTCATTCAACAAAACAGTAAAATACAGTAAAGTTTAATAACAGTTGACTATGCAATGCAAACAAACTCCATGATGTCACTGAAATCATCAAGTGTAAAAACATTGTATAAAATACCATCTCTCTCTTCCATAAATTCACTTATTTTTACATTAACTCTTACATCTTCATCATCACAACTTGAGCATGTATCATATAACAAATGTGTTTTGCATTAGGCTAGTTTTAGCTTTTATGATAATAAAATGTTCCTAAAATAGTTACCTAGTCTAGATAACGAGGCCACAGCCATTTGAAATATAAAGCTTACACACTGTTTTCACCAAAACAGCCATAACCCAGAATTTCTCAAGGCTGCCACAAATAGAGTGGGTGGGTGGGTGGGTGATTAGGGCTTTACGTCCTGTATTTCTGCACCAGTTGGGCTAATTAGGACAGGCAGAGACCATGGCAATGAGACGAAGGATAAATAGAGTGGGTAATGCCATTAAGGTGCAAATTCTACTGGTTTTAATAGTGAGGTGATCTTCATAGTGCGGCAAAACTAGATGACACGCTTATGATAGGGTACAAATTTGTTGCCTTACATAAGGGTTCCATTGTAATTTTCATCAGTTATGATAATTATTATTTTGCAGGAACTACAGTAAATATACTCTCAAATTATACAATCAAATTCAGGGCTCCTACTACCACATACTATTACTTAAAATCTTTACACAGATACATATAGCTGGAGAAGACTAAACCACTGGCACATGCAAATATCTTTTGTAGTCTCTACTTCATTGTAATTATTATGATTTTTGTATGTATCATTTAAACATTGTACACTGCTGGCATTAAAATGTCATGTATGTTGCATAGACACAACCAGGACCAATTTTCTACCAAATTATATATACTTAGACAGTAACACATATATATGAAGTAACATGTAGTACATATGTACAAGACTTCTGGGTCTACCTTATGAGTAATTTAATCTCATACACCTTTATTATTCTCACCTTGGTGAAACCTGTATTATATATGTTTTTCATTATTTGTATGTTTAATAACAAATGTATCAATGACGATATTATTTAGTGAATTAAATCATATACAGTCAACCCTCATTTATTCATACACCTTCGTCCCCCAGTTACTGAGCGATAAATGAGGGAACCGGATAACTGAATATATATAAATGCACTAAGTAGATTTGTTCCCAGTCAATTGTGTGTGGATAGCGAGGGAACCGGATATGTGAGGCCCGGATAAATGAGGGTTGACTGTATATTGAATTTATCCTTACGGTTGCCAGGCGGTGGTTGGCCATTGTTAGTCTGCCAGAATGCAAGCAAATTGAGTCTGAACTGAGCTCCTCTATTCATGGAAGGATTCCACAACAAGATGTAATAGTGAAAAGTCCCATGAGCTGTGATGGATGGTTCTCTGAAGCACACCTTAAAGTGAAGCATCAATAATTAACCTTTCCTGTGTGTTGTATGTGTGATGTGGTATTATGTTTAATGACATGTTGATTAGTGCTTTACGTCCTGTATTTCTGCACCGGATGGGCTAATTAGGACAGGCAGGGACCATGGCAATGACATGAAGGATGAAACAGCCATCCAACTTAGGCTCCACCGGGAATCGAACCCGGGACCCAGTGGTTGGAAGCTCAGTGCACTACCACTGAGCTAGGCCCCCACATCTTTTAATGACATGTTCACCTGAGAGGTCATTGGTGTCTTGATTTGGTAAGATGAGAGCCAAGTGTAGGAAAAGCCAGTTAATGGGTTAGCTGGCTATAGGGTAAATTCAGTATTGGGGGAGTATGATAGTTAATGTAATAATAAAATATCTCATAAAAGAAATTTATCTGTATGTGTTCCCCAAGGGTCGGTATTGGGATCACTTTTATTTGTACATTGTACTTTTTGTTATATGATATTAGTCAGAGATACCCTGGTGTAGGGTGAACTATGTATAGGGAAAGCTAGGCATAGGGAGAGATAGGTATATGGGAAGCTAGGTGTAGGGAAAGCAACATAAAGAAAGAGCTAGGCATAGTCAGAGTGCTGGGTACAGGAGTGCTAGTTGTATGGAGAGCAAGGCTCATGGAAAGCTAGGTATAGGGAGAACTGCGTGTAAGTAAATTTAGGTGTATAACAGACAGCTAGGTGTAGGGAGAGCTAGGTTTATGGAAAGCTAGGTACAGGGAGAGATAGGTATATGGAAAGATAGGTAGGTATATGGATAGATAGGTATATGGATAGATAGGTAGATGGCAAGCTAGGTGTGGGAAAAGAAACATAAAGAAAGAGCTAGGCATAGTCAGAGTGCTGGGTACAGAAGAGCCAGTTGTATGGAGAGCTAGGCTTATGGAAAGCTAGGTATAGGGAGAGCTAGGTGTAAGTAAAGTTTGGTGTATAACAGACAGCTAGGTGCAGGGCGAGCTAGGTATAGCTAGACAGTGTGCATTGCACTGAGCCCTGTGTTGTTCACTTGGGTTCGAGGTCTTCACCCACAGTGTTACCACTCAAGCCATGAGGAGGCCTGGGACTTTAAAGGGCGTACAGAGTAATAGTGCAAAACAGATATTTTTGTAAAATAAGAATTACCTTTGTCCTGAACTGGATATCCAAATTACGGATACTCCAAGCTGGCAGATTCAAGTTTGGCAAGCCTCCGTAGTTGCCAGTGGGTAAGTTTTCCTGCAAAAAGGTAAGTGCTGAATATAGATAATGATGCTTTTGAGTAGTATAAAACCGAAAACCCAGATACTATATTGAATACACCCTTTTCACACTGACACCATGTTGGCATTTTTGCCTCATTGACCTCTCTTTGCACTCACTTAAGAGTATTATGACATCATCAGTAGACAATGACTATGGTGAGGTCACAGT
Source organism: Alitta virens (assembly GCA_932294295.1). Lineage (NCBI taxonomy): Eukaryota > Metazoa > Annelida > Polychaeta > Phyllodocida > Nereididae > Alitta > Alitta virens. The sequence goes on along the minus strand of OW028583.1, from coordinate 27,735,934 downwards.
GCAAGAACAAGAACAAGTAATGATGTCATAATATATGATGCAATCAAAATGAGGTCAATGAAGCAAAAATACCAACATGGCTGCCACCCGAAAAAGGTGTATTGGCAGACATCGACCCAACGACGGCAACTGTCAGAAGGCTAACATTGCAGCAATGTTGGACCGATCTGGCATGCTGTCTGGGAACTGAAGACATGAATGTTGGCTCGAATTCTTCAATGTTTTGCAATATGTATGCACAATCGATCATGGATTCGACTGAACATAATTTAGGTTATATAGCTATGTTTAGTACTGTATATATGAGAATGAAACAACTAACCTGTAAACCAAAGTAGACATAAGGATCCAAATTGTATGACAGGGTATCAGCCACAACCCTAGCAAAGTCCACACCCCAGTTGAAGTAATATGCACATTGCTGACCAAGGATAGTTGGACAGCCAGGGTCTGTTATAATTTCTCCAGTGTTTGGTTTGCAGCAAGGTGTAACACTGTCATAAAAATAGAAACAATCAAAACACAAGTTACGTCAATAAGTTATTGAGTGAGATTATATTTAAAAACATGTTAAACAACCTGAAAGTTCATTTAAGTTAGTGCTAGATATGTAGGGCTAGACAGGCATAGGAGTGCATTGCGAAGAGCCCTGTGTTGGCCACTAGTTCTGAACTTCGGTATGGCATTGCACCACGTCCTGTTGGTGGTGGTGGAGTAGGGCTTTACGTCCTGTATTTCTGCACCTGATGGGCTAATTAGGACAGGTAGGAACCATGGCAATGAGACGAAGGATGAAACAGCCATCCAACATAGGCTCAACTGGGAATTGAACCCTAGGGAATTGAACCTGGGACCCAGTGGTTGGAAGCCCAGCGCGCTACCATTGAGCTAGGCCCCCACCCTATGTCCTATGTTGGTCACTGGGGTTTTTGGTGTTCAACCACAGTGTTGTTAACCTTGCCACTAGGAGGCCCAAGACTTATAATAAAGTGTTGTTTCATGGATATTTGCAAAATATTCTGCTATTTGAACTTCTCAAAAATTCCCAAAAGCCAAATAGTGCAATTGGCACCATTACATGACAGCTTGACAGAATCAAGCTTATTCTAGTATGAAGGCGGTCATATTGTTAATTACATTGTACTTACGTTCCCTCAGTAACATAAGCCAGAGTGTAGAAGCCCCCTCCAGGCGGCAGCACTCCTCTACATGCACCGGAAGTGAGACAGCTCTCCCAGTAGTGGGGTGTATTTAGGTTGAAGTGGGCAGCATCTTTACGGGTCAGTCCTGGATCCCAATTCAGGTTGGCAGCCAGGCTTGTGCCCACCAGCTGATCATACAACAACAATTTCACATTTTGCTAGAAACAATTCTTACTTAAATAATATTTTCTCCATTTTTCTTGAAGTAAGTTGTAACTACCTAAAAAAAAATTGTTTTAAGCCACTGATTTAATTAGATTGATTTCTAAAATGCCCAGGGGGGTGATATGGTTCTAGAGAAGACATGAAATTTGTTTCAAGCAAATAGATAAAACAGAGCTGGATATGCCATTCACTTGCCCACCTTACCCCACCCGCCACGTCATGAATACTCATACCTAAAAAAAACTTTTTGACTTTAGAGAAGAACTTCACACTTCGATGGCATCCAGAACGCCTGCCTTCTACTGTTAATTCTGCCTTCATTTTAAGAAAATAGAGGAGGATAACCCTACAATTGGAATAGAGCTCTAGGCCAAAATTACTCCCAAGATGGGCCCAACAACGGAATAAACTTCTATCCATTTTAAACCCTTCCTTGGTAGGAATTATCAAACTTGAGCCTTTCTCAGCTGTCTGGGCAGCTGGTTAGGTGCTTCATAGGTCAAACACTCTACAATTGCCTTCTCTGCTTGTTGCCAAGTACCCATTTACACCCGGGTGGAGTGGAGCAAAGAGTTACAGAGGATCTGCTCAGTTCCATGCAAAGCAAGGACTTGAACCTTCAACCTTACAGTTTGAAGGGGAGTACCTTAACCAATAGGCCACGGCACCTTTATAAGGCATTATATACACCATTAAATTGTCTGATGTGTTACCCAGATAGCATGTCAGATTGGGTCGACATCGTTTCAAACGTTGTACCATTTTTGTACCGATGTTGAACCGATGTTGAACCGATGTTGCACTTATGTTGCGCAAATGTAGCATGTTACCTGGGTAGCTAATATCATATTACACGTATTACAAAAGATTTTCAGAGGATTCATTATGCATGCTTAATACAATGGGGAGAAAAGGACCATAAGAGGTCACTGACACCGTAGCAGATCAGTAGTTTGATGAAATCCTCTATAGCGTGACGTCATCCATGCAACAATGGTGTAGTGACGTCATCTTATTGTCTGTAGTGTCCCCTGTAGGCTGTTCCTTTTTCTCTCCCATTTACAAACTTACCATCAAAATTAGTAGGTACACCATGGTTAAAATAACCAATCAATTTACAGAAACGTAACGAACTTTGTCTTATATACTGTGTATATATGATGGTTTATCTTTTAATCATGGCAATTCATGATGCAGAACAATATATCATTAAGTCAACTAACGATATTTCTTTCATATCAGAATTAAGTGAAGTCCCTTCACACGAAAGTTTTGTGATATTCAGCTGACTTATTCCCATAAAGAAAAATCCTTTTATCAGATTCTGATATAAACATCATGATCTGCACTGCCCCCATATTATCTGTCACGAAAATGCAATTAAATTATGTGAAGAAATTAAATATCAGGACCAGTGTACTTGCTTTTACTGCACGATACTGCCAAATATTAATGATACAGCTATTTTTACAGGTTTAATGCTTGATAATGCTGTCATAAAAAAAAAGTGTTTGTCATAAAAATCATCACCTACATGTATCCTGGTACTTCCAGTAAAATGCAATAAATTTACCAAAATAAAAAATTACAAACCCATCACAGAGCCCAGATCAGGACGCCCATCAAAAATGACGAAAACATTGTCAAGGAAACTGGTAGGGGAAACCATGGCAAAGCCTGGTCTCACTCTCAATGACCTCAAGGATTCGGCTGCTGAAGCAGGAATCCAAGTGCACAAGGTTCTTGCATGGCGTGTGGCAAGACGAAAACTATTTCTCAAGTAAAACCACCATAGAGCCTGTTTCGAGTTTGTGAAGAAGCACCTGGATGACTCTGCTAAATCCTGGAAACATGTTGTGTGGTTGGATGAGACAATAAAGAGCTTTCCGGGCAGAACTAAAAAAAATATGATTGGTGAAAAAAAAGACACCGCTAATGATCCCCTGCAATACCATCCCCACTTTCAGGCATTGGTTCACCTGTCAAGATTGATGGTTTGATGAAAAGCAAGATGTATGTCCAAATTCTCGAAGAGAGTTTTGCGACTTTCAGTCATGAAGTTGAGGCTTGGCAGACGCTTTCAGTTCCAGTAGGATAACGATCCAAAGCATTGTGTCAAAATCAAAAATGAAGATTCAAGAAATATACGATTAAGGTCCTGGAGTGGTCTAAGTCCTGACCTTGATCCTATAGAACATTTGCGCAAGAGATCACCATCTAATCTGACCAAATTAGAAAAGGCAAAGATGAGTGGGAAAAACTGCCCGTTAGTGGATGTTTGAAGATTTTAGTGTTTGAAGCTTGTAGAAGGCTTTCCTAAGAGCTAAGGGAGCAGCCACGAAATACTTACTGTATACTTTTGCAACTGCAATTTTAAGAAAGACTCATCAATTGCCAGGAAATTTCTGTTGAAAATATTTTATCATATCAAATGTTAACTGTGTACAATAAATTCATTTTGACACTGATTGCACAACCTATACTTCTGTTATTTTTGTGCTATATCAATAAAATTATGGGGAGGGTTGAATACTTTTGCAACCCACTGTAATTTAACAGGCATCGACAACCAGTTCAGTTCTCTGAGCACGGAGTTCTTAATTGTAAGACTGCACTGTGAACTAGTGGAAGATGATGTTTCTGACAAAGCGCCTAAACCTAAATGGGGTCGAACTCAGGCTACACAAGGTGTGATCAATATAGTAGATGAGGCAGCACAAGAAGGAACATCACAGCTGACGACTGTACAAAGCCACAACGTGGCAGAGGATGCCCACAGGAAAAGAAGGATGATGACAAAGAAAATATGTGATTGTGCAGGGTGCTAGAGGAATCGAATGAAAAGACATTCTGATATATAAATAAATTGAATCTAGGAAAGAGAACGAAAGGCTCTCTTCACTGCTGCGTTCTCCAAATTAAAACAATGGCCTTGAAAGTGTTTTCAAATTAACATGCTCCTCTCTGATGGAAAGAAAACAAGACTACGCATATCTCCTAGATCAGCTATCAAAACATGAAGAAAAGGTAGTGGCCACAGTTAAATTACACCAGCAGGTCTTTTACGACTGGTTCACTGAACCAATTCTGAACAAGCTTAAGTCTAGAGCCCAGTTCCCACTTAGACTATTATCTGTCCAGAACTACACTGTACGATGCTGATTGGTATTCGGAAACGATCGGAGAAGTTATAAATGTTCATTAGGTAGCAGCAATCTGGGTGTTCTGGAAGAATCGGGGCAATTCGGCAGATTTTGACAATCGACGCCTACAGTTGTTTCAATACACAAAACTATCGGAGTACTGCAATGAAGGATTGTGTACATTATAAAACGTAGCATAAATATAGCAGCTTTGTAGCAAAATGTAACGAAAAAGTATAGTGGAACCTAGCGACTCGGGACAGAACCTAGTGAATGAGGACAGAAACTGGCAAATCGGGCAGAATCTGGACCATTCTAGTATTATTGTGACACATCTGGGAGTTTGACACATTTTCCGTGACTTTTATACACAAAAACTGAAAGAATGTGGAATCATCATGGTTGTGAATCGTAACAATCGTAGTGAATCAAACGGATTTGTTGATGATTCATATCGATTCGTGGATGATTCAGTCGGGTTTTTGATGATCCTTAGCTTGTATTTCTGGGTGATGCGTAGTGGAATCGGCTCTGATGACGCCACAGCATTGTGAAATACAGGACGTACAGGGCTCCCCAATCCACCCACATGGCATTGGCTTGTAGGGATCTGTCATTATAAATAATTCAAATGCCTCACTCAGAAAAGTCTCAGCGTTTCATTGAGCAGAAATTTCTTTGGGTCATTTATTCTAGATGGTCAAAACGTGTTTGTTATAATCAGGATATGTTATACATGTGTCCGGTGTAAATGACCAAAAAATAAAATTGTTCCAGGGTAATCCACCTCATCATCACTAGACTTTTCTTTCAAGTGTGCTGACATAATGTTATGTTTGTGTTTTGTATCAGCGAGAGTATCGCACAAACAAAAGAAAATTATGAAACTTGCATGATAAATAGGCAAAGTGGCTTCCCAGCCAAGCATGTTATATTATGTTTACTGATGTGCTAACTGGTAAGGTCATTCACGTCTATGCTAGCGTGGGTATGGGATAGCTAGGCAGGCATAACTTGAGTGTGCATTGCCCAGAGCCCTGTGTTGGCCACTGGGGTCTGAGGTCTTCACTCATTGTGTTACCACCCTTGCCACGAGGAGGCCCAGGACTTCCATGCGTAATTTTTTTTAGTAAACAGGCTGCATCAATTCTGACAAACACATGGTTGAAGATGAAAAGTCTGATTTTTTAATTGATCGGTGGCCGTGTTATTGAGGTGTTCATAACAAAAAGTTCAAATGTAATTACAATGCAAAAAAAAATGCACGTGTCTGTTACAGATGTTACTTTGCACGACATTTACACGACATTTGCACTTAAATTAAAACGTTATCTCGGTCTAAGTAAAATCCAAGATATCAGAATCGTATATTAATGCCTGGGCACATTCAAGCTCATTGTACAGGAGGAAAACAAACATGTTGCAGATTCTTGTATTGCAAGTTGTAAGTATAATTGTTCTATGAATATTTTAGGCATTTTAATTCAGTGGAAATATGTGAAATTTTTAGACTATGTTAGCCAGGTTCAATTCCCAGTCAAACCTAAAATAGGGGTCTGTACTCTACTCAGGCATTGGATGATATACACTGTATCCCAAATACGATCTGTCCTGTCCTTTCTTACATGGGAACAGTTGTTTCTTCAAGTTTCTGGTGGTGGTGGAGGAGGGCTTTACGTTCTGTATTTCTGCACCTGATGGGCTAATTAGGACAGGTAGGGACCATGGCAATGAGATGAAGGATGAAACTGCCATCCAACATAGGCTCAACCGGGAATTGAACCCAGCTAGACACCACCCCTCTTCAAGTTTCTGAGCAACTAGATAAGGCATTGATTTCTCATTCTGCCCCTTTTGCTGTATCACTGAAGAATTACCCAGAACATTGAGCTAGCACAGCGACCTGCCCTGAATGGCCTAAATTTGTGGTTATTCATCTCCTTTGGTATTGGTTGCAACAGGAGTTTATTGCACAATCAGGTAAGACCTTACAAAGCCTTTAGAATGGCGTCATTGTGTCGTCGTGTAAACTGGCGTATGATTGGCTTAAACACTGATATTATCCACCAGAGAATAGCACATGCAAGGCCTTCCATTGGCCCAAGAATGATTAATGCAATCTTACATTACAGATGGCAGCAAAGGGGTCAAAGTGTCGCTCGAGCGACTCTTTGACGTGAAAATGTATCCACAATGACAGATTACAAAATTTTTTCTGCCGAATCTACCTGGAAATTTTTAATCAGGGTTAATAGTATATCTCTCAACACTAGTGAACAGTCACAACTATCTACATTACACCCTTGGCAGGCCTGTTCAAGCATTAGCCTTTCTCATCTCTGAGATAAGTATACGACCCATCACAGATATATCTTTAAAGGAAATAAAGTCCTCTCATTTTGACGTCTGCTCTATTAGAGATTAACCTTCCTCTCAATGCAGAAAGTGCATTTCACTGAACGATGTACATAAAGTTGCACTGTGTGTCAAATTTGCAATTTTCTAAGATGCTATCAAACAGTTGAAAATTACCTTTATTAATCAAGGCATACTAAATTTGTGTAAATTAATGATTTTTATAAGACATTAATTACTTAAAATAAATTATACATTGAGAGAAAATCAAGACCAAAACATTGGAAACACAATGGAAATGACATCATCACCATTGTTCAGTATTGTGATGTCATCACTGGGTTTGTTTACATATTGAGCTTTTGATGGCATGAAAAACTAATATTTATATTATTTATTGTAAATTAAAACTAAATTGTTGACCAAAAGTGGGTTAGTTATGGTGAAAAATATCATGAGACAAGAAGGCAGTATTGAATTATATCATTATTTTAATGTGCAAATTTGACAGACAGTGCACCTTTAAGTTTCCTTCTTTGCTGCAGTAAATTATGATCTAAGGTTAACCAAGGTCCAAAAGAACTTCCAATTTGATTTCTGTACAATTTCATGCTCTTTAAGACCTTTATAGGCTATTGTATTTAGCAGCAGCTATTAAGGTGGTTTCTTAAACATTTAAAAAAAATTGCAGGTGTTTTGTGCAACATCCGCAGCTAACCTAAACTGGGACCCAGGCCTTCGAAGACAGGATGCTGCAAACTATGTTCTTAGTTCTCCACATTATTATGAAGATTGTAGGACTTCCGGCTCATGTAGAGGAAATTTAGCTCCAGGAAGCGGATTCTACACTTTGGCATATGCAACTGAAGATACGTAAGTATATGTATTTGTATTTAAACTTTATTATCTAATGTGGATTACCACAAATTTCCAAAGAAAAATACAAGAAACCATAGTAACACCATAGACAATTCATATTCAGAATAAACCATTTATATATGCATACAACATTGCAAATCAAAATAATTATCTGATAAAAATAAACAAAAAAATAATTCAAATAAACAACAAATAACTATGTACTCAGGTTAAACATCACGGTCGATGACTTTGTATGATGAGCTATGTACACAAATAAATTTAGCTGGAGGTTAAGTTCTTCAAACCATGGATTATACCATGTCATCTAAAGAGCGAAGGATATGATGAGGGATCAAAACTGCAAAAGCAGTTAGTACATGGCCACTGGGATGAGTATCTTAACTTCAGGTGTTTCCACCCTTGCCACAAGCAGGCCCAGGACTTTCAAGGTCATATTATCGAGCCAATATTTAAAATATTAAGGCAAACTACAAGAACGACTGCCAGTATGTTCAACGAGTGAGTGATATCATATTCAATGACATGTTAACCTGAATTTTCATTCAGTCTGTGTTTGGTATGGGATAGCTACAGTTAGTTTCATTAAAAACAGCCCGTCAAATTGAAACTAGACGAAGCTGTCATAGCTGGCTACTCAAAACCGGATTTGAAAGTACATATTTATGATATATTAGATTATTACCTTACATTAACCTAGGTTTATATTTATCTGGTGATAGATGTAAGCCGATTATAAGCTATAGAAGTGCACAAAAGCAGCTGACTTTAGCATGTTTAGACCACAAGGTACAGGTCACTACAGACAGCTAGGGTCGACCATATTTTATGAAACTTACTGTAGACAGGCAGAACTAGAGTGTGCATTGCGCAGAGCCCTGTGTTGGCCACTGGGATTTGAGGTCTTCACCCACAGTGTTACCGCCCTTGCCACGAGGGGGGCCAGAACTTTCAAGGGCCAATATGTTCAGTAACAAAAATTAATTTCATATGACCTTGTTCAGTTCTGCAGCTTGTAAACTAAGCTCAATGGCCAAAGAAACGTAGCAGGTACAGCTCATGTATATTTCGTTCAAAAAGGTCTCATTAAAAAATGCCTCAAAAATATTAATCCCTGACAGAGGGCACAGAAGCAAAATTTCACTGAAGTGTGACCCCATCCTGGATCTTTCTATGTTCGGTTATCACATTCGAGTATGTTCAACAGACCACAATGCATTTTCCCACATCTTATACTGGGAATCAAGTAATCATCTGAAAGTTTATAAAAAAAAAGTAAAGCAAAATCTGAAAAATCGTGACTGCAGCCAACATCTAACGACTCCTTATCTTAAAGACAGGTGTTAACCTGCATGATTTAGTCATACACCAATAAATGCTTGAACTGATGTAGACAGCAAACAAAAGAACATGCCCCCCCCCCCCCCAACTTCCCCACTTTTCACCGTTGTATTGTAATATATATTATTGAATAAATTCAGGATTGCCCCCCCCCCCCCCTAACTTTGTCGCAGAAAACAAGGCTCATGCATTAGACACCATATTGGATATTAAAAACTTTAATTTGGTCTAGTGTCTGAAAATTTTCCTGTCCACCCACCCACCACACTTTTTAATGGAACAGCCCTAAGATGAAGTTGGATTTTTGTTTCAGCTCAACCTTTTGCTGTATACCAAATTCAGGAGCACCCATCGCGGACAGTCAATGTCCATCTGTGAGGGGCCAACCGTGCAGCTATTTCTTCTTCTGGGGCGATGGCTTTGGTCGTGTCATTGCTGACACCCTCTCATATTCTGTTCCTGCTTACATATATTTTGGGCTGCAGGTAAGATGTACTACAATAAGCACAACCTAAACTAAATTACTCAGTTTCTCCTATTATATGTAGTCTATAGGCTGGCTTATGGCATTAAAGGTCTAACAATGAAATTACAGAATAATTAGATGTTCGTCTGCTGAGTTTACGCAATTCTTGTTCTGACAAGCAGGCTATTCAGACAAATTGCCTAAGCTAAAAAAATATGAATCAATTTCGCTTGTATTTTAAGATTTCTTAAGTCAATCCACAGCCTATCTGCTACATAATTTAACCAATTATTTTGTCAACTAGGTAAACCAGGAAAGAATGACCATAATTAGGTCACTGGGCTTTGTGACACACTGTTTATCAGTGTCACCAAAATACTGAGTGGATTCACATTATACCCATTCATCAGCTCATGTTTATTTTGTATCCGACAAGGTTGCCTTCACAACGTATTTATATTACTGTTAACTAGCAAATTGGCAATCTTCAAAAGCTCATTCTCATTTTTCATTCTCCTTTTGCATCAAAATTCAAATGATAAGATCAGAACATTTAGTAATTTCACCAAAGTAATGAAATGATCAAGAACATGGGCCATATCTGTATATATATATATATATATATATACTTTATTCGTGCCTCAGATATAGGCAGAATTTAGAAAAATCACATCTTAAAGGTGCACTGTCTGTCAAACTTGCACATAAAAGCAGTGATATAAATCAATTCTGCCTTCTTGTTTCATGATATATTTTACCATTACATGGCCATTTTTGGTCAACAATTTAGTTTTAATTTACAATAAATAATATAAATATCAGTTTTTCATGCCATCAAAAACTCAATATGTAAACAAACCCAGTGATGATGTCACAATACTAAACAATGGTGATGATGTCATTTCCATTGTGTTTCCAATGTTTTGGTCTTGATTTTCTCTCAATGCATAATTTATTTATTAGAGTCTTGATAAAATCACTAGATCACACAAATTTATTGTGCCTTGATTAATAAGTGTTATTTATGAACTATTAGATTGAGTCTGACAAATCGCAAATTTGACAGACAGTGCACCTTTAAGCAATCTTCTTTTTCACTTTAAGGAAACTCTTCCAACTGGAGACAGTTACGGTGGTCTGCCAAACAACAATATTCCAGCCAGAAATTTGGGTTTCCTCCAGATAGAATATCGCACAAAGGTATGTTTGGCACCATGTATATTAACCAATTTAAGAAATATAAATACATATCTCATCTTAAAGCAAGAAAATTTCACGTGACAATGTAACTGGTAGACTGGAGATTTAAACCATCATGAGTGAACGAGTATTATGTTTTACGACATTTAACCGCCCTATAGCATTGTGGATCTTACAGAAGAGCTAGACAGATATGACAAGTATGTGCATTGTGTGGTCCCCAGTGTAGGCCAACGCGGTTTGAGGTCTTTGCCCAAAGTGTCCTGAGGAGGCCCAGGACTTTCAACGGCAGAAGTTAACAGTAGTTTGTGTTCTTGCATCACTGAGATTACTTGGAAGCTGGATTCCAGATGACATCATGTGAATCCAGGACTCCCATTGGTTAAGGGCGTCCTAAATTTGCATGACATCATCTGGAATTAAGCTATAAGATTTTTGTTTCCAAGTCAATGAATTTGGCGGTAACCGGCAATTCATTCACATCGATCTGTGCCATGTATGGGATAGCTAGACAAGCATAACTGAAGAGTTAACATGAGGCTTGTGTTGGCCACTGGGGTTTGAGGCCTTCACCCACTGTTCTACAATACTGCAATACAGTATGGATGATATAAAAATACAACCATAAATCAATCTATCTATTACTTTATCCAGGTGTGCTACCCTTCACCCTCAGCATATGCACATGGTACTTTCCACTACTACGTCCAACTCTGGAACAGCGCTCAAAATCGAGGTGTGGAATTCCGCTTCAATCTCCTGGCATTCTGGCAAACGGCTAACGGACAGCCACCAGCAGAAAGCCGTATGTATTTCACCATCACAAAGTTATTGTACACTAATCAAAGAAGACTTCTAAAGGATAACATTAGGCCTATAATTTGTTTATATTTTGGAGGGGGGGGGGATCAAACATAGAATAAGTAACACGGTTTGTTTTGCATTGACCCTCGTATTCACCCTATTCACCCTAGCAGCCCTCGGGAAAATATAGGCTGGGAGGGTGAATACACGGGTCAAAACATTCACACCATAGGTGGGGTCTTTTATCTGCCCAGCATAGACACCAAGTGCACCCCAATTGCTGGGGGGATAGAACCCATACAGATGCCAAAACCACTAGGCCACCCAGCTACTCGATTTCATTCTAGATCTTATGCTGCCCATATAAATTTTGCTGTGAATATCTATCATTATATTTCAGCCTGGTACTCGCAAAAGATCTGGAATGAGAATGAAATAAACCCTGTACAATGGGTGTGGAACTTGCATGGACAACAGTTTGGTTGGAGCCCAAATTGGACTCCGTGGATGGACCCAACTGGAGCAGCCTGTTCTAGTCCCCTGGAGAACTCACCCTGGAGGTCCTGGAGGATCAATATTCAGTCTGTTTTCAATGGTAAGTCTAATATTACTGATCTTCCATTTTTAATTGTTTAAATTTGTACCAATTTAGTGCCAAAGATTTTCTCAATAGTCAACACAGAGCAGGAGCCTCAGAGAACAGGGTTCAAACTGGGTTCATGAAATGAAGAATAATACTATTATACTATTTACTTCCAGTATTTTCACTTTGGGTACCTCACACTCAGCTGCTCAGTGGTCTACTAGATAAACCATTTGCCTTATAACATTGGTGCATCATACTGTGCATTTGTCCAGTGGTCTACTAGATAAACCATTTGCCTTATAACATTAGTGCATTATACCATGCATTTGTCCAGTGGTCTACTAGATAAAACATTTGCCTTATAACATTAGTGCATCATACTGTGCATTTGTCAAGTGGTCTACTAGATAAAACATTTGCCTTAAAACATTGGTGCATCATACTGTGCATTTGTTTAGTGGTCTACCAGATAAAACATTTGCCTTATAACATTGGTGCATCATACTGTGCATTTGTCCAGTGGTCTACTAGATAAAACATTTGCCTTATAACATTGGTGCATCATACTGTGCATTTGTCCAGTGGTCTACTAGATAAAACATTTGCCTTATAACATTGGTGCATCATACTGTGCATTTGTCAAGTGGTCTACCAGATAAAACATTTGCCTTATAACATTGGTGCATCATACTGTGCATTTGTCAAGTGGTCTACCAGATAAAACATTTGCCTTATAACATTGGTGCATCATACTGTGCATTTGTCCAGTGGTCTACCAGATAAAACATTTGCCTTATAACATTGGTGCATCATACTGTGCATTTGTCAAGTGGTCTACTAGATAAAACATTTGCCTTATAACATTGGTGCATCATACTGTGCATTTGTCAAGTGGTCTACTAGATAAAACATTTGCCTTATAACATTGGTGCATCATACTGTGCATTTGTCAAGTGGTCTACCAGATAAAACATTTGCCTTATAACATTGGTGCATCATACTGTGCATTTGTCAAGTGGTCTACCAGATAAAACATTTGCCTTATAACATTGGTGCATCATACTGTGCATTTGTCCAGTGGTCTACCAGATAAAACATTTGCCTTTTAACATTGGTGCATCATACTGTGCATTAGTCAAGTGGTCTACCAGATAAAACATTTGCCTTATAACATTGGTGCATCATACTGTGCATTAGTCAAGTGGTCTACTAGATAAAACATTTGCCTTATAACATTGGTGCATCATACTGTGCATTTGTCAAGTGGTCTACCAGATAAAACATTTGACTTATAACATTGGTGCATCATACTGTGCATTTGTCAAGTGGTCTACTAGATAAAACATTTGCCTTATAACATCGGTGCATCATACTGTGCATTTTTCCAGTGGTTAAGGTGCTCGCCTTCAAACTGAAAGGTTGTTTTTGGTTTGAGCCTCCACCATGGCATGTAGGGTCTGAGCTGATCATAGATCCCTGCAATTACAGACAATCCTCCATTACAGCCAAATTCATTGACTTGGAAATAAATCTTAAGTCTTGGAAGCTAAACTCCAGATGATGTCATGTGAATTCAGGGCTCCCATGCTGAGTGACTTCCCTAACCAATGGGGGGAGTCCTGGATTTACATGACAGCATTTGGAGTTCAGCTCCCAAGTTTATAAGATTGGTTTCCAAGGCAATGAATTTGGCTGTAATCGATGTAAAATCTGATTTGTTCATCACACTGTCACTTTCTTTTCTAGGAAAATTGTTCAGGTTTTCAAAAAATAAAATCATCAAAACTTTTATCGGTCATCACATCGTCAAGTTTCGATTAATTGATTGCAAAATTTGGAGCCCATTCCTAGCTCTAACTTTTAATACTAATATTTTTATTCATCTCTTTCAGAGTTAATCAGTGGCGGATATGAGCCTGCTGCTTTCTTTGACGGTGCTATCTTCTCCGGAAGTATCGTTGGCGGAGTAGAGACTTGGGGTACATCTTATGCTGCCATGGATGTTCGAGCGTACTACTTGACAGACTAACATTACAAATAAATATCGTATTCACAAAATACGTTGCTCTTTCCTACATTAATTGTTGTACAATCTCGCTAGTATTTTTCATCAATATGATACCTGGGCAAACTTTCCTAATGAACTTTTTCGGGTTGTGCTTATTACGACTAGCACTTGCAAGGAACTACAGAGGTAAAAATTCCAATCCCAGGAAGCAGCATTTAGCAGCAAAAGTTAGTGATATTTTGTTCAAGTCAAGCCACCACATTTATTATGATAAGCAGCAAAAGTCAAGTCAGATTTAAAAATTCAACTTAACCACAAAAAAGGCTGAAATAAATGTATTTTCTGGATCAGCCACTACACTGAATGTGATGAAAAGGACTATATAGTTTGCAAATAGACTGACATAATACCCTACCCTGGTCATAATTTCCAGATATTGATGAACAGAAGTTTGTAGAAAATCAGATCAGGACCATTTTCTCATTAAAAAAAGTACATGGCAAAATCTCCAAAATAATAGGAATTATTAATCACTTGAAAAAAGTAATTCCACAAAATATTCTCAAGATACTGTATAACACTCTAATCATGCCACATCTTAATTATGGTTTGCTTTTGTGGGGACATCAATCTGGGTCAATTTTTAAATTACAGAAAAAAGCTGTTAGGCTTCTAGCCCTCAGCAGATACAATGCCCATACAGAACCACTTTTTAAGCAATTTAATTTACTTAAAATACATGATATATACAAGCAACAAGAGCTGAAATTCTACTTTAAATACATGCAAAGTTATCTCCCTGATTACTTCACAAACAATCTTGATTCGCTTTGCCGACCAACATGACTATTATACCAGAAGAAACGCTGAATATGTCACACCGAGACTAAAATACAATTTTTCCAAATGCTCAGTAATGAAGCGACTGCCCAGTATTGTCAACATCTGCACTGCTAATATACTTTGTAAAGTTCATACACATAGCTTAAAAGGGTACTCAGACTATATTAAAATATCAATTCTAAATAATTATGATAATACATGTCAGGACCCACGCTGTTATGTTTGCAGACAAATACCTGAGCAGACTTCAGCAATAGAGACTCAAGCTAACTAACATACTCCTTTTTTTCTATTAATTTATCTATTTACTTCTTAAGATTATAAGTGGTTTCCATGGAAGTTAACTGCATTGCATCACACACAGTTCACAACTCTGTTATCTATTTATATAAAAATTTTAGTAGCTAGCAGGTAGATGTTTAAGAAACAATAACATAAATAAGATAATAATAATAATAATAATAATGAAAAGATTACTGCTAGCTACTAAAATTTTGTATAAAATCAATGTAATATTGTTGGGGGACCACCTCGAAAGCGGTGAAATACCTTAGAGGGGCCCCCAGGTATGTATGCTATTTAGCTATATTCCAAATAAAGTCATTTGTCTGTCTGTCTGTCTCACCTATAGCCATAGGTTATCATTTTCAAATCTCGTCGGTGTCTTTCAGAACTGTAAAGCATTTAGTCAGCTTCTGGTTCGGAAGCAGCATAATTTGCAACAAGCGGTTAATCATGAATTTATGACTTAGTAAAGTTAGCGGCCTAATTTCGGCAGAGTCAGTCAGAATTTGAAATTCAACTGCATTACAGGTCTATTAACAACTGAAATAAGTTAAAGGTTAAGATGGTGTCACTGATGATGGCTTGGCAGCCTATCACTGAAGCTGAATGACTACCACAGAACCCGCTGACAGACCTGTTCAAGCACGAGTCTTTCACAACTCCCATGGAAGTATTCAGCTTAGCACCAGGCTAAGCAGCTAAGCACTTCACTATTACATCACAGTCCACAGCCAGCTCCCATTTACACCTGGGTGGAGCACAGAGTTACAGAATATCCATCCCAGTCATGACATGACATAATGCTGAGCTATGTATGATATCACACTTGTCTAAAATTCATGAGGTCAAAATTTGATCTCATAATGATCTCACAGCGATCTCATATCATATTGATGATATCCGATTGATATCACCATATCGCCATTTGTTTTCACCAGGTGTCACTAGAATAGTTTTGGAATTGGATTGCTAAAATGTTAGACAGTAGATTATCAAAAAATTTTATGAGATATAATATGGAGTTAGTTTATCATGTTGTGAATTGGTTTGGTGAATTCCAATACGAGAAGATGCAAATTATGTGCAGTCACTGTCAAATATGCTTTAAGTTTGATATCAAATTATCTTTAAAAAATATAAAATCTTATTTGTTCATCTTCACTAATAATTTATAAATTTTAAAGGAAAATCCTCACAATCTTGGAATGAATTGCGATATCAAAAAATTAAACTCTGTTACTATAATATGTATAAATCTGATATAAGTAAATGGAATCGTAGGCATGTGCTAATCTTAGTAAGAGAATAAGGCCAGTTTATGCCCAGTTTCGTGCAGGTATTCTACCTGTGTCAATTGAAACAGGCAGGTATCAAAATGCTAGTTTAAATAATAGGTTGTGTTTATTGTGCAGCGAAGACAAGATTGAAGATGGATTCCATTTTTTGTGTGAATGTGAGAAATATAGCGAGATACGGTTAAAATTTTATCAAAGTGTCACAAAAATAGAGAATTTAAAATATTGGATGATATGGATACATTTTCTTAATGAGAATGTCCAAATTTGGACTGCAACTTTATTTCTATAGCATTTGATATACGAAGATTACATTTATTTCGATAACAAACTAGATTTCTTTATTTGTAAAATATGTATACTTTTAAGTCACTGTAATAAAGAAATCTTAGTCTAATTCTTATATGCATAGAAAATTTGCCGTCATGTTTGCATTGTTTATAATAAACGATTTGAACCTAATTTCAGGTATTACGATTTTATTTCAAAAAAGAAATAGTGAAATTATATCACAACGATGTCAACATGATTTCACAGGTTGATATCAAATGTCGAGATCGCTGCGAGATCAACATGTGATTACAGATTGATCTCGCAGTGATCTCATTTTTTATCTCGTGTGATGAGATCAGCGATGAGATCGCTATGATATCAGATTCCTGACTGGGATGCCATGGTCAGGTCTCTAACCTGCAACCTTATGGTTAGAAGGCAAGCACCTCTAACACTGCCATGGCATCTCCCTAAAGTCTTATGTAATGCCAAGCTGATATTTTAGTGTGACGTGTACATAGTTTGTGTAAAGAAGCCATTAAGGACTCATAAATCCAGCTGTTAATTCTCTTGAACAGTTGTAACAATTTGGATGAAATTCACAAAATAATTTTTTTTCATAATATGAGTCATTGGAAAGTATAAGACCCTAGCTGTAATATATTTTATAATTTATACATTTATTAGCATGGAAATCATACAATTATTGTACAGATGGACTTGACACCAAATTTTAAGTAACACATCGCTGGAGTAGGTGAAGACAATTGACATGTAAATAACCGAAACCAAATGGGTACTCATCTTAAAATGCACAAAATATTCCCGCACACTTTAAGTTTGAATATAAAAATCATTTCGTCCAATTTTGACAAATTATGGTATCCAGGTAATTCACAATTTTAACATCCAAGGCATCTTCCTCAAGGTATACATCAACTTCAACTCAAATTTAAATAAAGAAAAACAGTACATTTTGACAATCAGTCAACGAGGTATCGCAGATTTGACTTGTAATATCACATTTTTTGTGTTGAAGTCTCAAATACATTGATTTCCCAACACATGGGAATTTAATTAACTCAACAGGGCTTTTCCTTAATTCAACATGCGACAAGAACGATGTATCAGAATAACTCGGATACGCAACTTAACAAACGGATATTTTTCATGTATGACGACTCCGATACACATTGGCCACAAAAAAACAAATCATTCAAATACTGAATTTTAATTTCCATCAAAATTGACTGACTACTATCAAGTTTCAATTTTGCAATCCATTGTGGAATAAATTCAACATGAAATATGTATTCATATATATAGCAATTACAAGATATCAAAATAGCTATTTACAAATAATTTACATAGTCTCATCTAGGAACATATATTGTATATCCAATACAAGAAAATGCTGTTTTAATCTCGTTTCCGATAAGCACAGTTCAATGACTTTAGCATGTGCTCAAACAAGTATAGTGCTCGAAGTACAACACAAACGATATGATAACAAAAACATCATGAGCTAGGTTGCAGATTATAAAAAAACAAAATGGGGAAATAACCTTGCATTTTTATGTCTTAACTATAACTTTTATATGTGCACCATGAAGCAATAACGTGCGTGACCTCAGACAGGCAACCGCTATGTAACGCATTTTATTAGAGGTTGGTCCCATTTTAGCTTAATTAACAAATCCAACTCAGAAAGACAACAAAATCTTGCCACTAAAATATTTTGTTAAGGGCAGAATTTTCATTAACAAGTTAGCGGCAAGCTAAGTGACATGCATCCAAATAAAATGACCAAGAACAAATGTGCAAAGCAAAATATTGGCTCATTAAATAATTAATTTATAATATAATATAAAATATGGACTGTTTCAATAAATAAGGATCATATGCTAGTGTACAAATCACTAATAATTTATCAACAAGGCCTACTCGGCTGATAATAAGATCGTTAATACTTTTGGCGTGAGACTTGCGTTAAACTCAAAGTAACTTCATGTTTTAAATTAACGGACATGTACCCAACTTCGTTTACCCAGCGTGTAAACTCAGGACAACTCAATGTTAAATGCAATGTACACTTTAACAATATTTAACAATTTTAAATATATTATAAATTCAGCAATATATTATCAGCATAAAATTCAAGGTAACTGCCAAAAATTAAACGGAAATACTTTTCAGCCAGGACTAGAAAGTGATCTCTTTTTGCAATGCCGATAAATGACTTGATTTATTGCTACGTAGCTCAAAGCCCCGATTATCAAAATTAACATCACAAAAACAACAACCCAGCATTAAGGAATTGTCAATGAAGCAAAGTCTGTAACTGTCATTTTCATTTTTAATTCACAATTCACTAATGCAAGTCGCCATTACAACTCAAACGGGACTCGAGTCTCCCGCGTTTTTTGTAAGTTTGAGCTGCGCCGTAGCGTTTCAGACTTCTCAAAATCAACCTCAGAATAATTGATACAGTCATCATCTTCCGATTCTGAGTTAGTACTCGTACTAGGTTGAGGGTCGATGCACTCAGCCGATCCAATGAATTCGTTTGATGAACCCAGATCAAGCGAGGCATAATGTAACTGATCTTCAGCTTTAAGGGCACCCATGGACGCCTCTGATAAATTCCGTGGCAAACCCATGTTCATGTAGTTCTCGTTGCCCTTCGTAGGGACCAGCTGACCAAAGGATCGAGAGTTTGACTTCAGTGTTGGCTGCGGCAGGGGTGGTACCACTTTTCCAGCAGCCACAACTAGGTTAGTTGGACCAGGTTCTTTTGTATTCACAGGTGGCGTCACGGTGCCTGTAGGTGGTGCGGTTTCCAGCGTAGGTGTTCCATTACCACTTGAGGAGTCTATTTCGGGGAAAGGGACTATATGCGAATGAGGACTGTCCTCTCGTGAGCCTGGACTAACACTTCGAGGTGTTGATTCCTTACTGTCCAAGCAGCCAAGTTTTGCTGAGAGTCCGGTTGACAGTGTATCTTGCTTCTTGCTATTGTCTGATGTAAGTTTTAACTGAGGAGAATCAGAGAGGGCAGCACTAAAAAAAGCCCCCTGGTGAGGAAGATTGGGACTAAGAGGAATTGGAATAGGCTGGCTAGGGGGCAGGTGCGGACTAGATGTGACACTAGAAGTAACAGAGGTAGGTGGAAGGGGCACTGGTTGCAACGCTCGACCGGGAGAATATCTTGAAACGCCCGACTCTCTAGGAGGGGTGGACGTCACTGGTCGTACTGGCATGGGCGGGAGAGGAGGAATTGCCTTTTTCACCTCCTGTGGCTTTGGTTTCGGAGCTGGTAGACTATTCTGTGGAGCGACATTAGTTGGAGTAGCAGGCTCATCCTCTTCGTAAAGTCTTATACCGCTAAAGATGACATCCAATTGGCCTTCAATTCCATTTCCCCGTGAGCTGACATTCTCACTACCGGGTTTGTAAATGGCATAAGAGTCATCCACAGCCAACGATGACACCTCTGATGAAGGTGACTTGCCTATGGGGGACACAGACATGGCTATAGTTGCAGGGGAGCTGCTTTTGACTGCTGGGGAAACTGAGCGTGATGAGGATGCAGAAGTCTTTTTGGAGGATGAGTAGAAATCCACGTCAATGTATTCTCCAGCATTAAACATAGGGTCTGGCTGAGGACTTGACCTCTTCTCAGGAGCAGGAGGACATTTCATGTGTGCTGCTAAGGTCGTCTTCCCAGCTGATGAACCAGAGCGGGACGCAGGACGTCGGGACTTCTCACTCGACCTTGACGGACTTCGTCCACTCCCTGGAGTCATCTCCATATAACCATCTTGCGAAGTGTTGGGCGACATGTTTGCATATATGCCATCTTTCGCGATAGCATGCTCAGGTACAGGAGCAGGCTTACTCATGTCGATGTACTCGCTACTCATCTTCAATGAACCGACAGACTCCTGAGACGTACGCGCTGTGGCGTGACGGCGTAGAGAATCAGATGTTGGGTGTCTGCTACCCTCAGAGTGTCTGCTGAAGTGCCGCGTGTCACTGTATGACCTGGGCCGGAAGTCATTCCCAAAACTCGACGTTCTGGTGCGGAACTGATCTTGGCAAATTGTAGTGGTTCTGTACCGAGACCCTTCTTGGCGTGTAGGCTTCGAGGTGTTCCCCTCTTTACCAAAACTTGACGCTCGTTTGCGCATGAACTCCTGGCCAAAACTGCCCGTCCTGGGTCGTAGATCGCGACCACCACTGGAAGTACGTGGGCGTGGTTCGGAGTTCTTTGTATTGAAGTCCATTTCCATAAACGCTGAATCAATGTCTGTGGCGCGACTGCTACTTCGTGAGCTTGAACTAACTGGGGTTTGCGTTCCCGTCGTCACTTTGTCTACTAAATGCGGAGCCGAGCTGCTTTTCGTTCCAGCTTTGTCTAACTTATTCCCCATGTCCATTGGTATGTATCCTGATGACGAAGTTGTTGTTCCTTTGTTCTTGTAGACCTGCTTACTACCCAGAGAATACGCTCTTTGCTCACGCATCTGACTGTTCATGTTTGAATCCTCGTCATTAACATAACTCCTGACGGTGTCTGGTCGATGACTGATTCCACCCGGGAGCGTCAGACTGCCATGAGGGGTCATGGGCATGTAACCTGCATCTGTACCTGAAAATAATGCATAAATGGTTCTAATCAGTTGATTAACATATAAACCATCAAACACATGCAATGAGCAGACATAATCACTCAAATTTACTTGTAATTTTCAAACATCTCTTCGAAATCACTGAACTTCGAAGATAAATTCCTAGTTTCATGGTATACTGTCTTTAAAGATAGTTTCTGTATACGACAACTCCATGCTAGCAGAATTTAAACAAAACTGAATAATTTGGTGACCTCAATTAAATCAATACGAACTCTAATGTCCAGTCTGTTAGAATGTCCTGTCACCATTCGTTGTCACTAATTTTTAGAGATCACGAAACTTCCGAATTCATAGCTTTCCTTACAATTTCAAATAAGCAAAATGAAAATAAGCCCTGCCAACTTACCCTCTTGCAAGGGCGGCAGTCCAGACATGTTCATAATCATGTAAGTCTCCTCGATGTCATGACTACTGCTGGTTGAAATCGCCGGTGATGATGAGTAACTCGTACCAGTTTGGAAGAAATTTTCACCTGTAAATGAAGCAAATGACAACTATTGAGTAAGGATATTGAGTTCAAAGAAAATATAAGCCATCCTACTGGTTCTGAGTATTTCATGAAAACAAATTCCCTAAATTTTCCAATTCTTAATGAGAAAATTCTAAAATTTCTAACATAAATTTTGCTTTCATGAGTCAAAGTGTTCTCTCATGATTGCATTGCAAAAATCAAGCCAACAACTTCACTCGCATACAAGACTAAGTGTTCATGTGAAATTGTTCGCAAATAATAATGACAAGATAGACAGACAGAAAAATCTTACCAGCAGGGGGAGACATAGACATATATTCATCATCAGCACTAGGATTCATTTCTTCATATTCATCTCTAGAAGAATTATTTACGAGAATATCTGAAAAAGTCACAAACACATTTAACATTAGCAAATTGGTAAAATGTTGACATAGTTTCAAAATGGCAACACATACTGCCGGTTTTTACAATTAAATATATTTTATGAAGACTTAAACAGCAAAATATTGTCAGATTTCAACATAACCAGCTACTACTATTTTGATCTTTAGCTTCTCGGATCTTCGAAAATGCAAAAATAAAATAATAATATTGGTAAACAGCAGTACCAAACCATCATTGTGCAAAATTCACAATAACCATTTCTTAAGTCAACAATCATAGCCCCTTGATAATTTAGGTCCTAATTTATCAAAAAGATGCTCTAATTTCACTTAACCATTTAATTCACCTTAACCTCGGGTCTTAATTGTGTTCGATGGAGAAAATTTCAGTTCTTGCATAAGCCATTATAATAACTTATTCATTTATTCATTTCCGCCAAGATTTTATACAATCACCAAAGCAGTGTGCGTCATTTTACAGGTGCAATCTCAGTGCAGAAAACCAATTAAGCAAGAAGCAAGAATTTGTGGACGAATATGCTCCTTTTATTGTTTATTACATTTGTAATGAAAACTGTTGTACAGCACCCAGACAGTGCCCGTCATTCAAATTGCGGGCAAACATATCAACGTCCAGGAGTGGGTCCAAAACATTCAGACAGGGATAAGATAAGATAAGATAGCATAGGATAGGATAAGATTAGATAAGATAAGGATAAGATAAAGATAGGATAAGATAGGATAGGATAAGAAAAGATAAAGATAAGATAAAGATAAGATAAAGATAATATAAAGATAAGATAAGATAAGATAAAGATAAAATAGATAGATAAAAATTTATTTTAGAATCTAAGAAGATTGGATATGAGGGATCTATTTATCATTCTTGTCATATAGAATGTTTTGGATCCCACCCTGGATTTCATTATTTTAACGTCGCTAACGGCCGCAATTTTGCTGACGGGTGCTGTTAACTGTACATTCAACCAACCCTGTCACCTGACACCTCTTTCTTATTCAATTATGGTTCACTTACGAGGGATAAAAAAATTCGGAGAATTTGACATTATATCTCCATCAGCTGCAATACATAGAAACATAATTTCTATTTTGATTTTGCAAAAGAAATGTATTTATTTGAACAAGGCAACTTCTGCCTGTGGCTTCCCTTTCTTTTATTTTTGAAGTGATTTTTCTTGTTTTTTTTTGTTTCGTACTTTAGATTTATAGTCGATATAATTTATCAATTGGGTCCAAAAAAAAATTAGTTTTTGGGTCTAGTGAATTGGACACCAAAAATAGGCAGCTTCAAAATAGGGTCAGTTGGATCACCAGGAACAAAACAAAATTTTTCTTCTAAGTCTGAAATTGCGTCTTCGGTGTGTGTTTTGATCAAACAAACAAAACTTTGTCATGTATCTACACTCAATGACAAAGATCCCCAATTACAACATCGGATAATTATGCTAATGATCTTATAATCACATCCAATTAGTGCTTCTCAAATTTCTGAACATCTAAAATAGCCACATACCTTTGGGATCCATTTCCATATAACTGTCCTCAAAATGGCCGTCAATCGCCGAGCTAATAATAACGAAACAAAAATAATAAGGGTTACTTAAAAATAAAATGGATTACTTCACAGAAGAAAAGATTACTTGATTTCTCTTAAATTTTGTCCTCAATTGCTAAAGGTAAACAAGTTATCATTACAGAGGCACATGCCCTTGAGGTGACCTCCAATATCAGTTATTATTTAACGTTAACATTTTCAAACATATCTTAGCGAACTTACGAGTGCAAGTGTGATAAAGAACTGTCCGATTCCTGGTCAGACTGACTTCCCGTAGTTCCATGCGATCTTTGAGAATCTATGCTATTTGTTCGTCGCCGTCTAGTAGATAAATTAGTACTGAAAACAATTTCGATCAACCCATGAATAAAATACAAACATAAAAGACATTAGGCCTGATGCCAAAGTAATGTGTTAATTATTAAGGGATTAGACCAGAGCACTGTGTCAATTATACTGTGTCAATAAATGGGTAGGTTCTATATTATCTCAACAGTACTGGGTCATCATAAAGCAAAAATCAAAGTTATTGAGAGAATATTGACAATGCACATGTGATCTCCAACACATGATCTGATTGGCTGGTGATCTATTTGTAATGGATGACCTGATTGGCTGATGTCAATAAGAGAGTAATGCCAGTTTATTACCACAGTACTCATGACAATCCCCTTTGAATATAAAATGTAAAATAAACTAATAATTTAACAATAAACATACTTGTTGCTTGATGAGGTCGTTCCTATTGTACTTCTTGCACGCACTGGGTTGACTCTCGGACTACTGCAATTATATAAATATCAACATGAGTATTAATTGGTTCATTTATAATTAATTACCATGTTAATTACAAGGAAATACGCAGCATACTTAATCAAAATTACTAGTTATCAACTAATAGGAGACTAGCGATTTGATACACGTGTGTGACCTACTATAGATTTGGTCAGATTAGTGATTAGTCAAATATATAGCTATTGAATATAAGTGCTAGTACTAGATTAAAATTAAGTCTTAAACTAAAAATGTAATTCTTCAAACAAAATCTAACAGTAAAAAGCGCTCAATTCTGCTATCAGAGATGTTAATTAAAACACAAATATCTTCATTAACAATGTGATTAATACTACGATGATTCTCGAGAGAAACTACCATAACTAATAACAATACACTGTCATGAAAATGCCACTCGTAATCATCACGATAATAATTAACATTCATAGAATTGTGTTCATTAGCTGTCTAACTACTGGGTCCTGGGTTCAATTCCCAGTCGAGCCGGTCGAGCCTAACTTGGATGGCTGTTTCATCCATCGTCTCATTGCCATGGTCCCTGCTACTTGTGCTAGTCCTAATTAGCCCATCGGGTGCAGAAATCTATCAAATCTAAAGCTCTATTCCACCAACCACCCACCTTGTTCATTAGCTGACATTGTAATGGAAAGGATATTATCACAAAACAAACCTTGAGGCATCGCTGCCAGATCGTAGTAGTCCATCTCCAGTTCCAACATGGCTGTGACTAATATCAGACGCAGTGCTATGTGCTCGGCTTCTGTAGTTCTCTGAGCGGGATCGCTCATTACTAGAAAAAAAGCTATATGGCATTAAATTTTAATTTACTAATTCTCTGCCAAATTCGATTATCACAGATTTCTATTCACTGAATTCATACCATTTTCTAACGTCAACTATATTCGAGGTTGTATCAGTACATTTTAAAATATTTGCTACAAAGATCCATACAATTTTAAGTATACAAATTTCATTGAAAGTACTGCTAATAAAGCAATTAAATCTCATTTACATTTTACAATTTAATGCATTTGTTCAAATGCTAGTCCTCATATCAAGTCTTCATTCTTGAAACTAAGGCAACAGATCTAAAAATATATGCCTTTTTGTTTTGCTTACTATGAACAATGGCATCATCAAGCTCATCACTATCCGTTATTTAAACATAGATAATGATTGCAAACACTAAATATACTTACAAGCATCGCAAGACCTCGTGCATATTTCTGGCAATAACTGAATCCTCAGCCTGCATCCATAATTCCCCCGGTCCCGTCTGGCTGGACCTTCCAACTTCCATAAAGAAGAAATCATTCGTATGGCCATATCTTCGCACCGAACCAAGCTGCAATGAACGAGAAAATACTGATTAATTACAAGCTATATAGACTGAATGATATAATGAGTATAGATATCATTGTGTATTGTACTAAGGCAACACTTTATCTTAATTTTAGCTTCTCTCATCTGCCAATATGATGAGAAATGTGCCAACAGAAAAATTAAATAAGCCGTCCCAATGTTATTTGATAGGAAATTTTATTTTATTTTTGTATTTTTGACCAACCAACCCATTAAAAATGGCCCTGAGCAGAGGATCCTAGAAGCTAAAGATCAAATAAGCCTAAGTGTGGCCCTAGGTACACAGTTTCTGATGAGTAGACAGCCAAATCATCTTTTCTTTTCTACTAATTGCAGAAAAACTACTTTTTTCTGCACAATTTGATATCCATAGTAACCAGTTTTACGAATATTATCAAGAAAGGAATGGCTAATTATTGATCAATTATTCACTGCAGAGGCGTATACCATAATTATCAGTAAAATAAGCTTGTGAATATGTGCTGCTAATTAAGGTCCTCATTTCAGGTGAGATAGGAGTAATAGATCGTCATGGATACCACAGATATTTGTAACTAATTAATTGCGCTTGTCCGATTACCATGGTAACCAATTACTGCTTGATCTGTTCATTAACAATATGATTAATATCATAAACGCAATGACAACCCGGACTATGATAATTAGCAATAAGTATACAATAACTCACGACAATATACAGTACTATGCACACTAATGAAAATATGTATGATAATCACAATAATTACGCATAGTAATTAACGTTCGTAGAATTGGTGTTCATTAAGCGATTTTATGATTAACTGCACAACAATACGCCCACAAGGAAATTAAGAAGTAGCTCCTCATAATGCTTAATTGTAAACCTGCGAATTGGATAGTTTAGAAGTGTCACCTAAATAATGGACATAAGGATATGACAGCCTTACGGGCTAATCATTATTAACGCGCTTATTGCGAAACACGAAACAAGTATTTCAGGTAAAACGTGGGGTACAATACATTTCGTGTGATAACAACTCTTTCTGATGAGTAGACAGCCAAATCATCTTTTCTTTTCTACTAATTGCAGAAAAACTACTCGTTTCTGCACTATTTGATATCCATAGTAACCATAGTTCTGTGCTGTCAACTCTTGGTGAGTTGACAACACAGAACCCTACAATTAACATGATCAAGAACACTATAATATTAAAGTAGGATCCATAATAAATGTCAAATTGTTTTTCGGTCATATTTTATCGTAAAAAGCTTGGCACAACACAAAATGGACAGAAATGTCACTAATAAGTTAAACCAAAAATTTCTACCATAAAAATCCATCTGTATACATGGCCAATTGTGCCAAGTGCGTTTTCCATGCGTTTGGATAAACGCATGGTTTTTGCCTCATTGTAATTAGCTAAAAACCATGCGTTTTCCATCCTTCTCATGGAAAACGCACGTGGCACATTTGGCCATGTACCAATAAACTTCAAGCTTCCTATCTTTCCAATGATAAAACTGCATACTCGTGACAATTTCATCTTTATGACCTTTTATTCATGGTCACAGAAAAGCAGTAGATATACCATAGAGAATATAGCAAACTTGCAGTTAATTGTTTACCACCGCAGTGTTTTTATCAGCTAGGAAGTTGTGGTTAGACTTGTTGTTATCATTTCTGTCCATTTTGTGCTGCTCAGTGCTATATATGAAAAAAAAAACATTACCGCAGAAAACTAGAAGACATTTGTTTTTCATCCTAGTACCGCAATCAGGTACAGGTTAAATCAGTGGAATATCTTGATGGTTATAAAATATTAGTAGAATGTGTACTCAGAAATTTTTGTGCGAGACACAAATTCTCGAAAACACCTCTAGATCACAATCTATTTTCCGAGTCATATCTCTCTACAACGGTTCGAAGAAATACAGTTTTCAATTAAACGATAATTAATTGCGGAATATTAAGGATAAATTACAGCATCCGAAATTCACTAAGAGAAACATTTATACAACCCAAAGAAATATTGATCACATAACTGCGTGCCTGACAAATCGAATTAATCATTGACTCTAACACTTTCTAATAAATTGATTTAGAATGGCTAAAATCAAAATTTATATATAAGTAGAAAAGAAGAAACATACAGGTTAAACACATCTAGTTGAAAAGTAAACAGACAGCTATTTGACATGACAAGATTATCTTTATATATAAGCCAATATCACATTTTATATGACAAGATAATATCATTTTGATAATGATTAAGTTAGTTCCAATATATATTCTTTTTGGAATTTTCTTGAAATTCTGTTTGCGATGCAGAATGCGGGAGAATTCCAAAGTTTTCCTTTACACAACCATAAATATGATAACGTTATATCAACAAATAACTAGAAATAACTAAATATATAGTTTACATAATAACCACAACAATTTTGTTGCCTTGGAAACATTCCAAACTGCCTATTCAAAAAAATACCAAAGGAAAAAACAAAAACAAGAAGCCAGAAATTCCTAAGAGTCCCCCATTGGGTTTTCCACATCCAACATACTTGCTGACAGAGCCAATGAACAGGACAAAGACAATAAAAAGGACAAAAATGACACATTTAGCAAAACAACAACATGTACAGCGTACAGCAATGGATTTCATTGACCAAGCCCACGCACCTGAAGCTATTGAAGCAAATAGCCTCATAAAACACCGTCACGCATACATTATACATACATGTTTATGTCATGCTTTTAGAATGTATCGAATATCCCATAAATTTTTTGCTTATTAATATTTTGTTTGTTTTTGCTAATACTGTGTAAGATATTCCCATAATTGACTGTTATTTTGTATAAGCTCATGTTTTCATATCTCACTTTTCTTATCTTAAATGAAATTAATTTTCTTTTTTTTTTAAATTATAATTATGATTATAATATATTTCATGTCAGGAAAAGTTTAAAAAATGTAATTATCTTGATTGTGAAAACTTAATCAGCTATTACAAATAGACATATATGCAAAAAAATTATATATTTTTTCTCTCCCATCATGCTTGATAAATTGCAAAATTTTGAGTGTCAAATATTTTATATTAAAACTATTAAAAATAATTAATTAATACATACAAAAAATGACATACTTTTGTTAGTTCAAATATACATCATCTACAAACATCAACACCACTCCCCTTTTCAACATTTTACCACTTATCATATACATCATGTACGTGTGTACCAATCCTTAAATTTCCCAGAATTCAAATTTGTTCTTATCTTTAAATAGAACACAAGAGAGACCTAAACGATCAAAGAGTTAAAAAAAAAGAAAAAAGAAGAGAAAAGACATTAAATTGAGTAGTTAATTTACAAATCACTGTCTCAGTCTGTCTCAATTATAGCTGTCTGTATGTCTGTCCTATGTGAAGAATTTAGAATATTGTTGTATTAATCTTAATTTCTCATGAGTCTTGTTATGTGTATCGGCTAAGGATGCAAATGACCATTCATTCTACAGCTTATAAATGTTTTAATTTGTTTAAATATTTCCTGAAGTAATAACCCGAGATTGAGGATTGAGATTTATTACTTCACCAGGACAGTGGTGTAAAATATTAAAATGTATGTTTCTCAGACAGTTATGAAGAATATTAAAATGTATTATGTTCATCAGACACAGTTATGTAAAATATTAAAATTTATTTTGTTTTCCCAGACACAGTTATGTAAAATATTAAAATTTATTATGTTTTCCCAGACACAGTTAAGTAAAATATTAAAATTTATTATGTTTTCCCAGACACAGTTATGTAAAATATTAAAATTTATTATGTTTATCAAGACAGACAGTTATGTAAAATATTAAAATGTATTATGTTTTCTCAGACAAAGTTAAGTAAAATATTAAAATTTATTATGTTTTCTCAGAAACAGTTATGTAAAATATTAAAATGTATTATGTTCATTAGACACAAATTGTGCGGAATATTGAAATTCAGATGGTTTTAAGCAAATGTAAAAATGCCAGGCCTAAAGCATGATTTGGTTTCATGAGATACATCCCTAATAACAAAATGATGACTCAACACACACAAATATTCTTGAGAACCAAACAAATTCCCAACAGTGTTTTCCCACATAATATAAACAATACGTGTATTTTAAAAGAAAATACTTCAGGAAGTTTAGGAAAGGTTTCGCACCTGTCCAAAACGACGTACAAGGAAAAATGTGTTGAGGAAAATAAAGAACAACCAGGAATAAAGAAATGAATTAAGTCATGCGTAAATCACAAACTGCAAAAACAAGTGACTAGGAAATGAGTCGATGGCATGTGGTTATTCCTTGTTGAACAAAACAACCTAGTGTATGACCTCAGTGATTCACTGCAGGGCAAGTCGAGAAAGAACGAAAAGGAACTAGAAGGGAAAAAATCAAGACAAACAACATAATATGTCCATGATTACACCACCCTTTCGAAATATGACCTTGATTTATTTTTAAGTACATACAAGTCATGTATTAACTAACACCAATAGTCCACTCAGACCCCACTGAATATGTCAAAATCACACAATTAATAATCATGATATTAATAAAACGAAAGTGAAACTACCAAAAGCGAAAGTAGCACCACATGGACCTTCATCAATAATTGTACTCTGGTGTCTATGCTGAGTTAAGTAAAAGACCACACCCATGAGGCAAATGTATAAAATTGTGTGGACTCCAAGCCTTATCATCTCATCTTTACATCTGCCTCAGTCACTCATATAAGCTGGCTAAGCTTTATAATTAGACACTGAACATTGACATAAAGCTAGCTATCACCATAGCAGACCATATTAAATGAAGTGAAATTTCCAAAAACGAAAGTGAAACTACAAAAAGTGAAAGTAGCAGCACATGGAAGTTAAAACAATAATACTATTCATCAGATCAATGTCACTTTCCTGCCGCTTTGATATGTTTGAAGAGCATCAATACGTTATACACAGTACATATTGCATTGATTGTCAATAAGTACTCCCACGTCTGTAGATGTCCAATAAATTTATGATTTATTAGCCACAAGAAAAATAACTTCACAAACGCGCAAACATGTAACAGATGGAACTTAAATATTCAATACTGTTTGATTATTTTTTCAATTAGACTCTACAATTGATTTTTATATAACATAATATCCATTATGTAAATGTCCTTTTCACTTTTATCTTTTTCATCTGTACCTGTACCCGTATGACAGTGTACGAAATAAATATATATACATGTGGGATCCTTTTCGTTAATCGTGTACAAATCAATACGTTGTTCGTGATCTTGCTGTTTTTGATGGACTTGTTTACCAAGAAGTTAAATGAATTATGTTCCCAACCGCAGTGAATTTCTCATTTGAAACCTTATGTCAATTTCCGACACGAACAGCTGTGCAGTAATTTTTTTATTACAAAAAGTAATTTTCTTGTTGTTTTGTCACAACAGCTGACAACAGCGAGTTCCAAGAAAATACTGATCCGTCGCAATTCAATGACAAAGCTTCTTTTTTTTTCAATCAGGTAAAATATAATACAATGTTTAATCCTAACCTAATCTAGTGACATATTTTTACATGTTGAGAGAGACAATCTCTCCATATGAACTATTTAATATTGAATTATAAGTTACACTCGTACAATACGACTAAATTGGAAAGACGTTGAAATCAATGAAATAGCGGTTTTAAAGACATATTATAACATTCATTTAATAGCATCAAGAACTTGCCATAGAGGGTTAATCCTAATAAAATAGTTGGACTAGTTTATTACAAACTATTTGAAACCAAAATAAATCAATTGTTATAACACGTTTTTGTTATAGGCAGGTCTGGTGTGAAAGACAGGCTTAAAGTAAACTTCTTTATTATCACCTATAACCAGGGTGCCCACTTTTTCTTGAAAAATGAATTTCCTACTTTTCCCAACCAAAAACAGATTTTCCCATACCACAGATTGTTCCCATGTCACAAAATCATCCATAACTTTTATCTGCTACATTGTAGATGGATTTCAAGAATGAAACTACTCTGTAAAAATGCTAACTATGTTCGCAATTAATTTCTGATGTGATTCTGAGTGGATATTCGGCTTAATTTTGCCTTATTCTGTTCAAGAGAGTCATTAAATAATATAGCTATTATTGTAACAGACATAATATTATATTTACAGCTTTTCCAGACCTTGAAAATGGCTTTTTTACATTCCCTGTAAAATTGTCGTTGGCCCGACCTGAATTTTTTTAAGGCATCTGTCAAAAAATGGACATTTGACACCTATTTTTTTTGCCTTTGAACCTCGATTTAGGAAGAAAAAATATTTTTAAAAACTCCTAAACCTACCGACCAAACTTTTTTAAACAATATAATCGGAAACTAAATTTTTTTTCAGTTGGCCTAAACAAACTATTTTTTATCAAGCATTCCCTTTATAGACAAGTCTGACTGTACTGCAGAAAATCTACATCCTCATTATCACCAAATACACCTTTTTCTTTTCCTTCCTTTTTAGCTGGTTTATCGATTCTTACCTGGAACTCGTAGGTTTTGTCGTTCCCCGAGTGGACCAAGCTGAGGGTGTGTCGCGTCAGACACAATCGGTACTGTCCTGGAGATATGGATTGGTTCCCCAAACCCTTGGGTTTCACTGTCACTGGCCAAATGTGCTCTGCAAAACATAAAAGGCAAGACATTATTAAATTTTAATTTATTCAGCATTTGCAATTGTTCCATTACAGCACAGCGAAAGAGCGTAACACATGTACAGTTCATTCTCGTGCTATATTTTCACATGAATGATTGAATTATTATCAATCAGTCAGTCAGTCAGTCAGCCAGTCTATCAACCTATCTGTCTATCTATCTATCTATACTCTAGATCCAGAGGCAGAAGTGTTACATTGTACATGCTGTACAAGTCCATTTTAGCATCTCATCATCACATCTTCCTCAACAAGCAAACATCTTGAGCTAAACAATGTCATTGCCAATGACTGTCATATAAAGACAATTATTAGCAAATTAAACAAAGACACAATGTTCTAACTTCAAGTAATCTACAAATCCCGAGGCCTCACGAAATCAACACCCACGAAGATTGTGTTTTGTACTTTACAGAAAGGATTAAATGTTGATATTCCACAGGAAACAAAACCTAAAATGTTTTATTTCTCCAAATTTCTTTGTGCAGAACTTTCATAACTTAATAATCGAATCTGGTTTTTCAGTGTCTTCTTTTGCTATTATTACATTTAAACCATCATTTCTTTTAAAACAACCTAATTTTTCCTTGTCAAACAATACGAATTGCCTTCTATTTCCTGGAAAAAAACTTAACTATAATCTCCAATTGGGAAAAAGATACAAAAACAATGTTGTATAAACACAAAAACAGATTGAATACTGGTATGTATACAGTGTCTCTTAAAAGCATCTTATCAATAAGGTTATTTCCACAGAACACCTCAAAATGTAACACTGCATAACTCTGCCTTCTTCTGTTATTACTCAATTTGCTTTTAAGTGAAGATTAGTGTTGTCATTCAATTCAATAAACACAACTTACTTAAATAAAAGAAGCTAAATTCATTCAGACATAAACAGTCAAATGTAAATTAAAATGCACTAGAAATATACAGCTTGGGGTCCCCTATTTATTACCAAAAACAAATCATAGTACTTACACAATGCCATTTTAATTGGAGTTTATATATATATATATATCATAAAGTATGAATTCATAAATGTTGCAATAAATTGGGGAAAAATCTCCTAAAACTGAATTCACCGATGTGCCACCGCTACATAATTTTAAGCCTGCAATTCGAATTAAATTATTTATTTGCAAATAATTTTTCTTTTTAATTTTTCCCAGACTTACGATGTTTTTCCTTTAAGCGAAGAATCCGTTTCATGAAACAATTCGATGTGTCATCGACGCAAGGCGTTATATACAGTCGTCGCAATTTATGTCGGATAATCTGAGGTAGACTTAGCGATTTCCGGAGACAGAATACGGAATATTTTGAGCTCTTCTGACTAGATTTTGAGGTCAATAGTTGACCTTCAGATGACCTGTAAACTGCAGAGGTCATGCTGGAGATGAATGTCACTAAATCAAATATCCCTTGCTCAACTGCTCAAGAGTTTTAAAGTTTATCCAAATCAACAGCTCATATTTTCCTAATCTAAAATAGAATTTCAGCAGACAACAAACTTTAGGTACATCCAGGTCTGCTTCTGAGTATCAACTGAGGGCAGTGAGGCTGATGTTTTCTTCTCATGCAGGTTTTGGTGCAGCTCACTAGGGGGCTACAAGTTCTGACAGGTGTTGTTTGCTCCTGTTGTTTGCTCCTGTTGTTATGGTAACACTTAAATTACGACTAATTATTGCTATTATTTAACTACAACTGAATTGTAATATAATCCTGAGATTGTAATCACGAAAAAAGTCTGCGGTATTTGCACAGAACACGTCTGCTCATGGAGAGCTCCACTCGTGCAATGAGCCAAACATGTTGTTTACGTCGAGTGCGCCACGTCCTTGCGCGGTGTTTTACGCAAGTTTTGACGTAAAGTCACCCAACCACCAACTAAGACGTTCGCAATAAACAGAACGGAAACGCGAAGATTACTCACCAGATTTAGCAACAAACAAATAAAGTACGACATTTTGGGCGACATTTGAGGAAATTTTCTATAAATAATGTTCAATAAACAAAAGAAACCAATTTAGACAATACAAAAAAGAATTGAACAATGTTTAAAGCATCTAAAAAGAACAAATTCCAAAGGCAAAGCATAGAAAATTCACCTACGAAGTAAATATCACTAAAATGTTTACGTGGGTCACATTAAAATTATTTAGACTAATTTTATGAGCCCAAAATATAACACTTTCCACAATTTAGCCTATTTATGAAGTATTTATAAGCAATAAATAAATATGACCTTTAATTTATAAATACTATGGTTGTTTTGTATGCATCTAGATCTATTCTATTTAATAAGCAAAGATATTATGGAACACACATGTTATTATGAATAATCAACATTTTTCTTTTCCCAGATTCCTGGGTCATTTCTTTTCCCAGATTCCTGGGTCATAAATTCCCTCCGGAAATGTTGTTTCTTAGTACAGAACCAAGTCAACAGGTGCTACTCAATCAAGAGAATTGAATAATACACGTGTGAGAATCAAACAAAAGAATTCTTTTGTAAACAGACCAGCCTCGTTCCTGGTACACAGTCATTAAGTTGGTGCACTAGCTCCACATCATAGGAAATACAAGTAAATAGATGAAAGAGCTTTTTTTCATGCATTTTTTTTCTTTCATGTCTTTTATAGGAATTTATGTATTTATGTTTTTCTGTACTCAGCAACATGTCATCTAGTCCATGTACATTCATGTGAGCCTACCCAGACCAAGGCACGTGTATATTTAAATTATATCAAATAAAAATTAACTTAATTATGAATTTAAGTCTACTCCTATGCTTACAAACCTATATTCATTAGCTTTAAGTCTTATTTTGAAATGTGTTATATATGATAAACTACTGAAATTATAAGTTAGCAGAAAGATCATAGAATTAAAAAAGAATAGTTTGATCTAATTAATAATTTAAAAAAAATTGTGTTTAAAGTTTATCCATAATTAAATTAAACTATTCTTAAAATAAACAACATTTATTACATATTAAATCTATAAATTCTTAAACATAATTCTTTAAACATACCATGATATAAAATTGTTAAATATGTAATTGTTATTTAAACATGGTTACACTATTTATTTAGGTCTACTATTTAATGAACTGCTTACTAGACAAACAAAATACTATAATAACAGTTGAACAATGAACAATTGCCAAGCACTACAACAGAAATATGATAAACAATCGTCTGCACAAATATGACATACCAAACAATATCAGACATTCATAAATATAGAATGCAGAACAAACAACATGATCACTACACAGCTACACGGCCCATAATAACAAGGCCAATGAACACTGTGATAAGTGATCTACTTGTTTGTCGATTATGAAATATGATAGTATACCGTTTTACTTGATTTTTTTTCTTCATTACTTTTTGTAAGGTCAACACTAGGCCAGTGACAACATTTTTAGGGCTTGTCCATAGACATTTTTTCTCCGATATTATTTAGAACATGTTTCTATTCAACTTTATTTTGTGGAAGCTTGGGAAGATAAAAGTTAGATAAATTAAAACCTTACAGCATTGCCTTTTTTTAAAATATCAGTGCGACTGTGTCTGTGTACCGGTTAGTGAAATATTAGTATTTTCCCAGGTAAAAAAAACACTTCCTACCCACCTGATGGGTTTATAAGGGGGTCATGTGACCCACACAGGAATATTATTTTTTAGACTGGTCCTACTTTCAGTGAAAATATTACTGTATAATAATGATTGGAAAAAAAATTAATAAAAAAATGGATATTTAATTTATATAAATTATTTAAAAAATATATATGGACAACTATAAAATATGATAAAGGGAATATCAACTTAGTTTGTATGGTTGGCTTGTTAGACAATAACATCTCTATTATAATGATTAAATTACAATAACAAATTTATTACTACAATTTTCACCATTTTTGTAAATTTAATACTTAGTGTGATTATGCTTAGAAAAACAAATTCTGGAATATTCCATAATTTATATACATAAACATTTACAAATTCATTTGTGTTATAATTTAAAGTGACATCCTGTTGGGTTTTTTTTTTAATATAGTTAATAGTTAATTTTCGCCATTTTTTGTTTGGGTACTAATTCAAGATTTTTATGACCAATTAAGTTGTTTGTGAAACAAAAACAATCGTATTTAACTTCAACGTCATTTGTTAATTGATAACAGGAAATTTGACTACGACATCCTGTGTTTGTTTTGACATTGTTATTTTTCTTTCTTTTATTAATTATGGGTAATTTTTTCCTAATGAGGCTCTATTGTCAACATGAGATTTGTTTGTTACATACAACCTTGCATATACAATGCTGCTGCTGCAGCGAAAAACAAAAACATGGCTAGAAACGATGCCACGGTTACCATGGCAACAGCTGTAGCCGGAAATGATCAATACTGATGGGATTACAGTCTGTTGTGGTAAACAAGCGATTTGTTTGTTTGCAGTTGTAAAGACAATGTTTCTTTCTTTTATATATTCTCTTATATACCAACAAAAACAATACCAGCTGCATATATCATCAAGAAAATAAAAACATCCAATATATTATATCAACCTTCAGTTGAATATAAATCTGAGAAACTGCAGTATATTTTTCGAGGGATGTGTAGGGAGGTATGAATAACTGAACTAAATACCAATGCAAATTTTTTGTGCAGTCCTTTTCTTTGCCAAACTCATATATTTCTAATGATAATACTGATCTAGGCAGCCAAATTCAGTGCCTCTTTCTGAAGCTGATTTGGTGACACAACAATTGACCATTGTGACGTCACAATTGCAGATTCTAAGTCATGCAAGAAACACTGGTGGAAGAGACTAATATTTTTCTTATGAA
Organism: Alitta virens; assembly: GCA_932294295.1. NCBI lineage: Eukaryota > Metazoa > Annelida > Polychaeta > Phyllodocida > Nereididae > Alitta > Alitta virens. The sequence continues at coordinate 27,698,226 of OW028583.1, read as the reverse complement.
ATGCATTGGAAACCTTCATCATTTGTTCATTGTGTGGTTCAGAAAAGTGCCCCTCATCTGGAATATGGATAAACCTTCTGGTCAAAGGTTACTGATTACATCAGTAATGGTAATAATGCTGTATTGAGAATACAATAATTTGTTAGTTTGAAATTACAATTTGTACTATCCGAGGGTTCTCTCTAACAGTAGCCACGTAGATAGATAGATAGATATGGGAAGTGCAGCCCTCTAAGGCAAGTTCTTGCCGTGATTGAGGGTTGATTGATGAGGTGAGAGAGAGGAGGAGTCCACCTATTTTACACATTTACCCCTAGCCCGAGAAACTGACCACACGCCGCTGTCGGCTCTTATTCATATTGTGATGTTTATAGCGAGCCGCCATCAAGGCAGGACCGACAGGTTTGATGACTTCCCGGTCCTGGGGACCGGTAGGTCTGAATGAAAGGCTACTTTTAATAAGCTACATATTTTGTCATGTTCTTAGATAGGGTTATATCATTGATATAAATTTTTCTTGCACTATCCAGGCCTGAGCGCCAGCAAAAAGATGGTAACCCACACATTGTTCTCCTGAAAATGTGCCTTGGTAACCTATGGTTGGTACCTGAAATTTATTTTAGGTATAATAGAGGGCAAGACGAACGAAATTGCGTTTGCGGCATTTCAGTTTAAGGTAACCTCCAGGAGAACGAAACGATCATTCGCCTGTTAAGCTCAGGCCTGCTATCGCAAAATGGCACAAATTTTGTACTATCAGTAGTCCTCGGAGTATATTTCCCAAGTCATTGTGAAACCATTTACCTTTAATGTGATAAATACTTAGCCAATTTGTTAGGCAATTTTGAGTGGGGGTTGGGTAGTCAAGTGCTTATAAATAATGGCACAATTATATACTGTACAATTATAGAGGATAAACAAAGAATTGAAACATTAATTTTTTCAGATTTTCGATATCAATATTTTGTCGATTCATTGATATGCAGCATATCGATGAAAACTCTAATGTTCTAGTATTTCAAATTCGGATGAAATGTCACATAATGTCACCTCAATGTCACCTCGACATAACCTCTTCAGATTGAGGTCGCGGTCACACAATGTCAGCTCAATGTCAGCTCAATGTCAGCTCAATGTCACCTCGACATAACCTCTTCAGATTGAGGTCGCGCCAATGTCATACCGACCTGAGATATAAGATTTGGTAATTTTGCTATTCAAACTTGATCATAACTGTCACCTCTTATTGTTTAACAATTATTTTTTTAATACTATTTTCCATTATTAAAAACTTAAACTTAACCATAATCTTCCATCAACTATTGTATTAAAAAAAAATTCACAAACTATCCATTGGTATCATATTTCTAATTTGACCGATTCAAACAGAGCGATAATTACTATCTTGGCCTTCGAAACATGTTCGGATTCATACATTTTTTAATAATAACAGTAATTGCTGACCTTACAGAATCCGATGACGACAAGACTAATTTGGAACATCATAATGACCAATTAGCAGAATACGATGATGGGAATATAGAGAAAATAAGAAACACAAGATGACAATCACCCGAGAAGGAATACCTCATTATATGAGATATTAATATTAAAAGAAACCAGTGAGCTAAAAATACATCTACACATATATATATTATTTATTATGTACTTGGTGCCTCTTAGGTAATTATCACCAGTAGGACATTGTCACTGTATGTTGAGGACACTTATCTTCAATTTGGAACAGGGCCTATTAAAAGATAGATGAACAGTAGCGGATTCAGGGGGGGGGGAGGGTTTAGGGAGTATAAACCCCCCCCCCCCCGGCCTAGTAAATTATAATTAAACATTTTAGTGGTCCCTTTAATATATTTTAATCCGTCAATTGAAATTTTTCCTGGATCCGCCCCTGGATCATCACAATAATATTGTTTAATGTGAAATTTTGTTAATTTTCTTCCAACTGAGTAAAGATTCAAAATCCCTGGGAGGATCAAAGACGTTAAATTGAGGTGTCTGTGTGGGGGCAAGTAAAAGACCCCACCCATTGGGTAAATGTGTTTACAAAATTGTGTGGATCCAACCGTATCATCACACCATTACGTCTGCCTGCAGCAGCTGGTCATATAAGCTTACTAAACTTCAGACCCAGTAGCATTGAGACATTGTTGCTTAAGATCACAACTCCCAGAGGGCAGCACCTTACAAGTGATACAAACAATTGTTGATAACTTGATATGATGACATACAACACCACCTACTGGGTAAGTAACAAATATGGAAATTATAAATAATTGGGTTATTACTGTTGCTCATGCTGCAGCTGATATTACCGCAGTAACTCTAATGGCAAGATGCACCTGTACAAATATCACCTATCACCACGATCAAACCCCTAACTTACCAGACGAGAAAAATACTTCTGGGGAACGATAAGGTGTTAGTTATATCCCTCATAGTCGGGAGTTAACTTCGGCGTCGGGATATAACCAACAAAAATGTTAGTAACTTAACTCCCGACTATGAGGGATATGACAAACTTATACTCCATTAAGCATATTTACTAATTCGTTTGATTGTTTGTTTTTACTGCGTTTATTACGCAAAACAAGTTCAGTTTGCACTCAGGAGGGAGTTAACTAACATTTTCGTTGGTTATTGCCCGCTCAGAACGATAGGACAATCGTCTAAGTGGAGTATAACATTGATTAATTTGAAGTTTACTATAAGTTAGTATTCTCCATTGTAATTTCCGCTGCTTCTCTGTGACCATAACAAATTGGCATGACGCTTGGTCGCTAACTAGATATTGCTTACATTAGCAACTGGATTTATAAGCTAGTATTTTATGAACTGTTACCAGCTTACAATTTGAATTGTTGAAGCGTTTACTAAAAACTCTTATTTTTCGTTCCATTGCTAATCCATGACATTTTTCAAGGACCTTGATACAATTTTCAAATGGCAATAAAGGTCATCAATCATTATTTATTGAGTAAAATAAATCGGCTTAAGGAACAGACTGAGTGGTCAATAGAGTCTTTTCACCGAGCAGCCCTAAATTCAGCGAGGCATAAATCTTTCTTCCCCTCTTATTAATCATTTTGTTTTTCAGACATAGTAGGTCATAACTAACTGATTCCAAAAATATAATTTTCTTTCGGAAATCACTGAAATCAATCGAATGATAAGAAGTCAAATATACATTAAAATGCACTAAAAATACTGTTGCTAGGATGCACTTTGCTTCAGCCAATCAGAATCAAGGGCGGGAACTTTTTCAGCCTATAGCATTGCAGTATTCTGTGGTGGCCACCTGGTTGACAAATAGCAAACCTTCCATGAAAATCCACTATCAGACCTTTATTTCTGTACCTCATATAGTTACTGAGAAATTTGACCGAATAACTGTCCGCATAGTAGTAAATCTTCATTGGCCTGTAATTGCAAATTAGCTGATTAATTAGCAATAATTAGCATCAGTATTGATTATTAAAATTCCAGAGGTAGTAACAACTTACAAATTGTCACATTTTTAACAGCTGGACTAATAAACTATTAAACTAGATTACATATATATTTATATTGTTTTAATGTTTCAAAGAACTTTCCAATGTCTCAATGCTACTGGGTCTGAAGCTCAGTCAGCTTACATGACCAGCTGCAGGTAGACGTAATGATGAGATGATAAGGCTGCTTGGAGTCCACCCCATGTTACACATTTACCCATGAGTGGGGTCTTTTACTTGCCTCAGCATAGACACTGAGTACAAAGTGTTTTTTAAAACCGGGTCTGGTTTAAAAGAAAGGCAAAGAACCTATTCCTGGTCAAGTGACTTCTGTATTTATAACCATGATAACTGGACTTTGGGTTATTTATAAGCTTATGCTCATTATTAATGGGTCCAAGTGCATTTAGACTTGTAAATTCACTTTTATGAGATTATAATATCAGAAAATAACAGCAATGAACACATTGAAATACTTCAGCAGTACATTGTATTTCTATGGCTAAGGCCTAATTAGCTATTGATAAAGTTAAAATAAATATAAAACCTATCTAATCGAAAGAAATATAAAACTCATCTTTCACAAAATGTTAATTTTTTCCTGGCCCAAAATGGTAATAGACTTCATCTACTCAAAAGAAACAATCTATCACAGAAAATTTCAAATGTTTCTTGCAAAAAATACAAAAAAATATTTTTGTAAACATCTGGTTAAACACTCATATAGCAATAACCATGATAACTGGACAATCTATTGTTAAACCACACTAATCTCTGATCTTTTCGGACATTTTAGACCATAATTATAATAATTTTAATGAACTGGAAACGCATCACTCATGATATCACTTTACCCATCACAAAACATGCCACATAAACACTCAAATTTCTGCTTTAGCAGTGTTTAGCAATAGTGTACAGTACATCATTGTACATTGTATGTCACAGTGATCGTTACATACATGTATCGGGGTCAAAATAAGGTTCAACAATGGTAACCCGCTTTCCGGGTACCATAAATATTGATCTGGTAACCTACTGGTAACCTACTGTTGATACCAAATAATTTGACGCATTTTGTCGCGAACGGCAGTCTGTTCGCGGGAAAATAGTTTATGGTAACCTCCCGGTAACCTGAACGATCGTTCCCCGCTTATTTCGAGCTCTAGTGACTTATTGTAAATTTATCACATTACAAAACCATTCAGCATGTTCAGTGGACACACACCCTTGAAACTGATCACCAGTAATGATAAATTGCAAATATATATCAATCAAGACATATATTTGACCATATTATCATATTCATTTGATAAAAATATCTGAAAACTTTCTCCACTACCCCTTTTTTTCCTTTCTTCTTTTTGTTTCGAGGGAAGGGTTCTCAATTTTAACAAAGATGGGGTGAAGACAAAAATAAAAGATTTAAAGTAAGAAATTCAGAAAATAGCGTTTGCAGCTATCACTTCCATATCCTTTATCCTAAGAAAACCAAATAAATTTGATTTATAACTGCACGAGACCATATCCAGGAAGCACCTAATGACTTGCAATTAAGGGCTCCAACCTTGGACAAGCTCCAACAAACATCAGTATGATTGAAGTGGTTAGAAATGTGGTTAGTCTCATTGCCTTGTCTATGGACTGGAATTCCTAGAATCATCTTCCACTAGTAAACTACTTCTTTTTTTTTTTTTTGGGGGGGGGGGGGACTCTCAAAATTCAGCTTATTTCCGCCCCCCCCCCCCCAAAAAAAAAAGAGGGCCATTTAATTTAAAAGCAAACTTCTCTTGCTCATATATCTCTCGAGACCTTCCTTATCGACAAAGTCTACATGAAACCCAAATAAATTCATAAGTAAGATCAACATTGTGTTTAATCAATACTCGTGTAAATTGAAATATAGCATCTAACTGTCACATGTGGTGAACTTATTTGTGAACTTTACATATTCAAGTTATTGCACAATAAAGATGTATAATTGTATGCATCTGTACAAATATATACGCAAGGGCGGATCCAGGAATTTTTGAAGGGGGAGGGTGAGGGGGTTAAACGGTTTGCAGGCGATAGCGAGCATTGCTCAGCAACCAAGGCAAAGCCCTTCTAGGGTCATACCATCCAAAACTAGAGGTGCGCACCACCATACCCTCCCCTGGATCCACATATGCTATAATACGGAACATTTCTCTTGACACTTACCAAAATGCGGTCGAGACGGATCATCCTCTTCATTTTGGAGAATCTCGAGGGCGACGAACCACTCTTCGCGATCTTCCTCATTCTCGTAAACCATGGAGAAGCAGTCATCCTTTGTAAAAAGTTTGATCAAAAACTTATGTTTCTTGTCTGACATCTTGCTGATGTTGAAGCAAGATCGCAGTTCGATCGATCGCTTTGGATTGGCGCCATTCTTGAACGCAGCCTCCTTATCGTAATACTCTAATTTGGCTGGTCCCGATAATGTCTTTTCTTTCAGTACAAAAAATTTCTTGTGCCCTCTCTGAAAAATATGGAAAAAATACCGACATTTACTGATGTGTCAAGGTATTTTATTAGCCTTTTAACATCCAACATTTTTTTAAAATCAAAATTGACAATTTGATTTGATGTGTTCACTTTATATTTTTACCCAGCAGTTGAAATCAGATGTTGACAATGCTATTATATAATTTTTTTTTTACAAAAACCTAATTATTATCAATTGATAATCAACAATAAAGGCTGGTTTCAGTTTACTCATTTTCAATATCCAGGCAGTGAAGAAAGCCAAAAATAAAATACCAGATAACTTAACTTTATATGGGACAACTTTGTACTTAGGGTCACACTAGATAATGATTGTAATACTGTTTATGCTATAGACTATAATATAAGTTTATAACTCCATCTAAATCTAACCACCACTTAAAAAGGAAAAAAAGAAAACATTGTTTCAACTTGCAAAAAATATGATACATTGTATTATAAATGTAGACATTACAGCCTCATCATTTGAGTGCAATTGGTATTTCATGAGTCATGACCTAATTATAGCTACTGGGTGGACAGTAGACAGTGATCCAAACATTTCAATTGTCAACTTAGGTAAACTCTCACCCAACTCCCCTCCCCTAAGTATGTACACAGTCTGCATTGTAGACATTGCCAGTACCATTTGAATATGAATTAAATGGACATATATGATGACCTCATAAGGAGCTATTGAGAGGTCAGTGATCCAAATATTTCATGTCAAATGACATTTGAGGATATAACCTCCAACTTCTAAGTAGATATAAACACATGCATGCTTACATGACATTCTAAATCAAATTTCCTTTTTTTTGCTCTACTAGGCTGTTTTTTTTTGGCCCACATTTTTTGCATAGTTGTTTGTGCATAACATTAACGAAGATGTGCATTAGTCTTTAGGTTGATGTGTATTCAGCAGTGATCAGTTTGTCAGAATGTCAAACTAAAATAGAAGACGATTTAGTGATAAAAGTTAGGTGTTTGTGCAGGGAACCTGATAGCTGATGACGCATGTCAGACAGGCATTCTTTCTACATAGGAGAAACAAACAAGTTGAGGGGCTGCCCATGTTTACACTCAATTTGCCTGTCACAAATATTTTGACAGAATGTCTCACGGTTTCTCACCTTTAATTTCCTGAGCACTCCCTTTTTCCTGATGCCTTTTTCATCCATGGTGATGGGAGAGCAGTCAGCTAAACCCGAACTGGTTAGAAGGACCAATGTATTGTCTTAGATTGTCGAGTCATCACCTACAGGCTACACTAGCAAAACAACAAATTTTATCAGCTAAGATATGGAGCACAAGTCGCTGCATATGGTCACTGTTTACGCCCTTCTCTCGCCTGTTCTACGGCTCCGATCGCCTCCATATTTTATCTCCCATTAGATAAGAATCATTTGAAAGTAATGGTGCCGTAATTTAAGCCATAATCGTCGTGTGAACGGTGTTTTGGTGCGTACAAATTGAGCTATGTTGTCGGATCACCACCATTCCGCCATCATGGCCACAGTTGAGGGGGGTCACGTGGTAGGGGGGGGGGTTCATGTGTCCAACTCGTAAACAACTTGTGCGCATGCGTTCCGCCATTGCCATATACACTGGATGCATCGCATATGTAACTCCGCGTTCGTGGCTGCTACAAGGTTATTTTAGCGAATAGCCATGCAAAACTACTTGAAATATATAAAAAGATCGTATTGAAGGCCACAAATACGTTGACAAGCCCCCAGACACGCCAAAACGTCTCTGAATCCATGGCCTTGGGTAAACAGGAAATGGAATGAGTGGAGTGTAAGGTGAAGGTCGTGCACTGGCTGACCCCAGCCAGTAAACAAACTGTTGTGTCTCCACCTAATTGCCCAGGCTGGACAAACTGACCAAATTCAATGTACTCAGTCGGGATTAGGTCGTCTGGCACTCGTTATGCAATTGATTGTTTTTGTTGATTGCAATTATACTGACATGATTGTACATTGTATTCCAATCAACACTTGTGGGCCCAAGACAAAACAAATGCTTCTAATAAATGTCTGCAATTGTAAGTAAACCTAAAATGCTGCATGTGTGCGTGTTTAATGGCATGTATGCACCACAGACGTATGCACCAGACAAAAATTATGCATGATAACAAATAGATGGAGCCACGTGCCATTATTTTGATCAACTCTTGCAACAAGCACCAGATGGCAGTAAAGTGCAGGAAGCCACATCCCCTCATCAGGGCATGTTGACATTTCTGGCCATCTCAATGTGTTTCGTTGTTTTATCAGATCTTTCAGATATTATGCACCCTGTAAGCTGGGACAATGTTTAGAAGGTTAGTAGACTGTTAATGGGGTTTTATAAATACGTAAATTTCCCCTGAAAATAAAGGCAGGAGCCAAAATGCACACTTAGATGGCTCCTTTAATTTAGGGATCCATTCATTAGGATCCCTTGAAAATAAAATCAGTACTACTGCCAGTAGCTTGAGCTGGTGCGATCCCAATTGGCTCAAACCATAGATTGAACAGGTCCTCTACGCAATTACTCAATGGGGTATTGATGTGAATCCAGTGCCAAAGAACAGGCTTGGTGAAATAAAAAATTGTGCATTATATATGTGAATTGTGATGAATGTTTTGACTTATTAATGATTGGTTTAAATGATTATGGTATCAATTGTATTATAATTTATTGCAGGACATGTCTCATTGTGGATAGGCAAACAGAAAGAACATGAAAAACAAATGCAGCCAGTGGTCCAGGGACAGTACTTGCCAATAGTGCATCACTGCAGATTGGGAAGCAGTGCCAGTGGATCATATTGCACTGACAGATGAGAATTATTGTTTAGGCAAACATGGGCATAATGACAGGGCTGCCTATGGGAGCTGCTGTGGCTCTAAATATATCAGCTGCAAGAGTGCGTTTGAGTTGGACACCGAGGACACAAATAGAAATACACTAAGCAGCTGACCTAAACTATGGAGATGCGAGACACTAAAGATATAGGTGACCATGATGATGAAGGAGAGGGGATGACAGTTTCGCAGTTGCATGATGTTTCTGTGCATGGAGAATTTGATGAATTGGATAAAAATAATGAAAGTGCACTACCCACAATTAGGACTACAGGGTCAGAGGGCCTCCCACGTGAAGTAACAGACCCAGAATCTGAAATTTATGACCCGCAGACAGTCTGTGGAAACAGTGGGATTTCACAGGAAATGCAAGATGCTGGTATTGATGAAATTGACACTGATCCGAAACTGAGGACCCCAAATGACACGCTTACAGCCGTAAATGTCGAGAAGGAGACCAATAAACTGAGACTGGACACAGATCACTCGTCTCTGGTAGCAGACCACAGCTGTGATGGTTTAATGACTGTGTCACAATTATATGAAGCCGGCAATGGTCAGGCATCATTGCGGCATAGTAACACAGACAGAAATTCTGTTAACTTTGATGGAATGACAATCTCTCAACTTTACAATGCTACTAATGTGTTGGGAGATACTCTGAATGAAACTGCAGAGAAGTGTGCATCTAAAGATAGTGTGAATGAGGATGCAGTTAGTACTCAGAGTAATGGATGTCATGGTGATAATCTCCATAGCAACGGTGACCATGGTGACTCGGCTTGCTTAGCAACAGGTGGTTGTCATGATGAGGAGGAAAGGACATATGTCACTAAACAGCCTGAGGGGATGTGTGTTCCCAATGTGAGCAGTGTCGATACACGAGAAATACATAAACATGATGGTAGCACAGCTGAGAGTCTGACGACCATTTGTGGATCTGTAGAGACACACTCGGAGGCAGGTGGTGAATCTCAAGATGCTGCAGATTTTTTCTGTACATTAAACTCATCTGGGTTAGGTTCGGAAACACAGGTGGACTTGAGTGGGCACTTGAGAAGCCCTTCTAATACAAACATGTTGTGCATATCGACGAACCCTTCATTATCTCTGTTGAGGACTCGAAGTGACTGTGTAGATACTTTTAATATTATTGGTAAGGAGAATGAATCTCATCACTTTACAGAAGGATTATCTACCGATAAAAGCATAAATATTATACATAATCAAAGGGACCATAATGATGCTTACTGCAGTCAGTCTGTTATTGAGTCTAGTGAATCTCAAGGTATAGGAATTACAGACACTTATTCAGCAAATACAGCAAAAACGCCTCAGGAATATAGTGAAGAGTTTACCCAACCCACATATCCTCATGATCTAGTCAGCGGTGAGTTTAACTCCACAGAAATATCGGAAAAGGGTGCAACAAGAAATCAAGAAGCTGTGATAGATGTTAAAGTACCTTGGAATGGAATCTCAGGAACTTGTGCCATAAGTGATCTCCCTAAAGACTTTAACTGTGTTGGTTTCGGTACTTTATCAAGATCTAAAAATGGCGATCACGCTAAATTTTTACGAATGTACAATCAAATTGACTTGGACGATAAGACAGAAAATGTAAATCCAGAAAACGACACAAATTATACAAATTTTTCCGAAAGGAACAAAGATACTTCGGACACTGTCTCTGAAGGATATGGTACGATAAAACGGAACGGAAGTATATCATCGACTGTTCGATTGAGAAGGCAGAAATCTTCGCCAGACCCAGGACGCAAAGGGTTCAATGGCTCGCCTCTTATGAGAGTAAGAGGAATCATAACTGATGATGCTAGCAGCTACGATTCTGACTCTCCGAGATGCAGCGAAGATTCGGAGGATGAAGATGACGATGCTGGTATGTACATGATGTAGCATGTTGTAATCTATAATTCTATTCATTGTCCGATATCATGTACTGAATATTTGAACTATAGTATACAGTATTAAATATAAGTGAATGCACCCCTATTTATAAAAACTATCAAATATGTTCACTGTTCAGTAATCACCATCACTGATCGGTAATTATTAAACATCTTCAGTCGTTTAACATGTTTAATATAGCTGTTTTCATGATCAGCTGAACACTGCTGAAGTCAGTATTGAACACATCTTGTTTATGTTCTCTTCTTGGAGTTGAGATTGAGAAAGACTCGAAACCCAATACTTGTACAACTTAGCTTTTATGTTAAATATGCAAACTTGTGACAAATACTACTAGCAATTAATTGAGACGAGGAATTGTAAATCATAATCCTTAATTACTTTCTTATTTCAGGTATCTATGCGGATAGTTACCGCATGTCTCGATGGCTGTATCTAGGGGAGAGCGACTTGAGTTTTTTGAGTGACGTGGGGAACCTTACAATCAGTCGGAGTGGAAGCAGTTCGCCCTCCATGGCAGGGACTACCTCATCAGGAACATGTGACTCCATCAGTGACCTTTTGGACGAAGGTCATGACCTTTCAAGCTTGGAATCACAAGAAGGTCTAAGGGACCTTACTGGCAGTCAGGAAATTCCCACCCAAGGTCAGTCTGTGTCTGTAATTAACAGATAGTGCTAGGCTGACTGAAAAAAATTGTTTGTTTCCGATTTCTAACCAACCGGACTTCATAAGGCCCGACCTGAATTTTTTTAAGGCCTCTGTCAAAAAATGACACCAATTGTTTGCTTTTGAACCTGAATTCTTAGGGGGAAAAAATAAAAAATACTTAAACAATATAATTGGAAACCTAAACTTTTTTTTCAGTCGGCCTTGGCAAGGTCTGATTAACAATGATTAAGGAGGTAGGTCATGTATCCATTGTCATCTCATCATTACTTTCCATCAATTGAATTCCTAATCATTATAGTAACCAAGCCATTAATATATTTTTTATTGAAATACATAGCAACCAAACGGTTGAATTTTACACGCAAAGTATGCAGGGTTAAAAAAACATTCATGAAATTAAAAATATAAATAATGTAAAATATAAACCGTATGTATATTCACGAGTTACTTAAGTTAAAATTCCCAAAAAAAAATCAAGTGAAAGATCTAAAAACATGACTAGAGTTGCTGGTAATCGAAAGTCCATGCAGAATCACTGATTTAAAACTTCTTTTAGTTTTAACCGAGAGTCTAGGAAATTGTTCTGACCCCCACAAGTCATATTTGACATGTCGTTTATCTGGTAACAGATGGCGCAGTTTGTTAAATATATATTTTTGTTTTTTAACAATCAACGTTATGTATTTGTATATCAATTGCATAGTACACTCGGAATCAGCGAAAATCAATCAGTGAAATTCCACTCCCTTAAATCTCCAGTAAAAAGTGCATCAATTTACATTTTGTAAATTGATGATTTTTGTGTAACTAAGCATGCTAAGTTATCACAGCATTAGCAATGTTTTAATACCACAGCAATCCACAAATAACAAGATTAAATGCTCTTTTTGAGGGTGGGAGAATTTCTGAGTGTACAGCTCTAGTAAGTGGAGCAAAAATTTGATGCTGATTTGCTGGAATCCTTGGCCACTGCGGCTGGTATTATTTTTAAAACAACGAACTTATTCAGTCTTAACAAATACAACAGTCAACATGATTTAGTCACAGCATGTTTTCATATCTATTTAGTCTCCCATTAAATATCTTAAGCCTCCAAATATTGTTCAACCATGTTCATATTTGCATTTCAAATTAATTGAAATTATAAGTTATTCAGTATAAGATTAAATATCACTGAGTAATAATATAAAAATATTCGGAAAAAGTGCAGTATAGCAGACCCATATTTATGACCATATTTAACAAGCCTCATGGCCAGGCCTATGACGTAAAATGCTTGAAATGTAATTATGACGTCACAAAAATTAATGTAGTTATGACGGTGGTTTCATCTTCACGGTAAAGAGAGCGTTTATTTTTGCTTTTTCATGGGGGCTGGTGCCCCCAAACCCCTGCTTATCTACACCAAATGTTATTTTAATTGTGCTAGAACTTAAAACTTGTGAAATATTTGATAAAATTTAATTTTTAATGGCCACCAAATATGGGCATAAATTTGGTTCTGCTATACTGCACTAAACCCAAATATTCTACTCTTATACCATATGTAGTACATGTTATGATAAGTATGTCATAATGATAATATAAAGGGCAACTGGCCCAGTGGGGTTGTTGTGTATTCTAGAACCCTGTTGTATATCGATTGAATACACATCCCACGTCCATAGAGGAACCTCATATGAATGTTAATATGAATGTTAATTTTGGAAATAATGTTAGCATTTGTTTACTTTTCTTATTTATTTACCCTTTGTTTTATGTCCATTTTAAGTGTATTCAACATTCATGAATAGGATAGAATAGAATAGAATGGAATGGAATGGAATAGAATAGAATATAATAGAATAGAATAGAATAGAATAGAATAGAATAGAATAGAATAGAATAGAAAAACCAATATGATAAATTAAGAACAAAACATATAAACGAGTACATGTACAATTATTGTACAAATATCATCATGAAGTTTATGGATGAACTTAATGAGCTCTAGTGCAGTCATTATAAGTATTACAATGTACTCTATAATCACACTAATTAACTTTATGTCTTATTAAATGGTCCTAGTGATGATTTCCCCATTAAACCATTACTATCATCACTCTTATCGTAATGGTTATTATCATTTGACAAGCGACATTTCCTGTACATGGTTTGTTTTTGCCCACACAAGATAAAAATCTACTCTTACACCCATCTCGCTTTGATAAAAAATGTCAATATAATGCCTGCAAATATGTACAAATTTGTAGTTTTATTTGTAGTAACGAGAGCAAATTTGGTAGCATTTCCCCAAAATTTATCACTCAGTTGGATTTTCCCATTGGTCAGCGGTCAGAATCAACCGATAACTGTAAGTGCGCAAGTTGAAATTATCAAAAATTTTAAACAGGATATTACAACCGCGCAACATTAACATAGTCATATATGATAATTTCAATGTAATGATTGTATCGCAGTTCCTAAATTGTGGATGAACTCTGTGCATCACACCTATTTGGTTGTTTCTCAGTCTGTAGAGTTATTTTAATCTCAGGATTATTATATTCAGTTCGTACATAGCTTTTCGATAACTATTTAATTAACCAAAATGTCAGCGAGGAGACTTTCGGGTTTTTGTAAAAGGATTGCTTTTAGTTGCATTTTGGACAATTCTGTTAAGGATGTTGACTTTTACGATGTTTATGCAGGAAAGCTGAATGGTAAGATGATGGGTTTTAAATCCATTTCTGTTTCGTTGTCAAACAATTAACATTTTAAAAAACTGATTAAAAAAATATGAGTGTGAAGTTTGTTGGATATTGGGTATTGGTATGAATTCGTTTGATATTCGCAAGGTGAAGTTTGTTTGATATTCGATATTGGATATTCGATTAATGTCCAAAAAGTCATAAAGAATGACTTTCAAAACACACTACCATATGAAGTAACATCTTCAGTAGTTATTTACAACCAGTTTTTATAGTTTTTTTTACATCAATCAGCCTTTTTTTCATCAGTCAAACTTCACCTTGCGAATATCAAACGAATATCAAATATCCAATATGCAACGAACTTCACACTCATTGAAAAATTGGCTTTTTGACGTGCTGTGTGAATTTCTTAATGTCCCAGTGCTACTGGGTCTGAAGCTCAACCAGCTTATATGACCAGCTGTCAGAGGCACATGTAATGATGAGATGATAAGGCTTTGAGTTGAGTCCACACCATGTTTCTGTGTTAACATGACAAGTTTCTAATGTTTATCGGAGTTGGATTTCATTAACTTGTATTTTATGATATTTATAATTATTTAACCATTACAATGTACAATGAAAATGAGTAGTATAATATAATATATTATTAGTGTGTCTATTGAAGTATCTGTAGTATCTGTACTACTTCTTCAGACAGTCGTGGACATAAAAGTATTATTTGAAACTTGACACTTTTTCTGCTCTTACTATTTGTACATCCATCGTTGAGCAACAGAATGACATTCATTGTCTTTAAAACTTTACGAAGTATCAAATTACTTATTGTATACTATATATGCATGTAATTTGTGCTATATACTAGATCTATAGTATAAACCAAACTTAATGCCCACTTGTTTTTTGGTCTTAGTTTTAAATATATGTTACGCAGAAGCACAAAATAGATATAAATGTTACCAAAAAGTCAAAGCCCAACTTTCGAACCCATAAAGATATGATAAAAAAACTCCTCTCTGTCAAAATTAACTTAAACTTTTCTATCTTCAATGATCTTTGCAATGGTAATTTTGGGCTATTTTGTCATCATTAGAGCCATTTGTCATGGTCAAAAAGAAGCAGCAATGGAGAAAATTGCAAACTTCAAGTTTTTTCTCTTTCCCAGAAGTGTTTTTATCAGCTGTAAATTTGGGATATGAATTTTGTGAACTTTTCTGTCCATTGTGTGCTGCTGCATGCCAAATATGGCAAAATATGACTGAAAAACAGGTGGACATTTATTTTGAATCCTTCTATTTAATAGTCTTGATTGTGCATAATGCTAGTCCTCCTTTATTGACTAAAGATTCATTCAATGAGAACTGAGTTGTGCATTCTGGATGGCCTCATTAATTTTATCTCTACAGCTTAATTCTTGGATCTTCTCTGTACAGGGTAACCTATAATGAGTCGGTCGAAAATATAAAATAAATAACCTTGGGACCCGTCATTTTTTTTGTCCGCATATTTCTCATCATATCGCAGCGAGTACCTTAAAATTAAATTAGTGTCATCTAATATGCATATTTTGTAATGGTACATGGCCAAATGTGCCACGTGGGTTTTCCATGCTTGGAAAAGCGCATGGTTTTCACTTGATTATGATAAGGCAAAAACCATGCGTTTATCCAACTCGTGGAAAACGCATGTGGCACATTTGGCTATGTATAGCTTGTGTGTAACTGGTGCCTTAAGAAAACCCTTTTAACACTGTTCAATGTTAATTAAGTTAACTGGAACTTGCAGTCTGGAAGTGTGCTTTGAATTGATGATCGATCATATTGCTCTCAATTATCATGATGTCAAAAGCGAGAGTTGCAGCTGTATTTAACTCTAAAGAGCTCTGTGTAATTAATTACGCTTAAATTAAACAAATTAGACTGACAACCTCCATAATTAATTGATTTAAATTGAAAATGTGTAACATGAAAATAATAAGAAATATTCAAATAATAAGAAATATTCAAATAATAAGAAATATTCAAATAATAAGAAATATTCAAATAATAAGAAGTATTCAAATAATAAGAAGTATTCAAATAATAAGAAGTATTCAAATAATAATAAGAAATATTCAAATAATAAGAAATATTCAAATAATAAGAAATATTCAACAATATTTTATCTAAATGAGAATGTTCAACAGTTAGATAAGAACGAACTGTATTGTCGACAGCAAGTAGCTGTTTTTTTCTAATTTAGATAATTAAGGCCATAAATTAATTGGAGACACTTGGCAGTCTGTCAGTATTTGTTTCCGAGGACATAATTGCCTCTGTACCAGATGTGAATTGCAAAATGATGCTTGAAAGTTCTCTTTATGTAATCACTGTGGAGCTTCTGAAAGTAGAGTGTTTTATGAGTACTCCTGATAAAAATGAATGACAAGAGCGCTCAAGAGACAATATTTGAGATTTATTTCTTTAATATTGTCTCAAAAGCTAGCGAATGAGACTTAATAATAATTCATTGGTTCGCTTTTAAGTCTATTTATTTTCCTTGTACTGTCTCGAGAGCTAATATTATCTCTCTGTGAGACTAGAATTAATTCGATCATACGTTCGCTTCAAGTTTATTTTGTCTCGAAAGCTAGCATGATCTTTCTGCGAGACTTCAATTGCACATATTGGTTCACTTTTAAGTTGATTTAATACATTGATATTGGCTAGCATGATCTTTCTGTGAGACTTTCTCGAAAGCTAGCATGATATTTTTGCGAGACTTCAATTGCAATTTATTGATTCACTAACAAGTCTGTCTATTTCCTTTTAGAAATATTGTCTCGGGAGCTAGTGTAATCTTCCAGTAAGACTTTAATTAATTCATTGGTTCACTTTCAGGTCTATTTATTTCCTTAATCATGGTTAATATTGTCTCGAGAGCTTTATGATCTTTCTGTGAGACTTCATTTATTGAACACATAGCTTAACGCCAATATTTCTGGATCCATTATCCTACATATTTTCTGAGAAACACACTAATATATATATTTATATATCAAATGATTATTCGATTTCAGGAAGTGATCATTTGTGATGTGTGACTAAAATTATACCTAAAAATAGATGAACACGTTATTACTACATTCTACGCATTACATAGAATCATGTAACTTCCTTAGGGTTACATGACTAGGGTTCCAATTAATCATATGTATACCGTAACGGAGGGTATTTTTGACAGGGTGGGTATTTTTGACAGGGTGGGTATTATCGACACTCACATTTAAATGTTAACATTTTGTTAACCAACTAATTTAATAATTAATTAATATTCTCCATTGTGGTATATTATTAATTGGTAATACTAATGTAAATGTCATAAAGTTATCATTTGTTAATTTGTTAATAAACTGCCATATGAAAATTAATATGTCCATATATCATGTACATATGAATGTCAGACAAATTGTATATAATATTATGGTTTATTAGTGAAATTAATTTGGGTATGTTCAGTTAATTGAAGAATTCAATAATTATGTTGTGGCCTGTAATGAATATTTAATTATATAATTTGAGAAGTTTTTAATATAAATTTCCCTGTTTCCATTCCATGACGAGTTCCTATTATTAAAGAACAAATTTTCCAATAATGCATTCACAAAATAACATTTAATAACTGACAAAGATCATCCCCAGCACCATAATTAACATCATAATTAACATCATAATTAAAAACCTTAGCAAATAAACACACATAGCACCCCAAAATCATGGCCTGGTGGGCACAGAACAGCACCAATAATACAATTTGATAAAACAATAAGGTTTACAGTGGTATTTACAAGATAAAAAGCACTACAGCAATATTGATACAGTGGTATGAATCACAGCATAATTACATGGGAGTATATATACAGAAAATGTTTTTATCACAATGTTAAATCACACTATTATGATGAATGAAGCAATGTAACATATTTATTGAATGGTTTAAGTAGTTCACATTCAACATTAAAAAAAACCAGCATCATGTATGTAGTTGGTATGCTTTTCAATAAAAATACAAGTAAATATTTAATGTATATGAAAACTAAGGAAAAAGTGCAGTATAGCGGACCCAGATTTATGACCATATTTAATGAGCCTCATTGCCAGGCCTATGACGTTAAAATGATTGAAATCAATTTATGACGTCACAAACTAAGTAGTTATGATGGCGGTTTTCATATTCGCGGCAGAGACAGAGTTTATTTTTTGCTTTTTCATGGGGGCTGCTGCCCCCAAACCCCCGCTATTCTACACCAAATTTTATTTTAATTGTGCCAGAGCTTCATCAGAATCAAACTTGTGAATTTTTTTATAAAATATAATTTTTCATTTACGCCAAATTAGGGCATAAATTTGGGTCCACTATACTGCACTAAACCCAAAACTAATTAAATAGCTTTATAATAACACAATTATATTATGGTTATAGACTTATAGTGTGTAATTATACTGGAGTGTAAGTAAATGTCACTTTTGCGCATTAGGAATTGTTATCAAACAGACCACAGCAGCTGTGAGACGAATGGTGACCCAAGCTGTCGCATGATACTACATACATGAATATGTGATGCACGTGTTGTTCACATTCGTGTTGAGACTTATGTAATGAGCACTCGACAGAGGTAGCGAAGTCTTGTAGTACGAGGTAGCGAAGTTCCGCAGAGAATTCTATGATATTTCGGATAGTTTTTAACATATTTAAAGGATTTAATTCATTTTCTAGACCTGACTTTCATCATCATTCATTGGTCGAATGTTCATAGTACGAGGATTTGATCAATTTTTTATGGTAGAGTTCTTGATAAATGTGCGAAGTCTTGAAGTACGAGGTTGCGAAAGTGTTCAGTCTGAGGATTTGATTTATTTTCGATTTGAGAGGTTGAAGAACGTAGCTGGTTGAGGTGGTGAAGACCATCGGGAAATTTTAGGATATTCTGGAGAATTTTTAACATTTTGGAGTATTTTACTCATTTGCTTCTCCTTTGTACTCTGAGAATTTTTTTATTTTACATTTTTAGTCTTGTGTATTTAATTCTTTGGAATCTCAACTTCATCCAGTAGTTCGCGGTGCTAAGATTTTGACTTATTTGAATGATATTAAGGATATTCCAAATATTTTAAACAATTTTAGAGTATTTTGTTCATTCTGGAGGTCTAACTTTTCATTTATAGCATTTATAATGTAAAGTTTTGATTTAAAATTTTTCACAAGGAAAATTGTGTCATTAAACAGGTCTGTGGTAATACAATGTAGCAGAATATCTGGGAATACTTTGCTCATTTTCGAAATCACATTATTCATTTATACTCAAAGGATTTGTCTTATTATTTCAGGAGAACCACAAAAGAAGAATCATAGGAGATCAGAATCAATATCGACCACAGCTTCAGAGGTTGAGTTCAGACTGAAGTACAAAACGAAAACAAGACGAGTCGTGCAAAGGAAAAGCAGCATGCAACTGTATCAAAGAATCTCAGAAAAGTACCTCGGTAAGATCTTATACAGTGTTTCATATTTTAGATCATTTTAGTGAAACATATTTGTGAATTGGTGTGATTAAGGGTCAGTTAATTGTCTTTTAGTTTGTCTCAACATGCATGTTAACACACATTTTTTCAATATTTTTACAAAGAAATTTAGGAAATGTCTTTGTAAATAATCTGCAGTAATTTAAAAAAATTTAATTCTTGAATTTCATTGGATCATTGGGATATTTGATGGACCATGATAAAATTCGCATGTTGGGACCATCACTATAGGAAACAATGCAAAGTAAATGTGACAGCTGCATCCATCGATGTACTGTGTGGTCATTTTGTTATTGTCATCCTTGCAGATGAAGGTCGCATTGTGACAATCGAAAAACTGGACGAAGATGCTAGTTTTGGCTTCCACATCAAAGACAATCAACCGGTGATTGTATCGACCGTGGAGGAGGGAAGTCCTGCCCAGCGTGGAGGTCTTCAAGTTGGTGATGTCCTAATTGCTGTTAATGAGGTCAACGTCCTTGAAGCATCTCATCAGGAAGTGGTCAAGTTAATGGCGGCAGGTAAGGGGGTTTTATTGTCTGATGTGACAAAGTGTTCCAGTGCTGTCCAACTAGTGTGAGCTCAGTACATCAGCAGCTGAGCGTCACAAATTGTCACAATGTTTATTGACTAATTAGGAAATATGGCTCCATGGTAAGTCATGCCTGACAATTTGTGATGTAATGAACACTACTAGCTTAATGCACAAGCATTGCTCTGGATCACTTCTCCACCTCAGACAATAACTGTTCAAATTAATTTGAAGTTACGATGACTTAAAAGTTGTTATTAAGATTACCATAATATGTGAAGACATGACCTTCGTTGTTTCTCTAAAAATAGCTGTGATTATGATCCAATAATGTTGGGAGACTGAAGACCAGCTTAAGTATTATTAATAGCACTTTGGTGATTCTCAATGCAGCTGGGTGGTCTAGTGGTAAGACACTCGCCTGATCCCCTGAAGGACCCGGGTTCAATCCCAGTTCCAGGCACCTTTCATGAGCATCATCCCAGCTGGATGCCGTTTAGATGAGACGTTAAATGGGGTGAATGTGTTACATGGGTGGACTCCTCCTCTCGCACCTCATCAATCAACCCTCGATAGTGGCAAGAACTTGCCTTAGAGGGCTGCACTTCCCATATCTATCTATCTATCAATTGTGGTAGAATTTATAGAGTCCAGTGTATTTGAGTAGTTAATACTACCCTACGATACTCATGAAGTAGCAATGAAAAAGCGACTGTAGCTTTAGTGAAGTCAACTTTAGACCTTAACTTTAATAAGTGCCAATTTTTTCACAATTTTAAACCTTTGAGATTACTTACAAAATAAAATATTGCGTGACATTCCAAATAATATGTTTTTAAATCTCGTATGATGCCTTCCAGATACAGATCGTGTGAAGCTGAGAGTTGCAGCGGACCGACTGCCTGCTGACGCCCCCTTGTGTTGTGGATACTTAACTAAACAGGGAGGATCGGGAATTTTGAAAAACTGGAGAAGGCGGTGGTTCGTCCTGAAACAGGATCACTGTCTCTACTATTATAAGAATGAGGAGGTGAGGAGCACTTATTAATGCATTACAATGGAGGACTTTAGAGCCAACAGGAGGGAGCTCCATATGCAGGTCCTTAAACCAAAGAATATGTACCAAGAGGGCGCCACTCCCTATACTTCCCCCAGAATTCCCGGCAGGCCAAGAGTAGTAGATGCACACTTTAATGTGGATAAACAATTTAATTTTTTGCTATAGCTCTGTCCAGTTCGTAGTTTCTTCAATTTGACTGTTTAAATAGTTAAAATGTCATTTCCAAATGATTTCAGTGTCAGCTCATGTCCTAATTGGCGAATAAAGCACAATATCACAAATCTACAACGTCAACAAAAGCTGATCAATGTGAATGTAGGATCGATGTCTAATGACGTCATAATCAACCAGTATGATGTCACTCAATTGTACCGATTGTTCTCTGTTCATGACGTTATCAGCTCGGTTAACAATGCGCCTTCATTTCCCAGTATGCATAGCGCGTCCTTATGAGAGTGCGTGATCTGTAATCTGTGCTTAAACCTTTGTTTGATGACGTAATTATACAATCGGGTCATTGAGTGCATTGGTGACGTCACAAAGGTCTTGAGGACCAGCATGCAGCTCCCCCTGTTCACTCAAAAGTCCCTCATAAGTGAGGTATTTGTTTGATGAGGGATTGATATCAAGAGGGAAAAAAAAAATCCCCTTTAAATGACATTCTTTTAATATGACGTGCGCAGAGCTTTTGAAAATGAGGTATTACTGATAGTTGTATTTTCTCTAATATGGAGGAAAATCACTTCTGCTTCGTTTATTTTTGATAAGTATCCTGTAATTAATAATTGCTGTGAACAAGATTGACTGTACGCTCATGTAGCCACTGCACAAAATTGTCTCTGATAGTTTTCTATATTAAAACATGGTAATTACATCGTGCTTATTTTCTTTCCTCAATTTGCAGGACACGGACCCATTGGGAGCGATTCTTCTCAGCAACTACACGATCACAAAAGCTCCAGAAATCAATCGGAAATT
This sequence comes from Alitta virens, assembly GCA_932294295.1. NCBI lineage: Eukaryota > Metazoa > Annelida > Polychaeta > Phyllodocida > Nereididae > Alitta > Alitta virens. The sequence goes on along the minus strand of OW028583.1, from coordinate 27,675,932 downwards.
CGTATTCAAAGCGAGTAAATATGGTCAGCGAACTTACTACTTCCAAGCGGACGCTGAGGAAGACATGACGGGATGGGCAAGTGCCATGGCTTCGGCAGCTGATGTCTCCAATAAAGTGAGTGGAAAGTTAAGAGGGAGTTTTTGATGCTGTGTATCTCCCCTGAGGTCATAAAAATGTGATTCAGATCATGTTCAAACTTAATTCATTCAGTGGATATCATCTATCTGTTTACAAAATTTTATGCAAATTTTTCTTAGTTTTTTTCGAGACATGAATATGTTCAAAAAGAGAAAATATTGCTGTCAAATAATCAGTGTAGTTCTGAATCAAATTGCTTAACTTCCCGAATCCTGCAAATATGAAATCAAATTTGCTACCTTTTTCATGAAACGGACAAACAGATATACAGTACATTAATAGTAGTATTGACAAAACAAAAGAATATATATTAACATTTAAATCCAGGAAATATAGAAGTATTCTGCATTAGAAATCTCCTTATTAGGTATCTTCTAATTGGACGAAATTCAAGAGCATTATTTTTTTAAACTATCACACTGATTTATGGACGTGAAACTAAAAGGATTTTTTCCTTTTATTCACTTGCAGCAAGATACCTGGCTGGACGTTAGCAGCCATAACGTCGGTCTACCTGCTCTATCCATTAAACAACCAGACTGTCACGGACATTTAACGAAAATGGGCCACAGGCATAAGACATGGAAGAGGCGTTATTGTGTTTTGAAAGATGCGTGTCTCTATTATTACTTGGATGTCAGCTCGTCGACTGCACAAGGTCCGTACGTTGTTGTATGTAGAGAAATATTTGAACATTATCATTATAGTGGGGAGTGGCAGATTAATTGGCATTTTTGTTTATGTGTCACAATGAGTAAATGGTGATGGTGAATGACACCTACTGCCTCTTATGCACATTGCATTATCAGCTTTTTTGTATTAAACAGAAGATTGTTGTGCAAATGAGTGACCTATGAATATTGCCTGACATTTATTATGGAACTGTCACTGGCTTTTTTCGCTAAGTGTATTAACTAATCATTGGAGATTTATGAAATAATATAAAACAAAACCCCCTTTTAAACACTACTATAAATTTAATATTCTTTTCGTAGGAGTTGCTCATCTCCATGGTTACACAGTAGAGGACAACCTTCCATTCAACAAGAAATTCGGCTTCATGGTGGTGCCGCCCGACAAAACCTTGCGGACGTTTTATTTCTCAGCAGACAATGAGACTGACAAAAAAAGGTGAGTCATAAATGTGTGTCTTTGGGGAAATTTAGCGCATTATTCACACAAAATAAAAGCTCTTTTAGTGAGATATGTTCTTGTGACCTTGTACCCGGAAATACCAAAACACCACACGATGTCAATACTGCCACAGGCGCCAGCCGGAAAATAATTTATCATTATTGCTTGCTCTTTGGCTTATAATAACACAAGTTTGTTAAATATTAAGTAGTTAGTATTATTTTCCGGCTGGCGCCTGTGCAACTGCCCAATTGTTGATGATGTCATCTAGTATTGTGCATTGGCGACGTCATGTATTGTTTTAGTACTTCTGGGTTCAAAGGTCACATGACAACTGACCAACCCTATCCCACTGACACTATACTCATTATTGTTCGAAACAGAAGCGAAATGTGATATTTAAATAACATATGCACCATTCTATCATCTTTAACAAATAAATATGCATAGAAAATTCCCCTATGATATAAAGAACAAATAAATTGCAGCAGGAAGAAATATTGTGCATAAATTTTTTTTTATCTTTTGGGTGACCACTGAAGCTAAACTTAGATTTGACTCGTAATGTTATACTATAAGAATAAATGTATACATGTACTTGAAATGTTTAATTGGTGATTAACTCCACAAAAGTACATTAATGAAAACTCCATATATGTTTTACTTAATCGTCTGTATTGATATCCTGTATATATTTAATTTCAGATGGATGGAAGCCTTGCAGAAATCCATCAGCAGATGGGTCCGAGCTGACGAAGCCTGAGAGAACAAAACATGGCTACTAAATACTTATAAATTTGACTTGACTGCTGTATTGTTGTATATCATCAATTTAACCAAAGATCTAACAGTATACTTTAACAAGATCTCTTAATTGTATGTAGTATTAGCGTGGTTCTAATTGAAAGTCAGACTTTAATGTATTATGTAAATTAGTGATGCATTAAGTTAACTGTATGAGTGACAAAATAGTAGGACTAAACACTAAAAGCATTACACTGTACTACTGGTTAACAAGATCTCGCATGTTTGTGGTACTCGCGTAGTTCTAATCAAAGAGTTTTAATTAAAACTGTGTCGTGTACATTATCGATACATTACGCTAGTGGTACGAGCGACACTATTACAGGACTTCAAACTGAAGAGCATTATTGCTAAATGTTGCAGACTTACGGATTGTTATTGACTGTGAAAAGTTTAGTAAATGTAAGAAAGCACTTATAAATGCCACACTTGTTTAAACAGAAAGTGACAAGTAATGAATGAATGAATGGTGCTGTTAATTGATTGAATGCATATATGCAAGTTTTTTGTGCGATCTTGTGGCAGTTGTTGAATTGCTGACTCGGCAAGTCTGTTGGTTATCGCTTTATGCACGAACAGTCTTGTTAAATAGCTAAGTTTGTTGCTCGAGGCACAATTGAACAATAGAATTTCAGTCATGAAAGAGTTTCACAGAGTTGCTATAATACAACTTGCAGGACTAATTTGATTGCTACAATACTATAAAGTCAAAAAAACGGCTTCTACAGAATTTGTTCTGTTTAGAATCACACCTGCTATGACTCAATTAAACAGGGCATTACCGAATGCTTTGACAAATACTTGTAAATAGACACAATTAATCTTGACTATTATTTAATAAATTTGCCCTGCGTTTTTGTACAAAGAATTCCATAACTGAGTTGACATTATCCAATCATGATCATAATGTTGTTATAATATATATGCAGAATATGCAGAATAAGATTTGAGATTGTGTCTGATGAATTTATTAAATTTATGTGTTGCTTATCTAATACAATCTTTTGCTCATGTCAGAATCTGAATATTGTACTGCACTTTGTCATTTCTATCTGCAGATGCTTATAGTAATATTCATTAGTCATTTTGCGCAAATGCTACGTATTATTTTATTGAATTGTATATTAATTAGCGTGAAATCTCCATGCAAAGTTTACGAGTGAATATTGTATTTTTAGTTTACTTCATTGTCGAGAAGTTTTTGGTGACATGCATATTGTTAGTCATTGTGAACTGTGATTTTGATAAAGTATTGTGTCGAATATAATTATGCAATCAACAAAATGTGTTACATTTTTAGTTGGCACAATGCTGTAGTATTAGTTACAAATATTTTAATAACTATTCCGTGGTCAATGTGCAATACTGTGTTTTAAATTTGTTAACTTTTACAAATATTTTATAATTTCCAATAATCATGTAATTCCGTGATCTGGTTGAAGCAGGTTTTCAGCTAAATCAATTTTTTATCAATTTTTCAACGATTTTTTTATTCCATTCCTGAGTGTGCGGCTAATCAGAATATTATACTGTATATTTCATTGTTTATGATTATTTACTTGCATTTGTATTGTTGCACAAAATTTACAATTGTACATTTTAATGTACTTATGGGTCATTCCACTTAGTGAATCATTGTAAGATGGCATATCAGTATTAAACACACATAGTCAGCTCATAGTCAGTAATTATTTCAATCGTTTGAATAAGATCTGCATTTTTTAACTTCTTTTTGTTTGAATCACCCATGAAGGCCTAGTAAACTTCTTTCAAAGCAATTCATAAATAATTCTTTAGGCGCAAAATTGTTATATATCAAATATATATATATTTATATTATGAATTCATTTTGGTGTCATATATCAAAAACGAAAAATTATATTACACTGCCATTTTTATCCACCTACTTCTCCATAATAATGAATAATGTTAAAGAAAAATATTCTGCATAGTTGGAACTTTATTAGATCTGATATTTGTTATTCTGTTGTGAATATGACATTCCATGTGAAATATGACTCCACCGAATATAATACATGATAGTGATATTGTCTTAGGTTTGCATTTGTCTAATGTACTTGGAAATAAACAGACTTAAATATCACTGAAAATTGTATTTTATATATAAAGAAAAACGAGAAAAAGACTGGGAGACTGGGACCGAACTAAATTAGATTCTAATTAATTTAATGAATCATCTAACACAAATTTCTTTGACATGTATTTGTGTCATTTAACTGTGAACTAATTTGAGAGTAAGGGGAAAACAGTGGCCAGCGCAGATTTGCAATTATTCTAGTGGGGGGGGGGGGGGGGGGGGGTTGTGGAGAGAGATGGGGTGAAACCTCTTGAGCCACAATATATCAATTCAATTCAATTCAATTCAATTCAATTCAAGTTTATTTCAGACAAACACACGTTTCATTTTCATGCATACATGTACAGTCCATATATACTATAAACTACTTGAAGTACATATAACTTGTGCTGTTATTTAATCTAGTTAATATGATATGACACATTTTGATTTAGTCCACAGACTAGATGAGATTGGACGGTATACACAGTATAGATACAAGTAAAACATAATTAAGTACTTATCATATACCAAAAGGAGAAATATAACATAAATTAAGAGGACAAATATAAAATGTAGGCCTTTGTTTTTGAATTTGTACCACCCAAGGATTAATTTTAAATTTGTAAAAAGAATCAGTAGTGTTTTCTCTACTGAACAGCTGAAGATCCAGCCAGTTGTGTCGCGCCAGGTCATTACCTGACCTGGTTTCATTACCTCAAGTGACCCACTTAGCGCCATACTGCCTGCCACGCGGAGGGAATCTTGTCTTTAAGCCATGAAAGTCGGGTTTATAGGGGCGGGCCGCATGGCCACAGCTCTTTGTAGAGGGTTTATATCGTCAGGTATCTCATTTTAATCACGATTTTCTTGAATTTAGTCAATTTATGCCTTTTTAAAGCTTCTCTGACCACTGTCAATGCACCGATCATCTCCCTGATGCAATGCAGCCGTGGCGCCTCATTTGCATGCCGCAGCTCATTTGCATACCAAAGTGAAAGTAGGCTAATGCTGATTTCGCTTTCTTTTAAAGCTCTTGTCAAACCCACTGATGTCCTAGCCAGTGATGTCAACAGGACAAAATTACGCTCTATAAGGGTATGTTGAATATATATGCATGAAAGAGAGCTCCGTTTTGCCCAAAATTATACATTGTTATAAATGATAAGTTAATTATAATATTTTAATTATTACATATTTAATTTTCAGGAACTTGGAGTGCAAACCACCCTGGATAACAGAGAAGTTGTCAGCAAAAACGAAGTCATATATTTAGCAGTTAAGCCTTATATTCTTCCAGAAATTCTTAAAGAGGTAATTTAATAATTTATTGGTCCAAGTAAATTTTGAAATTAAATTTGTATCTATATAGATGCAATGGAATTGTTGCAAAAATATATAAGACAAGAGCATATCAAAATCCAAATCTAACTTTGCGAACATGAATTAGTTTAAAATGCAATTGATCAATAGTAACATGCATATACAGTGGGGAGAGCGTCAGGTGACTTAATCCACATAGGATTATATCATGTTGCTGTATCATTACATGTAATCTCACAAGGATTACATGCTGATAAAGTATTTATATATATAAGTACTGACATTTTCATTTTTCCCACAGGTTAGAGATATCGTTTCAAAACACACATTGTTTGTGTCAGTGGCCGCAGGTGTGACAATAAATACCATTGAGAAGGTTAGTGTAGCATGTGATCTTTTTATTATTTTTTTCTTAAGCTCTGCCCTGTGCATACTGACTATAGTACAGCTGTTCGTATCAGGATTTTTTTTTACTTACGCAGAATTTTTGAAAATGCTTAGACAATGATAATATTGTTTCATTTCAACATCACAGGAAGTAGGCCCAGAAGCCAGAGTCATCAGGGTGATGCCCAATACACCGGCCGTGGTGCAGACGGCTGCATGTGTCTTTGCACGAGGGTCAAGGGTTGATGATGAGGATGCAGACATGGTGACAGAGATGCTAAACTGCGTTGGATTGGTCGAAGAAATGCCTGAGAATCTCATGGATGCTGTGACAGGGTTGAGCGGCAATGGACCCGCTTATGTAAGCTAATTTGATTTAATTTTATGACTTTCACAATTTGTCTTGTTTACAATGGAAGTTTGCGATGTCATCCTAGGTTTAGGTTTGGATACATGTAAAAGACTACCTTTGTATGTTTTTAATTCTTGTTTTCTCTTTTGTTTAAAGCAAATGTTTTCTTACCTTTTATTAATTTTTATTTTCATAGAATGATACCTATATTGTTTAAAATACTTTTGTACCTTCAGTATTATTAACAGGTGACTCTGCATATAAAACTATTAGTTCATCAGTCACCTGAACAGTTTTTTTTTTCTCTCTCTCTCTATCTCAGATATGGATAAATAGCAATTGGTTTATGCACTGCATATATATTTATTTATTCTTTAATTTCTTTTGTTTTCAGGCTTTCGTCATGATCCAAGCCTTGGCGGATGGAGGGGTTAAGATGGGATTGAACAGAGACCAAGCGCAACGATTGGCCGCCCAGACTCTCTTGGTAAATGTCACGTAAATTGTAACCAATAGCGGAGTTGCTTGCATTATAATGCAATTATGTTCAAGGAGGCGAAGGGGCAATGCAAAATATTCTTAGAAAAAGATGGTGATAACATAAGTGACACATTTAACCTTTCATTCAGCATTGTGTTCAGTGTTGTGTATTACCATTATATTGGACATTTATCATCACCATCTGCATCTCTGCCAGCCACAACTTTGCTAACAGGCTGGGGTGGATCCAGGAATTGCTGAGGAGGGGGGGGGGGTACAATGTTAGTCAGCACTAAAGATGAAGCGCTACGGATATTTAAACTGATGCAATTAATTTTGGTGAACTAAAGGGGGGGATGTAGGCTCCTTAATTGGATCCACCTATGTTGTACCCAAATTTGTTGGGAACATGCTGTTAACTGCAGGTCACTTTCACCATTATGTCACTGTGAATCACTTTCACTATTATGTCAATTTCACATGTCAATTTTTCAAATTTCAGGGAGCAGCAAAAATGATCTTGGACACGCGGCGCCACCCAGAGGAATTGAAGGACGAGGTTTGCTCACCAGGGGGCACCAGCATTCACGCTCTGCACCAGTTGGAAATATCTGGCTTCCGAGCTAGTTTGATATCAGCAGTAGAGGCGGGAACACAACGATCTAAAGAAATTGGGGCGAAATATCACGGGGATCTCAATGGAACTAATTACAGTGATGATGAAAGTGTTGAAGATTAATTGTATAGTACAAAAATTGTTATTGGGTTTTATAGAATGGCCGAGAGGCCTTTATCACCAACTGCGCGCTGACTATTGGTTGTTGACGTATATGTGTTTATGTCATCACTGTGTATTGTGTAATATGTAATTTAATTACGAGACATTTATTACATTTTTAGCTTCTCAGATCTGCTAATATCATGATGATAAAAATTATGCAGAGAGGAAAACAAAATAACATGTCCCAATGTTATTTAATATGGAAATTATTTTGGGATTTTTCGCCTAACCCATTAAAAATTGCCCTGAGAGGTTCGGAGAAGCTAAAGATCAATTGTTGATGTACCTCACTGATAATGAAAGCATTTAATACACGGGACCTTGTGTGGTTGAGTAAATATATGCTATGTTCTATGTACATCTCGGCGAGAGTAATACATGAAAGGTTTAAGATATGATATGAGACATGCAAACAATTTCTGTCTTTTTTTTTCTGCTTCACTTGACACTTATTCATTATATCGATAATGAATAATGTCATTTTTTAAGAGAACTCATTTTGTTAGGTGTTAAGAGGTGTTAGATTCTTTACAATTAATCATATACTGCATGGGTCTGTATGTAATCTAATTTGTAAACATGATATTGTGATTATGTATGTATATTGGAGACTCCTGTATCTTATCGTTTTCTTCTGTTTCATTGTGCCATATAAATTATTTCAAATTAGTTATCTCGTTCATAAGAATTCCTCTTCTAACAAAATTTCACAAATCAAATGCTAAATTAATGATGTCATCTTTTAGATATCTCACTTCGTGGCTGCTTTGACTTGAATTTGTAAAATGACCATCCATGTTAGGAGTAAGGTGCAGCATTTACAGGGTGGGGAATTTGTTGGGGGTAGGATTACGACGGAAGTGCTTGTGGTATAAATTGTTACAGCCTAACCTGCTTATTACGAACTACTTTATTTACTCGAATAAATGCCCCCCTCAAATGGAAGCCCAGAGTAGCTGCCTTCCCAAAAAAAAATAAAGGCCCCCTCCCCCTAGTCCAACAGCCTGCATATATCATCCTGTCTTTTCATTTAGTCTTTCTCTGAGTTGCTGTCCTACACTGCCCTTAAAATAATAGAGGCCCACCTCAAATAGAGGCCTGGTTGAGATGTCCTCCAAAAAAATAGAAGGGTAGGCTTTAATTAGAGTAAATATGGTATTTGTGTGAAGGAGTTCGCATTATAACCAGGTTGCAGTGTCTGGTTTAAAACCTTGGTAACTGTAAGGGCTGTTCCATTTAAAAGGGGGGGGGGGGACCAGAAAATTTTGAAAAAGAAGAGGGGGGGGGGTCTCCAAAAGAGGGGGAGGGGGAGTTGGTTCATCAGAATTTTCATAATATCTTAATGTAGGAAAAAGGATGGGGGGGGGGGGGGTCTGAAAATGTTCTGGTCCACCCACCCCCCCCCCTCTCGTTTTTAAATAGGACGGCCCTAAGGAAAAACCTTTCTTATGTCTACAATGAATTTGTTATAACTGGAAGTTGTTATGTGTTTGTTTTAGATCAATGTGTCCAACTCTTCAAAGTAGGATACATTTTTTTGTTATTTTAGTGTTATAGAAGCATAAATAAGTGCAATACGCGTGTACTTATTAGTTATCCCAGCCCTCTGAAGAGCTATGTGCCACTCCATACTCTCGAAACATTCCATCATGAGTAAGGCTAAAATCCCATGAATGAGCAATTGAACAAACATGGAAATTGAATGATGAATAAACACATTTTATTTTTTCGTAATACTGTACACGTCTTGTATTATTGCTGAACATTGAATTGAATCGTTTGGATGTTTGTATACAGTCAAATACGACAATCATATGATAATAGCTTGAATCTTATCAATTTATTGAAAATATACCTCTGCAAGAAACATTGTCATAAACTCAGCATTGGAAATAAGGGTAACAAATTTGGATATTATCTGTATTTAAAAAAGGAAACTCCTAAGGAAATAGCTTTGAGCAAAATGCAGTTGTATATTAAGTACTTTGGGAATTTCTATGACATCCATAACTGTCTTATATAATATGTAGTGCATTGCATCAGAATCATATGAACACTACCGTTTAAATACAATCCCCTAGAAATTAATACATGATATATATTTATAATTATGGAATTTTTACAGCAAAATAATCTTACCAACAAATAGCACGACTAGCTAACAATGTGTCATGTCCAACACCTCGATTAATATTCAGGTATGGGATTGATTGTGTAAAATTGTACATTGCAGGGAGCTTAGTGCCAAGTCAATTTGATCTTATCATTGATCTTATATATAATATATTGGATGTAATTATTCCCCCCTAGACTAAGTACAAAAATCCCTGTGTAATTGTATGCATTAAGCTGTGTTTAACCATTCAGTAAATATATCCACTTGAACATTTCACTAACTTTCGACGATACATCAATTAGCATAAAACACATTACATCAGCAGCGAGTTCTGCACTAATTTCTAGTTTCGGTGGTAGCAAGAATACATCTATAATAAGTCATCATTGCTGCGAATAAGAGAAATGCCTATAAGCATATATTTATTAATGTGTGTATTATGCGTTAACAAATAGATTGGAGTAACAAAAACTTACAAAATTGTAAAGAAATACAACAAATATATATATTTACTACTCAAAAGAATACGTATTTATTCCTCACATAGATGCTGCACACAGACAGCACCCATCAAAAATTGACTGAATTGGATTTCACACAATCATTTTGCATATAATAGTTATATGTAGTACATGTTATTATTTCATATAAATGATAAACCCATATTAACATTAACAGTATGCTCACTTCATTTCAATATATTACATTTATAAAGTATTACTGATCGTAAGAAAGTGAAAAAATATAATTTATAACACTTTTACAGATATTATTTTAAAAATACAACAAAGATATGTAACAATCTCAAGTTTGACTAATCTATTAAATTATTTTCACTCTCTTGGGGCATACCATACTATAACATTACACACAAGAGTTAATAACTCAGTTTATAATTAATTCAGAAAATTCATTAAGTATTTTCATCAGACATTTCACTTCCCTATTAATTTTTTATTTGAACGCAATAAACTTTCAATGGCAAATGTTTTAACAACATAACAATAGAGTATAATTTAACATCTATTTAAATCAGTCTAATTTCTAAAATACATTTTACTGTATTAATTTAAGTATTTCCATATTATTAAATAAACCCAGTACAATAATTATGCAATGGGAGACTTTTCAGTCAACAGGGGGAGCCCTGTGCTGGTCCTCACTTCCATTGTGACATCATCAATGCACTTAATGACCTGATTGTGTGATGAAATCATCAAACAAGCTTCAGGACTGGCATATAGCTCCCCCTGTTGACTTGACAGTTCCCCATTCATAAATAAACGAACAAGCTCAAGCTATATGCTATTTTAGAGGAAATGCATTGCATATGACTCAATAATGTATTACGCAAACAGATTACTCGTATACTTTATGCACACATTTCCCAACAGTGTAATCAGTTGCACAATTTACACTAGATTAAGTTAAGTCTTACACATGCGTACAATGGTCCTTGAAACACAATAATAACAATTACATATTGACATATAATATTACACTATAAATGAACATTACAGTAAGTCATGTCACAGCTCGAATATTTTGATATGTTTTTAAACAGCTTCATACATCAGTATCTCAAGTAATACTTAACAAGTATAAGCTAATATATGTATATATAATTAATCGACTTAGCAGCATTTAGAGTTAGATGGTGTGGATGTATCCGATGAACTCCCTAACGTGACTTTTTCACGATCGATATTATCTTCCGTGTATTTACTCAGCGCTTGGTCATTTTGCAAAATCTGGAAAAAAATTAAAATTAATTATAACAGATGAATTAACATAAATTTTAATAGTTCGCAATTACGATGTCATTGAACACTAGCTACAGCGTCTGCATTTTGAATTTTCTGTAATCAGTAACCTTACATTAAATCAAATTTTTTGATCCCCATATATAAGCTGGAATGAGGTCATCCTAATATGAGCTTCGCTGTACTGATTTACCACTAGACTAGAAATTTAAAAAAAAAATTAAAAAAAAACAGTTACCTTGGCAACTAAATTCCTAGCAGCTTCGTCGATATTGATATTTTCTTTAGCGGAAGTCTCAAACCATGAGATGAACCCCTTGTCTCGGCAGTACTCGTCCATCTGGGATGAATTGCTTACAAGACCTTCTTTGGCTTGATCACACTGTGAATAAAAAATAATAAGAGTTCATAAAATATGGAAATTCACAGAGATACATAATCATCTTTATAAATAAAGACACAGCCATAGGAAATTAAAACGAATAAAATAAAATAAAAATATTATAATAATAAATTTTAGTAAAATAAATCAAATGAAGACGGACAATTCTCATACCTTATTAGCGAGTAGCACACAGGGCACTTGACTGCCATCTGGTAGCTGAACTTTGCTGTCCAAATCGTTCTTCCATTTCAAGACCGCATCAAACGTAGATGCGCGAGTTACGTCAAACACAATGAAGGCTCCAACCGCCTCCTTGTAGTAAACCCGAGTCATGTTCCCGAAGCGCTCTTGTCCTAGAAAAGGTTAATTGCAAGTTCTGATTTTAAAAGTAATTCAAGTCTTAAAGTGCACTTCTGCAAGCTACATCAACATAAGATTTTTAAATTTTGCGCAGAAAATCACTTGTCCTGTAAAATTAGTTTTTCATTTAAGAATAAATCTAAAGCATACTAAAGAATTTTACTTGACGTTTGTTATATTATTGTTAAAACAAAGCAGGAATACACAAAGATATAACACTTTCTTGCTCATCAATAGTTTGAAATACATATCATAATATACCTGTATAAAAATCTATAAAAATATAAAGAAGAATTTATAAGATATGATACTCTACCTGCAATATCCCATAATTGAAGACGGATCAAAGTGTCTGCATCCCAGTTTATGACTTTCAGGGCAAAATCGACACCTATCTATTTTATGTTAAGGAGGATTCGAATTGTTTTGAAAAATGGATAATCTTAATATTCAGAGAAGATAATTGAATCTATACACATTGCATGGTTACATTGTCTCAAAGCTATTAAATAGAAGCTTGAATAATGAATACACAGATGTAATGATGAAATGACAAGGTTTTGGGGTCCACACCATATAAAGGCATAAAATGTGGTTAGGGCTGTTCCATTTTAAAAACCGGAGGGGGAGGGGGGAGGATAACGGGAACATTTTCAGACACCCACTTCTTGATTTTTGACAGATTCCTTCCCCCACCCTCTTTTTTCTACATTAAGATATTAATACTGGTCAACCACCCCCCTCCCCCTTTTCTTCTCTTTTGAAACCCCCCCCCCCTCCCCTGTCCCCTTTTTCAAAAACCTTCCTGTCACCCCCCCCCCCCCCTTATTTTTAAATGGAACAGCCCTATTGTGAAAAAGAAGTTGTTTCATTATCTTAAAGTGACTTTCTGGCAGTATATAAACACTGGAAAACATATATTTGAGTCACATGACTCATTCAATGAAACTAAAAACATGTGTTACAAAGTATATTGCTATTATGTGTTCCTGTACTTGGTATAGTGTAAACATCGTTACAAAAACTAAGATCTTATCAGCACTTAATATTATTATCAGTATTTGATTATAATTATGTAAAATTTAATGTTATATTTATGTTGTGATCAATATTTGTTAAAACTTTACTGTTTGATCTGTGATTTATCTTTTATATATATCTTACTTCAAACATATACTTATGGCAACTGGGACCTTGAATTTTTAGCTATATTTCGCATATTATGTATAAAATAAGGAGAACCTGTTTATCATACTTTTGTAGAACTGTGTAGCTTTAGTTTGATTTAGTGAATAGAGCTGTAGTTATAATGTGACATATGTATCTTTTCTGATATAACCAATGTCAATAAAAACCATATATATAATGTTGTTAACAGGTGCAAAAAAAATCAAAAAGAAATGGTGCACCAAAAATGTATGACTGGCATAAGTTACCAAACAATAATATGAATGAAAGTACCAGACCAACGAACTTGGCACAGCATGACTTGCGAATTGATATCATCAAACGCCAATAGTGTATGACTGCAATCTGTCAAAAAAATAATAATCATGTTTTTGAAACTATTAGGTCGACAGAAAAAAAAACTGGCAGTATGCCATGAACCATGTGGACCAAGGTAAAGTAACAATGTACAATATAATTGACATAAAATTACAATAGACAAAAGTTGATATGCTAAACTAAATCTATTTTAGCATGTCAAGGATACCGTTGCTCTGTAATGCTGTGAGAAAAACTGATGAACGTAGCGTTTGATAATTGAAGTCTTTCCAGTACCAAGTTCTCCGATGACCAAAACCTTGTACAAATGTTCTTTCTTTTCTCCTCCTGTAGCCTATAAAAATAATATAATAATAATAATTTGTCAATTTTATGAATGTATGTCTTAATATCTCAATGGTACTGGTTCTGAAGCTTAGTCAGCTTATACGACCAGCTGCCAGAGACAGACGTAATGATGAGATGATAAGGCTGCTTGGAGTCCACACAATGTTACACATTTACCCCATGGCTGGGGTATTTTACTGCCTCAGCATAGACATCGAGTACAAGACACCTCCAATTTAACATCTCATGAAATCGACATCCAGCTGGGATGAAGCTCATGAAGACATTGAAGAGCGTTCATGTTTATTATGCTCCAGTACTAGCACATGCTTTTAAGATAGAGTGACAATACATTAGTATAAAAAAATTAAAATTTAGTTATGTACATTTAATAATTCCAAAACTGATAGAATTGTACACCATTTTATATGCAATGTGTTTTAACAGCTTTTGAAAATAGGGAGACAATTAACATCTCGTAACACCCTATACTTTAAGACATAATTAGCATGCAAAAAATAAATATAACTATCTAATGTGAATTTATTAATTGGAAACCTGTCGGTCTGCATGAACAAAAGGCAATAATTCCAACTGTATTGTACACCACTTAGAAACACTAACATTAAAATTTAGTTGGTATATGTACACACATGTATTGCATATCATCTGTATTCACAATTGTACATTTGTTACCCCACATATTTGGTTAAAATGAGAGTGAAATAACCGCCAATTTAACCTTGATGCACTGACATAACTGATAATATAGTATAACATTTCAACATGTCAAGTATGTGGATAGTACTTTCTTCATCATGATTTGGGACTCATGTACATTCATACCTATAATATAAAGATTAGTAAAAACCAATAAATAAATTTCAATCACATTAGTCAATCACTTTTATTGTGTATTATATACATGCAGCATTTTTTTTTATTATGATCCTTCAAGGCTTCATGATATCATTAACAAAGGAAGGCACATTCCTTAATTTTTTTTTTCTTCTAAAAGTCATTATAAATTATCTCATTGGTAACAGGATTATAGAGCTGCCATTCTGTATAGTAGATCTATAGTAACTAGTGTATTGCAAAGAGTGACTATATATTACGTAACATTAAATAATGACGAACTGATCTACAAGGAGACATTCCACTTGTCAGATGCTGCAACATAATATTACACAGGATTCTAGCTTGTATCTAGTGCTCGTATTATATCAGACAGTGATGGAAAGTAAAATGGAAATATCAAAAGCCTCTCGAAAGTCACACAATGCACCTGAATAACATGAACTATGACCTGGGAACAACATGCACATGAACGCATTACACTATAAAATGTACTTTAACTTACCATTTTAAAGAGTTGAAAATTCACAATACTCCTGAGAAAGTGTAGGAAACTGTTGCAGCAACTAGCCGGTCGAATCACATGACGGACATCACACAAAATAGGTTATTAGGTCGTGGACTTGATCATAATCTGTCATATGACACGGGCGACACGCTTTAATGATCTCCAGTGATCCTAAAGTTTTCCCTGGCGGTCGATGTGCGAACTACAATTTCGCCTCTTTTAGGAGCAGCAAAGAAATTGTTTAGAATATACGTTTCAATGCTTTTACTAATTATACACCCAATCTAGCATACATCTTATCATATGAGGCACTAAAAAATATTCATAAATCAATCTAAATGCACAACAATAAACTATAGCGTTAAATTTCTCAGAAACATTTTTACCTGGATAACCTATCAGCGCCTCATGGGAATCACTGTCGTGACGTCATCCCTAACCAAGGGTGTTTCCCAGGAATGTTTTGAAAATCAGGGACATTTCCACGTGGACAATCTGCAATGATTTGGCACTTTTAAGAATTAATGCTTTGCAAAATGGACCGTGCACATGGAAATTAAGTAAAGGTATACATCTTTTCACGAACTGTCATGTTTTTAAATGCAAGAGGTTTCACTTAAATGTCAGATGAAGTTGTGAAGTTTGTTGAGCTGAAGCTAGCTAGCTGACATCTTGCATGTCTCAAATCACAAAATGGCAGCTAATTTAAGTTTATGACATTGTGACTTTTGTGTGTGCACATAAAAGGTTTCATCACAGACCTTTTCATGAATGCCATTTACTGATATCACCATTGCTACTTGGTGTTTGTCCATATGAAAGGGCCTGGAATATGTGACGTTGTCCTAGAAAAATGGGGCGTGGTTTGACAACTTCATATCATTAACATTATCATGAGTCATGACATATATGACGGTCATATCATGACATGATGTGACATGACATGATGTGTGGCATTATTTTCATCACTGATGTGATCAGTAACCTTTGAAGGTTTATCTGAACCTGTAAACCACACAATAAAAGTTTATGCATTTTCTTGGGAAAAAAATATTATAATTTATAGCCTCTTCCACCATTGTTTCTTGTGTGGCTTTTGGCATGTTATTGTGACGTCACAGTCAAGCAGCATTTGTTACCTCATTTCAGTTTCAGAAAGGGGCACTAATTTTGTCTGTCTAGATCAGTATTATCAGAGACCTTATATCTAGATATAAGGTCTTTGGTATTATCATTGGAAATATGTGAGTTTGGCAAAGAAAAGGAGCACACAAATAAATGTGCATTGGTATTCAGAAGGGTATTTGTTTGTTATGAGGAATGTCCAATATTAACATGTGAAAATTCTGTTCAGTTATATTTAAAGCTGCATGTGTTCATACCTGTCAACACATCCCAAAAAAATACACTGACTATGTTGCTGCAATGGACAGTAACTGACACGAAAGTTGTGGCGGATCCAAAACATTCTGACAAAGAAGACTTGTAGATTTGAGACATTTGGATCCGCCCCTGGTTGTCGTTATTAACGCCATCAAGTCTATTGGCGGCCACAACTTCCGTGTTGGTTACTGTGATTGACTCACCATAACCTACAATGACGTGGTTTTGATGTTATAATAATGATGCAATTCATAAAAAAATGCAAGAAAATATTGCAACGAATCGTCGACGATATATGTTAATCTATAATATTATATATGTAGCATCTTTTGATCTATTCTTTTTCAGCTTGACAGGGCATGCCAACACTCCGCTCAGGGCTAACGTACAAAAATCCTTTCACCACGGCGTCCAGCGTAGTCCAACAGCAAATAAGCATAAACATGGACGGTGATCGGGACAAGGTCAAAGACACTCGGCGCGATAGCAAAGAGGGCAAAGAGGGCAAAGACGTCAAACGCAAGATGGATCCAACCGTGGTCACTGTACACTTCGGCATTTTCCTCTATGCAACATGTTTCTTCATTCAGAACAGTACTTTACCTGTAAGTATGGTGTATCCTTCTATAACAGGCTAACAGCACAATGCAGCACATAATATTACTGCTATCAGTACTGCTGCTATAGTATACTGGTTGATAAATATAATTTTTTTCTGTATGGTACACACAACTGCATTTGGCCTCCTGAGGCTTGCTTAATGACATATATAAATGCAGTTATTAACGACTAGACTCCCACATATTAAATGTTGAATTCATAATAATTTTTGCAGTGCAAAACTGACTTTCTGCAAACTGCAACAGCTAGTGTCCAAAATAAGGAGCATTGGATTGTTTTTCTGGTGGTGGTTGTTCGCAAAATAGGCGGCACTGCAGCAAAACTCTCAGTGTATGTTCACATAGCACACGAGCATCATAAACTGATAAAGGCTGTTCAAGAATAACTGTCACAAATGTAGTTAGGCATCTATAGCGATAGCAATAACCTTATTTGAACTTGTTTACTGGGGGTTAAAAAGCCATGCAAATCCTATCCTGCTATCTGTACACTAAATTCCAACTGTTGAACCAAGCATGGTTAATTGCCCATAGCTTATTTCTGTTCGCACTGACAACCAAGAAGCTCTTCACATTACATCATGTTAACCACTTTCATCTATTTCAGTACCTAACAAAGAAGCTTGGTGTGGACCCTGTCATGTTCGGCTACTTGGAAACGACCTTTGCCCTATTCCAATTAGCCGGTGGTCCTCTATTCGGACGTTATGGCGACTTATTTGGGAGTGGCTCGGCGTTAGCCCTCGCCTTCACCTCATCTGCCTTGACCTATGGCCTTTTGGGAATGTCCTACAGTATCCCGATGTTGTTCTTTTCACGTGTACCTAGCCTTTTTATGCACGCTATGCAAGGTAATATGAACACACTGTAATACGCCCTTTTCACGCGGCAGCCATGTTGGCAGTGTTGCCTCATTGACCTCTCTTTGCACTCATATAGTATTAGTACGTCATCAGTAGACAATGGCCATGGTGAGGTTACAAAGTGCAAGAACAATTGAGAAGTAATGATGTGATATTACATAATCAAAATGAGGTCAATGAGGCAAAAGTACCAAGATGACTGCAGTGTGAAAAGGGCGTAAAAGCTTAATACTAAATTCCCATATTTAAAATTTAACGATTAACACTATACTCTGTTCGGACTTAACTCGTTAATTGAAAGTATTTATCATGCAGAAAATTTACCTAACCAAATTATTGAATTTATAATAACGCATCACACTATGACTTGTCAGACTTGATATCTAGTAGACTACAAATGGCTTTACTTGAATTTACTAATTCACGTTACAGTATTAGCTTTTTTACATATAGACTTCCCTTTCAGTGAAATTACTTTCTCCTTTCACTATGATGCTGTCTATTTCCAAATTTGCTATTACACAGCTGTTAAAATTGGCAAATAAGAGATTTTAGTGACAAATTGGCCCAATGCCACTCCAGCAAGCTCCAGTAAATAAGTCGATATAGGGCTCCGAACTAGCAAATCAGCAGAGACCCAAACATGATATTTTTAAATGAGCTGACCCTGCCGTGACATGATCTGACCACGACCCCTGGCCAATTGGGTCCGGCCTTCAACTCAAAGGGTAAATTTTCATTGCAATGGATACAACTACTGTGAACCACGAGGGTTTGTTTATTCTAGAAATGGTCCGTATACAATAGGGCTCTGTAACGATACGCATACCGACTCTCGTATCGGTAACTCCCGTCCGGACCGAATACCGATACAGCCACCTGTGTATCATACAGTGTATCAAATCCAGAACATTTCTACTGTTGTCTGCCACCATGAATGAAGGAATCATGTCTGCAGATCTAATAGCATTCAGACTTGCTACTGAGTTCACACCTCAGCTAATTGAACGTCACTCTTACACTGGTTGTTGAATTGCAATTAGTAATGGTACCCTGAAGAAAATCCTTCACAAGCTCACAAATTGCAACTGCATATTTTAGTCTTTGAGTTAAATGAAAGTATTTTTACTTAACTGCTTAACACTTTACCAGCGTTAACAGGGTGATTTTGAATTTACATGGCCAAAGAAATCCTATGTAGTCTGCCAAAATGCACTGATTAAATAGCAATGGAAACATTTTAAGTACTCAACTTCAATTTTACACTTTGCTGCTTAAGATAAGGATAGTGCTAAACATGGAGTATTGAATATCATCACAAAAATATTAATTTATTATTAACTCAGTTACTGGTCAAGCCATATGAAAATGCCATTGGATATTCTTTCTCCAGTCTGTAACACTTAGTTGCCAATATGCGTATCATGATATGTATCGTTTATCGAAACATTTGTATCATGATACCTATCAGTGTTCGAAATAAGGTGTTCTGGAGTGGTTGTCCACCGGACAACTGGGCCAAAATTTCTGGTTGTCCGCTCAGATTTTCAGCTGTCCAAAAAAAAATATCTGTCAGTTGTCCGATGGAAAACCCCGTGGTTAAACATGGTTGTCCGGCTGACAATTTGGTTGTCCCAGACAACTGGAAACCCCTTATGTCGAACACTGTGTATCATATCGAAAAGAATGTATCGATACAGAGCCCTAGAATACAATAATTGAAGCTATTAAAAGTGATTATGTGGTATGTACAATGTTTTCACACTCCATATGAGTGAATATCATACACAGCGAATGGAAGACAAGCCCATCTAATGTTTCTGTTAATTTGACAGCTCTGACCACGTGGGCCGCATGAATATATTATGATAATACCCCAACTTTGTGGGATTTGCCTGGGGTACCTTTCCTGGGTGCCCAATGCCAAATGTCAAGTCTCATGTCACATAGCTGTATATTATATTATATTTATGTACCTTCTACTTAAACTTTACATTCACCAATTCAATGACCGTGATCATGCCTGTGCAGTCTTTTCCGAATACAGATTGCAAACGATGATCAGTGATAATTATAATTTTGTAATCGACACATATTTTCCCCTCAGCGGCACAGATGGTGATCACGGATGTCAGTGATAAACAATCAAGAGCCGAATCTCTGGGCAAGTTGGGTGTGTCGTACGGAGCAGGTGTCGTGGTGGGGCCCTTTTTGGGGGGCTTGATCACGAAATATGCAGGGTGAGTTATATAGAGAAAGTACAAAGGGCGTGGAATATGATGTTGCAAGGCTGTGGAAATCTATGGGTCAATGGCGAAAATGCTTTTGGGGTTCAGTTCTGTCAAAGTCTACGTGGTTGCGCTAAGTTGATTCGATTTTAAGTTCTGTTGTTGTCACCCTGTGTCATGTTGTCACCCTTTGTGTTTGTGGGTATTTGCAGTGAGTATAAACACCTCTTATCTAGTGTAGGATATTTCCTTTTGTGAGCTATGGATAATAGTTTGCCAGTGCTTTGATGGTACCTAAAATACAGAGGATGAGGAGAGCCTGAAACTCTGCAATTCCTGGCCGGCTGTCATGTTCTAGTACACAATTTTATTCTTTCGACTCCCTGCTGATAGGTTAACAAGCACAGAAGAATGTCCTTTTTGATTAACATGAAAACTTAATGACAATGAGACTATGATTATGGCCTTATTTGGTGTTTGCAGGGAGTCAGATGGTTCTAACTGACGTCACCCCTTCCAAACGTCGGGCCGATGCTCTCGGTAAACTCATGATGCCTTTCGGGTTAGGCATGGTAGTGGGACCTTTCTTAGGTGGTCAACTCGTCCGAAATTTTGGGTAAGCGGTGTTCGGAATTCTTGCTTGGTGTGGTCCTGTTCTGTGCCTGTCTGGTCTGTGGTTGTGGTGAATTAGTGTAATGTTTTGAAAATTGGTGGACCTTTATTTTATTCAGTTTATCGCTTGGTCTATTGTTAGTTTTCGATTCTTGCGCAGTCTTTGTATGCTTATATAGTATTAGTATCTTATTAAACTATACAGCTTTAACTACGATAATGGTAATGAAGAAAATATTCTCAATTTTAGATGCTTTGTTACCGTCTAAATTATTTGAACTTTGCTGGGGTTGACAGATAATCATAGCATGCAGTTACTATTCCTATGTATAAATAAGTCAATGATTTCACTACAAGATACAAAATAATAATGTTATGTGGAATGGGGAAATAGAGCATGCTTCTCCTAGCCAATGGCTGGTACAAAATTTCAATTAAGTCTTTTTAAGACATTGAAACAATGAATGAAATGTTGAGCTGCATACACCATACTAGTGGTATAGCAGTTTCCTACAGATACAACAAACTACACCCTATCACTCATCATCTTTGTTGTGACATAGCATTGCATGTGGTTAACAGTTCCGTGCCCTTTGTACAAACCTTTTCTCAAACTTTTATGTTTACATTCCCCTAATTACACTGTCTCTGTCCGTATCGGTGGCATTAACAAATAGAAAACATCTATAAGGCTGGCCAGTTCTTGTGTGACCTTGTACCCAGAAGTAATACGATACATGACGTCACCGATGGACAATACTAGATGACGTGATCATGTATTATATTAGTACTTCCGGGTACAAGGTCACACGAGAACTGGCCAGCCCTCTTCCGAGCAAATAACAATGTAATGTGTATAGATGAAATCAATCTTCCACATCAAACAGACTACATTAATTAATACAGTGCATGTAAAAGTTTTCACTCTCGCAATTCCAAATGGTATGGTACATGTAAAATAGCATTGTAAACTTGTCGTAAAACTGTTCAATCTTGTGCAGTCGATAATTAAGTCACTATAGGAATATCTATCCAGCAAAGATTAACTAGACCTTTTTATGAACACCATTAACTGTTCTTACCTTGCATTCATCACAATTTCATGATGTAGGCCTAATATGTTGATGTTGCAGAGAACAGACAGCAGCCCTCGTTGCAGCAGCCATATCAACCATAAGCATCTTCATCACCTTAGCGTTGGTCCCACGAAATACCAAGAAATCCACATCTACACCAGCAAAAGAAAATCCACAATGTAAGTCTAAAACATAGGCTGCTGAAGCAGCATACCCTCAGCAAATTTTAACAATGGCATGATGTAATGGCATGATGGCATGAGTTAGACAAAGTTTCGAGCTTTTCGACTAATGCAAAGATTTCCTAATTGGATGAATGAGCAATTTCTTTTAAATGTTATGTAACTTTGGTTCAAGTTGTGCAATAATTTGACTGTTTACTGAACATGAAATTACTTTTATCCTTATTTGCATCAGGATTAATTTGTCAAGTGAGCTATTTCAGTCAGTAAAAAGACTCCATGAAAACATTGTTGTACATAGTATTACATATAAATCATTTTTTTGTAACGCAAAATCATATGTTGTTGGTTTACATGATACAGATAAACGTTATTTACAGAATAAAAGATTTAAAATACATGATAAAATCATTGTGTACATCAGAAATCAAAAAAAGTCCAGATCGCTGTGAGATCAATATGTGATTACAGATCATTTGCACAACTAAACAGCTGCCCTGCATCTACTTTTGGTTTGAACATATTTATTTAATTTTACCAATGAGCCAAAGGCTCAATAACCGGTTCAACCTTGGTTAGTATAATGTGCAAACTGTACAAAAGACCTGTGGCAGGAGGTTTACAAGTAAAAACTGGATGAATAATTGACCTATTGATGAACTATTACAAATAGGCTAGAATTGAACTAAAATCGATTTGTTGATGAAATAAATGATATTGATTGGATGATTATATCAGAATTGGTATCTGTGGGCTGAGATTTGTCTACTTGCCATTTGTTGTTGCTGTATATACTTACCTGAAAATGTTTCTTTTCCAGCTGCAAAATCAATCATTGATCTAGCAAAGTGGCGATCCATCCTGTCTAACCCAGAAGCGTTGAAGTTGCTCGGAATCAAAATTGTCATAGGTATAGGCTGGTTTTGATGATTATAGAGTTCTCAGATGAAGTTGCATCTGCATCGTTTAAAAGAATGCAAAAATGTATTTCATCAAAAAATTAGGTTCATATGAAACAATTCTTTAGTTCGGACATTATATATAAAACTAAGGCTGACAACAGGTGATCTTAAAAGACTTAGTATGTTATGATCATCATAATATTAGCCTTTAGTAACATAACTGATTAACCACAGTAAAAAAGGCTCAAAAGAATAATTACAATGTAAAAGAAAATGCATAAATGAGAATTTGAGACCATATTGATGTTACGCTTTTTGCAAATGGGTTGTCATAATAGTTGGGATATCATTACACTTTTGTCAAATATATTAAAAGCATATTATAAGCTTAAAGCCTCACTTTGTTTGCAGGTTTTCCCCTCGGAGCTTTTCAATCCATGTTTTCTCTCATCGCCATGAATACTTTCAAGCTGGAGCCGCATCAAAATGGCTACGTCATGTCATACATTGGGGTCCTTATGCTGGTTTGTTGCCCTTATGCTTTTTTGTATTGAATGTATAAAGGAATGAATGAATGAATTTTATTGACATGTAGAGGTTGCACTGTTAATTTCAAATAAATAAGTACCCGTAGAACGTGTAAAAGTTACCAAGAAAAGAGTGTATTATAAAATTTTAAGTAAGTAACATTTTACCTGAAGTTTTCAATCATATGCTTTGAATTGCAGCTGGTCCAGGGTTTCGGCATAGGATTTCTAATTAAGAGGTTCAGCGAAAGTAATCTCATTCTGTGGTCAAATTTCATCCTCATATGGGCTTGGCTTGGCCAGGTAAGTTTATGCTCGAAAGAAGTCTTTCCGCTAATTGGGATAAACATCTCAACTTTTTATGGCTATTCAATAGGGAATTTTGGGTTTATTTAATGCTCTCAGGCAAGTTCTTGCTGTGAAGGTAAAAAATATGAAGAAATTCAAAAAGTCATTGCTTCTACTGTTGGGATAACTGAGAACGGTTCATAAAATTACCGTCTCTGAAAATGGCATTCGGTAAAATCAAACCTGAAGTTAGGTTTGATTTGGCTAGTATACATTCAATGCACATCTGCTATTGCCATTAAACATTTGTCATGTTATCTAGTATTGTTAGCTAAACAATTAAAAATTGTTTTGTCACGTTAGAAACAAAACGAGAGAACAGTAACTTATTATAGTGAATAGAAACAGACGGGCGTTGAGTCATTATATATGCCGGGATTATGCCCTCCCCCCCCCCCCCCCCTTCTGGGAAGGGGTGATGATCAATGCAATCATCCCCCCATGAAATTGACAAATGAAAAGGACTTTTTTTCTAAATAGATTTATTCTGGAATTTTTGTGCTTTGTTGACCAGTTTTACACTTCATATCACGTATCAGTTCAAGTTTGTCTGTAAAAAATAGTTTGGCATCAATGGTCCACCATTATTTCACCTCTTGACAAGTGTCTCCATGTTAGGTTACACCACTTGTACATGGGAGGGAAAGTTATGGTGCGACAGACAAAGTAAGCCAGCATCCCCCCAACCTGTCGTGAGAAATTGACGCCCTTGGAAACTGACAATGGTAGTTCAGTTTTCTGTTAGAGTTACCGTCTCCCGCTTACAAATTTCCATTGCAATTTACATGATGATACAAGCTTTTCTTTGTATGTATACTGCCTACACAGGCGCAATACAACTTATATATTGCAATAGTGTAATAATATTGTGAAACTAAATGGTATTCCAGTTTATGTGAGGCTAAATATTTCCCTCTCCTTCAGGCCTGATTTGGCCGGACGCCATTTTCGTAGACGGTAATTTTGTGGTGGAAACAATTTTCTGCACATCCATTAAATTAGGAAGATTTTGAAGTAAAATAATTGTGTTATTTTAGTACTTGTTTACCTATTTATGGATTAATTTGCCATTGCACTTGATTAGGACAATGGAAATTTGCCTATTAGACTACTCTTCTCTCACCTTCGGTCATATGGACAAATTTATTCCAATTAGCAGGATACACAATTTTTCTGAAGTCCATTAATTCATTTGGGGGTTAACTATTTCAATTATATTATTTATTAGTTACTACCAATATTTTTGTTAATCCAATAAAAAAAACCCTGCCTTTAACACCAAACACTTGTTTGTTTTGTTGTTTCCATATAGACAAATACATTTTAAGAATCCATGGAACAATGCATTCAGTTATTCCTTATTCCTACTTTCAGGCCTTCATCACAAACATTTACCAGTGGTGTCTTATAACCATTCCAAAAGTTGTTGGCATTGCCATTCAGCAGACTGTGATCAGTAGCGCCCTCACGAAGACCGTGGCAGACTCAGACACAGGTTTGTAAGGTTTAACATTATGGGTTAAGTGAAGTACAGCGGACCCAAATTTATGGCCATATTTGGCATCCATGACATATGAAATTTTATAAAATATTTTTCAAGTTTGAAGCTGTAGCACAATTAAAATAACATTTGGTGTAGAGTAAAAAATAAATTGCATCTCTACCGTGAATATGAAAAGCGCCGTCATTAGTTTGTGATGTCATCCATTGAATTCAGCATTTCTACGTTATATGCCTGGCAACGAGGCTCGCTATATATGGTCATAAATCTGGGTGGACAAATTTAATTTAGCTTATGTTACCACTTAGAAGGCTTCCTGCCTATTCTATGGCTCATGGACATTTGTACAACGTACAGATCTGGCAAGTTCTAGTTTAGTTTAGTTTTCAATTAGCAATAACCGCACCTCGGTTGAACCTCATTGGTTACGGTATTGCCACTGACAATTTCGTGTTGTTTTTTTTCTCTCAAAAATGCCCCACCCCATGCTTTTATATATATATATATATATATATATATAATATATAAGAAAATGCCGGCCAACCAGTCCTCCCCATATTTTCAATGACCTTCCAGTGCCCCTTCCCCTTTCTTCAAATGAATTACTTCTCACTTGACTCGGTTCGCATATAAAATTAACTTATGAAAATTACTCACATTTAATTTTATCGTTTCAGGAGCAATGCTGGGTCTGAACATGGCCATCCATTCCGTCATTCGTTCACTTAGTCCCACCCTCGGAGGTTTTCTTCTCCAAAATTACGGCTTTCCCGCTTTCGGTTACTTCGGCTGTGCCGTCAGTACCATTGTCTTTGTATATTTGTACAAGTAAACTGCTGATTTTAAGGGTTTATTTGTGAGAGAAATGTTCAAGAGCACTCAGGTAGTTGAGAATAGATAATTGGATAGAAATTGACTTATTTTTGTTTTTAAATAAATTGACTTATTTTTGGTATGTACAAGTTTTATTATGTATAATGTTTTTACAAATGTACGGTAACACAATATGTTTGTACGAATGTATTCCGTGAAACCCATAATAATCGTGGATGACAAATCTAACAAGAACTAAATAGGACATTGTGGAAAATTTCATACTTGAAGTCATTTACAACTAATATAATAAATTATTTAAAAACCATTTTATTTGGTCAGATAATTTGGCATCAGAGAAATTAGTTGGTATTAATAGACGTCTACGCTACAGCTGTGATTTTAGGATTTATCATGACAAACATATCTTGAAACATTCAGTTTATCCTCCATCTACGACACCTATATCTGATCATCGATTTATTTCCTCTGATCTGATTGAGTGTTCGAGTCTATATAGAGTTGTGGTAGATTTAAAATTTCCAACTAATAATAGGGATACAAATTTTTACTGTCTCAATTTAATACTTTTAAAGTTCAGCCTGCAAATTTTTCCACAATTCTTAATACAAAGCCATTACAATACGGCGTTATGTTAGTTTTATCAAAAAATAATTTATTTACAAAATATATTTAACACTGACGGTGGGTTTTGAGACTAGTATAAAATATTATGTTTTATCAAAAAAATAAATTATTTACAATATATATATTTAACACTGACAGTGGGTTTTGAGACTTGTATAAAATATTTTATTGTATTGATATGAATGGAAATAATATATATACCTTGTATTTATTTTACACGCAAAAATACAATAAAATACACTGCATTTGTAATAATGTGTTGATATCAGTTTGTATGGCACTGAATCTTTTGGTCCCAAATGTGATAACTTAACTCAACTATAGCTAGGTATCCATGCATCCAGAATAATATAATTGATAATTCCATTTTGAAAGAAAATCCGTACGTAGGATCCTTTCCTTTGTGCAATTTTTTCGTCCTGTATGGAGTTCTCATATCTATGAAACGGCTCGCTACATGCTGAATTCACTGGTTGCGCTTCAAGTTCGCAAATTATTAACTGAGGCTCCACTTTTCAAGTTGTGGCTAATTGTTCCAATAGACCACTAATTAGAGAGTTAATATATATCCAGTTTTGTGCTCTCTATGAATGAAGTCATCTTATAAGATGTGAAATGATTCATGTAATTGCAAACATTTAACTGGATCCATTGCGTGATATGACACTCCCACTTTTAAGCTGTGACTAGCAGCCATAGAAGATTGCTCGCAGCAATTTAATCAAGTCATTGTGGTCTGCATAGAGTCGTCATGGTTACGAGATAATCCACTCTTACATCGACGACTTTCCACTGGATGTGCAACATCAGTCACAACATGAAACTCACTTTTGAGCTGCAGCTATACTTGTAATATATAACTGATATCAGGAGGTCAATCCAACATGACAATTGCCTCTCAAGTGAAACGGTAATAAAATCCATAACAAAAAGAGTCATTAATTAATTATATTTGCTACGTAGCAACCTGTAATCGTGGCACTGGTTCAGGAGGGCTATTCATCTGTTTCTCGAGTCCAGAATATTCTTGGATGAGATGATTAAGAGATTCCAAACTCTCTGCGAATTCTAAAGTCTCCATGCCTTCAATATGAGTGTAGTGGTGAAGATGAGCCTACAAAAAATATAAATATAATATACATAATAATATTATAATGATATAGATGGTAATTCAGCCCTCTTTCTGCCATTTCCTAGCACTCTACAACTTGCCCCGTAGCACTTAATCGGCAGTGTTCGAAATAAGGGGTTTCCCGGTTGTCCGGGACAACCGAATTGTCAGACAACCATGTTTAACACAGGGCTGACACTTTTTTTTTCGGACAACTGAAAATCTGAGCGGACACCTTATTTCGAACACTGATCGGTATAACGAGTACAGTAGTTCAATGTATCAATGCTACTGGAGCTGAAACTTTTGACCAGCTGTCAGAGGTAGAAGTAATGACAAGGCTTGAAGTTTCTTACTTGCCTCAGCATAGACACCGAGGACAAGGCACCTCCAATTTAACATCTCATGTTTGACATCAGCTGGAATGTAGCTCATGAAGAATGCCCTGGCCGGGGGTCGGACCAGGACCCTCAGATTGGCCAATATGGAATTGGTGAATCAGTGTTCCAGCAAGGCCATTTGAGCATGGCACTGCGTTATGCCTGACGCCTCTTGCCTACATGCCCGAATTTGTCAGTGCCATGCCCGCAATTAAGTGAGGGTGTTTTTTCCCCAGCTATATGAGTCTATTTAGGTGACCTAATATTCTTGTGTGCCATGCCCAATTCAAATCCTAGCTGGAACACTGTGAATGCCTTAACCACTAGGCCAACTAGCTGCATCCCATCCATGAGGGTTGATTGATCGAAGAGAGATTTACAGCAAGAGGGAGAGATTTACAGCAAGAGTGAGATGTCATTTCAGTAGCTTGCCTCAGCATTGACACCAAACACAAGACATTGTCAATGGGGGGGAAAATTATCACCAGAGGTCAGTGCAGCCACCGAAGCAGATAACCATTGTTTGATGACGTCACCTATTCAGTGATGTCATTATTGCGGAAATTACACTGTAAATGATGATGTCGTCAAATTGTGCTTTATCTGCGTTGGTGGCAGTGCCCTCTGGTGTTTTTCCTGTCAATTACACACCCAGGCATCTGTTAGCATAGAAATGCTCTTACCTTTCTCTTGTACAACTTATTGAATCTTTCCCGCAGATTCACGAAGCTCTCTTTGACGCACGTGTTGTTGGCCATTGTCAGAAGGGAGTAGGGTGCCCCAACAGGGGGCGTTGAACACAGTCCTGTCTTCCAGCCTTCTTGTGACCAATGAATGAACTTCAAGGAAGGTTTTAAACTGCAAACATTTGATGCCACTCAAATTCAGTTAAATAAAATATTCATACTTTTTAGGTAAGACAGGTCTCTCTGTCTGCAAGTTTAATATATGTTGTTGTTTTTTTTCCAAACTTATTTATAAACTTTATACAGCTAAGTATTGTTGTTGAGGTGCTTTAGGCTTATTTATGCATTGCTGCCTGGTACGTATGGTAAATATATAAATTATTTTTCATCACATGTATTGAAACAATATAATGATGACTAACTTCTTGGACATAACCATGGTCAAAATCATATTGATAAGACAAACAGAATATTTACATTGGTCTGATTGCAATTGATTTCAAGACATTTACCGATCGATATTCCTCCTTATGTCAGAGACTTGCACTTGTCCTCGGACCATTAGGGCACACGCTAAGTAGAGAGAGTGTTTTGGGTCTGCCTGGAGGAGTTGATGATCCCGAGAAAAGGCATCTGTGAACATCTGGTCAAGCCTGAAATATGCAGTGATTCAGTGAAAAACTAAACGGATGAAAAATCCTAATGTAATACATAATTTGCATTATCTAAATGCCTTTATTATTTATAGAGTAAATATGTTTATTTTATGACAATGGCTTACACAGTACACATTAAATGATGTGAGCCAGCCACTCAGCAGCTGCTCAGTTTCGAAATGTTATGTACATGTATATTTGCATTGTGCATCTTATACTGTTGGCCAATAAATTGAACTGAAATGAGCTGAATTGAACTGAGGAGAGAGATAGATAGATAGATAGATAGATAGATACATACATACATACAGTTACCCCATGGGTGTGATCTTTTACTTGCCTCAGGATAGACACTAGGTACAAGGGACCACCAATTTAACGTCTCATCCGAATGACGTAAATAGATAGGATGAATAAAAGTACATCATAATTTGGTGCACTATCGATGAACAAGAGATGCTCAACAGTCACAGTGTTGGTCAGCTCCTCATGGGTTTTATTCAAAGCTTTATGAGCAAAATCCAAACAGCATTTTGTCCACCTTCAGGCAAATAAAAGGCAACACCCACGACGTGAAGTCAATACTAATTAACAATTGCTCGACCTAAAATATACTGAAAAGAAGAACCTATACTTTAAATTAGGAATATTCAACTCACCGTCTTGGTGGGATTTTAATATCGGAGAGGGAGTAGAGGGGCGTCTGACTTGATACAAGGTAATGTAGCTTGGGAAAGGGCACCAGATTCATGGTGATTTCATTCAAGTCGACATTTAGAGCTCCTTCAAACCTCGCTGAACTGAAATCAGCAAAACCACTAAAATTTAGCAAAATAAATTAGTACAAGAACAGCGACCTAATAATAATAAAAGAACCATGGCTTTAGGCCATCTCACTCATATCTGTTAACGACCCAGTTGAAATTTTACAAACACCAGTGATGCATTTGTTTATCAGTGTGATATTAGGGCTTATTACGGATATCAAAAGTATACAGTGGACCCCCTACAAGTTAGACCACTCTTGGTGACCCAAAAATTATTCTTAATATCGAGATGGTGCTACCTCTGGAAGATCTTAATTGTAATCAACTTTTTGGACCCAGGAATAGTCTTAAAATTAATATTATGTTACTTTGTGGTGGTACTGGGAAAGGAGTTATAATATGATACATTTCCTTCATATGTCAGTTAATCTAGTCCATAAAAAAATATTATGTTGATAACAAACCAACCTGGTCATATTAAGCAACAAATTGGCCACTATATTATTCATGCTGTCGAAAGGTTTTTCGCTTTTGTCTCCTGTCACTCCTCCGTCACTTGCGCTGAGTGCCGAGTCTTTTTTCATCCGACTCTGAACACTGTACGTCCTTTTGCCATATTTTTCTGGGGGTAAAGCAGACTGGATTTTTTGTACAATGTCAGCGAGTGCCTGGAATAGAATAAAAAAAATATATCGGTGAATCTGATGTGGCATTGCTTTTCTACGGGCGGTTCCATTTAAAAAAGATGGGGGGGGGGGGGGGGGGTGGACCAGATATTTGCTCCTCTCCCCCCCTACTGTGCCTAATTCTTGAATCATTAATTTCATAAAGCATGCATTAAGTTTTCATAAAGGCCTGCCCTTTTCAATAATAACTGAAAGGCCAAAAATCAATGTAACATGATTATAAACTGATCAAAAGAGAGTTTTTCTTGTAATCTGGCATACAAACGAGCCACTAATTATATCATGAGAGCGAGAATATATAATAAGTTGGCAACAAGTTTCTTTTGTTTGGCAACAAAGGAATGGTGATGATGACAGCATCCAGAAGTGACAATACAGGTATATGACAATGGAGCAATGGAGGTTCACGAATCTACATCATAATAAATAACGAGCTAAGTTATATGTCACTAATGAATGCAAGACGGGGGAAACAATGCATTAATTGAAGACAGACTTGTAACACTGTTGAATTGCATCTAATGCCAGTACCTCAGCCGGTTTGGCCAAAGGAATTTTCCAAAGGAATTGATCCAAAAGAAATGTTCCCAAGGAAACTTCCAAAGGAATTGTTCCAAAAGGAATGTTATAAAGGAATTGTTCCAAAGGAACTGTTCCAAAGAATTGGTCCAAAATTTATCCAAAAGGAATTGTTCTAAAGGAATTGTTCCAAAGGAATATTTCTAGAGGAAATATCCCAATGGAATTATTCCAAATTGGTCCAAAGGATATGTTCCAAAGGAATTGTCACATGAGAAATTTTCCCAACGAATAGTACCAAGGAAATTATTCTAAAGAAATTGTCTCTTGGGAATTGTTCCCAACGGAATTGTTCCTCTAGCCAAAAGGGTTCTATAGAAGTGGGGTGGCTGCCCATATGGGATCTACTGGGAATCTCTGTTAAGTACATGTTGTTACAATTATCAATTAAGACTGCATCATATTTAGACAAAATTTTTGACCCTACATTTTCACAGATGCCACTTCATCATAATGACCATATAAAATTTGTTGAATTCACATTAGACATGGTTTCGACATGTAAAGATTCATAAATTAGCAAAAATAAGCAATTTAATTGAAATGTTATGTTAAATGCGGTTTGAGTGGCGCAAAACATCAACTGAGGCACGCTTGACTTAGATAAGGTTTACTGTTTATTTTATTAATGAATATAATCATGATAATACAATGGAAACCTTCTCTAAACACACCTAACTCTTACAAACACCATGCCTTTAAAATCTCATTTTTCTTTCTTGGCAATAACAGCTGTGCCTTTCAATTGAGACAAATTCAACAAACATAGACCGATACTTTGTGTACAAAAGAGACGTCTCACTCAACTAAGTACAGTGTAACAGCCATATTCTCTGTGAAGGCAGCAAAATACTAAGTAAAGTACATGTATACCTGGTTTTCCACAGGTAGAACACAGTCAGCATTCTCTGTCAGTCTGTGCATCGCGAGAACGCTGTTGTAAGGCGAGGTAATGACATCATCTTCTGCGGACGGGTATACAGCAGTGACAAACCTGCGGGAATAAGAATAAAATGTGCTTAAATAAATAATTGTAAAAGTAGTGCTTAAATATTGAAGGTCTTTTTGTTTTAATTTCTGTATTTTATTGCATTTATTGCATTTTATTAATACAACTGGTCAGAAGCTTAGTTAGCTTAATGTGACCAGCTGCCAGGAGCAGATGTAATGATGAGATAACTAGGCTCGAGATTCAAACCATATCACTACCCCATGGCTGAGGTCTTTTACTATCCCACCACAGACACTGAATACCAGGCACTGCCATGATTTTCTGGGGGTCATTGTGGAAACCCTCCTCTCCCCCCCCCCCCTAAAAATTTTCACACATTTCAGTGTTATAGCATAACAACAAAACTTTTTTCATCTTTTACCTTTGAATATATTTAAATTGGTTGCACATGTGACCTGTTATGTCAGCCATTATGGTAAGTTAAAGGACAGTAACAGAATATACATTAAGGAAACTTTATGCAGTATCTGAAAGGGAAATGTAGGCAACATCACCAAAGTTTCCATTCCATTTTGTAACAAAAGGATATTTTCAGAATTGCTTTGAAGCTATTTTTGGTGACAAATAGCTTCCTAGTAAACTTGGACGATGCGCATAAAAGTTACCCCCTGCCAATACAAACTATTTTCTTTAAATATTGAAAAATATCATTGGAAATGTGTAAGATAAAAGACATACTGCAGTCCTCCCAGACCAGCACTATCTGTCATCTGTCGGAAACTGCATAGACCTTACAATCTTTGTCTTTTACCTAGCGCGGCTTTTTAATACCATGGTAACAGGAAAGACATTGATTTTGTGGACAAACTTAAACAAATGGGTAATGTTACTGGAACTGCAAATATTTCCCAAATTTCTTCACCAGTTGAGAATGCAAATTCTTCTGATAATATCATTGAGCAGAGGCGTGGGACAGCCCATTGTTGTTGACTTCTACGGCAAAAAGAGCCAATACATTATAGTTATGACAGACTCCTGCAAAAATGTCTTGCGTGTATTTATATCTTAACATTGGTCTGCCCATCCTCATACAATGTACCTGTGGAATGACCCAGAAATGGTGCACCCCCCCCCCCCCATCCCTCAACTTTCAAATATGATTATAAAATGCAAAATGGTTTTAATAATATGAATGTGGTATGATGATGTGTTGACCAATGTTGAGTATATTCCAGCCGGGAATTTAACCCGGGCCTGCCGATCCTGACTCTGAGAGGAGTCGACTCAGCACACTCAGCTGCTATTTACGGGCAAGAGATCCTCCGCTAATTACCTATTGTCCTCTTAATTAATCAAGAAGACAATTTAATCCTCATGATGAGTATTTACAAATTCACCTGTTACAGGTGAAAATCTAACAATGTCCAATTACAACTACAGGTGTGTACTACTATATATATATATATATATATATATATATATATATATTCAAGCTGGGAATTGAATCCGGGCTCACAGGTGTAACTGGACATTGCTAGATTTTCACCTGTAACAGGTGAATTTATAAACAGTATGCAGAGAATGATTATCAAAGAAATCAGAGCTGTTCCATTTGAAAAGATTTTTCAGATATTGGGGGGGGGGGGGAGGGTGGGCTGGGGAAAACTAGTATTTTCTTAATATCTTAATGTAGAAATTGTGGGGATCTGTCAAAAAACAGATATCGGGGGTGGGGGGGGGGGGGGGTCTACAAAATTTCAGGTCCACCCCCCCCCCCCTTCTTTTTTAAATGGAATAGCCCTCACTGATCATTAGGTATCAAAGCACTCTTTTGGCAGCCTAATGAAGTTTTTTCAATAAGATGTAATAGGTTTGAATGAATTCAATAAATCATCAAAGCCATGGAATTTAATTAAAAAAAGACACTAGAATTAATGTGTTCATCTGAACTGGAGTACAGTGTATTCTGGTATTTACAATAGTGGGTTTTCACGGAAGGTTCTCTGTACTTCCACCAGGTGACTAAAACAGAATACTGCAATTCTATTGGCTGAAAAAGTTCCCGCCCTTGGCTGTGATTGGCCGAAGCAAAGTGCATCCAAGCAGCAGTATTTTCAGTGCATTTTAATGTATATTTGACACTTTATCATTTAGTTGATGTTTGTTATTTTTCTGAGAAAGTTATATTTATGGAATCAGTTAGTTATTACCTACTGTGTCTGAAAAGCAAAATGAGCAATAAGGGGAGAGGAAAGACTTATGTCCTACTGAATTCGGGTCAGTGAAAAGACTATTTATGTGTACTGATGAGGTTATAATGAGGTTATAATGAGGTTATAAAGAGGTTATGATTTCTTAGCCCATTCAGGGCAAAGGACGCTATGTCAGTTCCATGCACAGCGATCTTTGCCAACGGGAAAATGCACTGCACTGTATTTCTACCAATGTATATATATATGTGACCACAGGCGTTCGCCAACGTGATAAGAGCAATGTCAGCTCTTAGCGGTAAACACTTCACTAATACTATACCTTATTAAACAGTATTGTTTACCGCTAAGAGCTGACACCGCGCTAACACGTTGGCGAATGCCTGTGATATGACCAACAATTGAGAACATTGTCACGAACAGCCATTAGAAAGAATGACGATCTTATTTCTATTACATTTATTTTATATCTAAAATTGATATAGCACCAAAATAACATAAAGTGTTTTCTACTGCACTATAATACATCAAATTAATTTTTTTTAAATAAATAGCAGCAAAATACATAATAATAATTCAAATATGTGCTAAGTATAATTAAAAAGGACAACGTTAACACTGAGAGACATAACCAATTAATCAATCATATTTAAATACAAATCTAAGTTCCCTTAGTAGCCCCTACAAGAAGAGACTATCTCAAAATTATCTTGGCTTATTTCTTAGCCCGATAAAGTGACTCCTCACCTGTAAATATCAGGATATTCATCGGCAAGAAGATCCAGAATATAGGTTCCAACACCAGATCCAGTGCCTGAAAAATATTTATGAACACATTAATATCGCCATAATATAACAAATTGAAGTTGTATCATCTTGTTAGACAAGCTCCTATGGGCAGACGTCATGATGAGGTGATAAAATAGGAAGCTCAGTAGATTCAGTCTACAGTATACAGTGGCGGAGAAAAAGTTTTCGCAAACCACATACAATGATCCTAATATTATTAATAATTATTTTGTATGACAAAAAATTTGAAAAGAAAACTGTCTTATGGTAAATGTTCTATTGGCTACATCAAGTGCATACTGGCAAAATAGTCCATACACAGGGAGATGAACTTATTTAAATTAGAACTATTTGCACAAAAATCTTGCCTGTTTACAGCCCATCATTAACTTGGAAACAAAACTCCAGATGACGTCACATGAAATTTGTTTTGAATCCAGGACCCCCATTGGTTAAAGCAGTCCCTCAGCCAATATGAGATTTGCTTTAGCATGACGTCCTCTGGAGTTCTGTTTCCGAGTCAATCAAATTGGCTGTAAAGGGTGAGCGGAAACTTTTTTTACCACCACTGGCACTGCAATAACAAATTTACCCTTGAATGGAGTCTTTCAATTGTCTCAGTCAAAGCATAACATATCAACCACTACATTGTGAATAATAAAATATCAGAATAATATCAAATAAAAATGCAACCACAAAACAAAATGAACAAGTACGAGCTGATTTCTCTTTTTGATTTCTATTCATGATCATGCAATGCAAAACAATTTTGCCTTTGAAAGGTACTTCAAAGCAATAACATCATGAGAGAGAATAATAAGCAGACAGCTGACTCTTATCATAACATTATATCGATTAACATTTGGTACCAGAAATCATAAACTCATTAAGTCGAATAGTCATAGATTCATACATTTGGCAAGATACCATAATACATTTACTTTGCAGATGAGACAAACTGTATACATTGGAAGGCAACTAGGAACATTAGTAGTGTTACATCATCGCATCAGGGCTACTAATAGAGTCTTTTCACTGAAAAGCCCTCAATTCAGCAAACATAAGTCTTTCCTCTCCTCTAATTACTCATTTTGCTTTTTAGACACAGTAGGTAATAACTAACTGATTCCATTAAAATAACTTTCTCAGAAAAATAACAAACATCAACTAAATGATAAAGTGTCAAATAAACATTAAAATGCACTAAAAATACTGCTGCTAGGATGCACTTTGCTTCGGCCAATCACAGTTAAGGGCGGGAACTTTTTCAGCCAATAGAATTGCATTGTTCTGTTTTAGCCACCTAGTGGAAATACAGAGAACCTTCTGTGAAAATCCACTATTTGGTAAGCTTATACTAGTAGTAGTGGCAGGCAGCTTGTTAGCTGCTTATTATAAAAGGTTCAAGAGGTAGATGTAATGATGAGATGATTAGACTTCGGAGTCTACACCATGTTACACATTTACTGCACGGGTGGTGTCTTTTTCTAGCCTCAATATACACACATATCACAAAGCACGACCAGTTTGTCACACAGGACTACTTGTCATGGTCTAATGATTCAAGTGTTAGTCTGCTGTTCATGAGGTAGTAGGTTCGAACCCCCACAATGGCATGGAGTAGTTCGGCATAACCCCGGACGTTACCCAGATGCTGGCTGGACTGCATCTGGGTCACGGTTCATCGCACTGAAAAATCGTGTAATAATTGACATGCCTCAAGTTTATGGTCATTTGTATTCTCTACGGCACATATATCATAAGCACATCGCGAGTCATGTTTGGGGCTAAGTTCGGCAGATCTTCCTGCAGCCACCACTGCCTCACCCCACCTTGGTGTAATGGGTACTTGGCAATTGGCAACCACAGTGATGGCACTGGTGTGAGCTCTTGGTTAACCCAGTGTTGAAGGTTGAATACTCCACAGGGAGTTGAGAAAGGCTCTGAATTGGCCGGCCAAGGGTGCAATTGTAAAGCAGGCAGATTGTGTGTAAAACATGCTGGCAGACTGTCAACCCAAAATAAATGCATTTACAAAACATTTACATGAATAAATTTCCAATATTTAGCTCATAAAGGGTGCCTGGGCAATGAATCCGACCCAGGACATTGCGAGGAGCTGGACAACACCTTAACTACAGTGCTTTCAACTCCCTGGGGAGCATACAGCTGTCACATCATGCTGCGCCATCTCTGCCTACAGCCAAGTACCCATTTGCACCTGGGTGGAGTGAAGCAGTGGTTCAAGGAGGATCTGCTCAGCTCCTCTATGCCGTGCCTGGGTTTGAACCCACGACCATGCGCGTACGAATCCAATGCTCTATCAACTAGGCCATGACACCCACTATAGATTGGCATCTGCTTGTATAAAACATCTGGTACCAAGCCAGCAAAAAATGTGTCTTCCCATTTTATGCGTTGATAGATAGATAGATAGATAGCTGGATATAATAGATAGATAGATAGATAGATAGATAGATATGGAAAGTGCAGTCCTCCCAGACAATTTCTTGCCCCCCCCCCCCCGAGAGTTGATTGATGAAACGAGAAAAGAGTCAACTGTTCACCCATGTTACACAATATGTGTACATCTATCCCCATGGATGCGGTCGTTTACTTGCCTCAGCATATACACAGAGTACAAGGGACTGCCGATTTAACATCTCATTTGAATGACAACCATCTGGGATGTTGCTCCTGAAGGTTGCCTGGGCAACGGAGATAGACTCGCTCCCATGGACTGACAGACAGCCTGCTCAAAAGATGCAAACACAACAAGATAGAATAAGTATGCAAGATGAAAATTATTTCACGAAACTAATTGCACCTGAACTGCGGCATAACAACGAGACAAAATAACTGGCATTACAATAAAACAGGCATCGAGAGAGAGCCATAGGAAGGATGTTGTTGTCATGTCACATGAGGTAGGCAGCATCCGTAACCATGGTAACGAAAATGACTTATAAATGCAGGGACACTCAGGTGACAAGTGACAGTTCTTCGGCAGCGGTGTGGAAACAACTGAAAGCGATCCGAGTCTCGTACGAGTAACCTGTAACGACAAATATTGCAGAAATATCAACCGATATCGATAACAATAATCGAGGTCCAGCAGCACACAGAAGGAGCTCATCATATTGGATTCTGTAGCATCACAAGAGATGAGGAGCTACCTGGGAGACAGGAGCTGCATCAGTTGCACAGGTGAGCTAAGGAGCATCCCTAACTATAATGCACTGAATGCTGCAGATGTGGCAGTAATGAAACTACCATTTTAAAGCATGTGTGTGTAATAAGCACCAGATATTCATTCTACGCATGCAGTTAATTCCACAAATTGTTTATTGTTGCACTGAATACTGTAGGTGTTGTACCAGTGACTATTCACAATTATGCACTATTTCAGGGTAACTATGTATCAACAACATATATGCGTTGTAAAAAGGCAGTTAAGACTTTAATAACTCCACATTTTTTTGATCTTATATATATTTCTATAAATATTGATGCATTGAATACTACAGATGTTGAACTAATGACTATTTAAAAGTATGCACTGCTTCAAGCAAGTAAATGATTAACAGAATTAACAGCAGATATGTATTGCATGAATGTAGTCTACATGTATAAATTAATTTGTTCTTATAAATATAGATTTTTAATCATGCTTTCAATTCAATGTTATAGAATGATTATAAATTTTTTAGAAATATCTAATTGAGTATTTATATTGTATGCGCATAAAATTTGACAGCGATTTTGACCACACCCTAATACACTGTTTGAGGAAAGGAGATATGTTATTACAATAATTATTATAATTTACTTAACATTATTGAGGGTCACGAAGCAGTTTGAATGCATCCATTACATAAAGAAACTTGTAGGCGTATTGTATATTCCGCTGCCTTACTCAGATGTTATAACAATAGTGGATGGTGGGGAGTGACCAGGAGTCCAACATAGAGTTTTGTGGGATGAGGAAAATTATATTGGTCAACATAATTTTTCCGAATCCCACAACATCCACATTGCTCATATTATCCACTCATTGTATAACAAACACTGCAGCCATCCAATATACACTCCAGCCATCCAATATAAACTCCAGCTGTCCAACATACATTGCAGCCTTCCAACATAAGATGAAGCAGTCTGACTGACTTACAAGAGCTGACTGGATATTAATATTTAAGCTGGGATTTTTGATTAATTATACATTCATAAATTCAAGTGCTCTTGCTTCATTATATGTGTAATCCAGAAATTTTTCCATATTTCAAAGGCTTGCCAAACAAATTTTCTATTTCTCATTTTCCCAATGAAATGTATTTGACTGTAATATAAGGTACCTATAGTGTTTGAAACTGGTATTGGGCAAAATTCATGATGCCCCATGACATTGTAGAGATAGGAATTAATAAAACCTATTTTATACATTTTTCCACTCCGTAACAGCTGTTTATTGACCCCTTGACATCAAAGAAATCATGTCAATTGTTTCAGAAACCTCAATTTAAGAAGTTTTACCACAGTCCTGTATGACCTTTGGGTTTATTTGTATTTGGTTGATCGAATTTTGAAAATAACGCAAAAGAAATAAGAAATCATGGCGCTCATGGCTAACAAGACTTCAGTTCAATTCTATCCTGGACATAGATTCTTTATGTTGGGTGAAAGTGGGTTCAAAACTACAAACCAAGACTTTTGCCTTTCATCCCAAGATGACATCACACTGCTGACTATCACATAATTTTCATCAGCCATGAAATGTTTTTCCTGTTACGGAATTGAATTTTTTGTGACGGTGTGGAAAAATCAAGAAAATTCCCACAAATGGTGCAAATGATGAACATAACCAAAGAGGTGGTGCCTTGTATTTCAGAAATCTATAATATGAAAGATGATGTGGAAACACATTTGTATCTGTGATATATAAAAGTCAGTATGTGGAAACACAAATGTTTATCTGCTAACTTAAACACAGCTTCTCAAATCTTGGATATACTGTAATACTTAGTGAGTGGAAATCATAAATTTATCAGCTGACTTTAAGACAGCTACTCAGACACTAATTGTAATTATGAACTTTGAAAATATTTGCTGATTATGAAAACTTTGCTTAAAGTTACACAGCAAATGTCAAATAACTGTAAATTGTGAAACATCAGATAAATCACTGACTTTCTTCAGTGATTTAACAAATCATGCACCATATCTTCGGATCAACCACGTAATACCTTGACCTCTTCGATGGCTTTTGAGGTGCTTCGATAAATGCCATTACGTCTGATTCTTTGTAAAGGAGTATGTCCTTCTTAGATGGGGGCACAAACTTGTTTACTCCAATTGGGTGCATTACATCAATTGACAGGCCATTCTCAGTAATTTCAAGAATTTCACCAGGGTACAAGATTGACTCGTATTTGACAACACACCATTTGCCTTGTTTGAACTGAGGCTCCATTGTAGAGCTGGTTGGCATGACAGGGGGGTCACCAGGTGTGTCTATAAGGCTCACAACAGGGGACTCACTAGGCCTGTCTGCAGGTCTCACTGCCGGAGGCTCCCTAGGCCCGTCTGTTGGGCCCTCATTCCTGGGACTCTCAGTACTGATGCTATTTGCAGTGGACTATTTTGGTACATTTCTCTCCGGAGGAATTAGACTGACTGTTCTTGCAGAATGGCATTCACAGGCATCTGCACAGAAGCATGAAGCATTTTTCACAATAACAGATGTCTTCGAGGTGTCACAACTGGGAAGACTTATTTGATGCAGATCCATTGTGCCCTTAACTGGTTTCAGATTGCTTGGCAAGATCCCATCATATTCAGTGATGCTTTCATCATCAATGTAGAAGAACTTAACAGACGTAAGCGCACCAATTTTCTCATAGAATTTCTCAGCATTTGGGATATCATTCCCCAATTGGACGTGTCTGTCAGCCAGCCGTTTAACGGTTCCACCAACAGCATCTGCTGGGCCCTAACCGTGACCAGCTTCAAACATGTTCCAGGTTGAAGATCGACTGAACTTGGTTGGTAGTTGAGACATGAAGTACCAAAAATTCTGTTTATTTCGGTATTGTGAGGTTGGTCCATCTGACCACAAGTGAATTGTTTTCACATGAGGGTGCTCTGTTTTGATGCAGTCAAAAACAGGTGTCAAATGCGCCCAGATTGCAGGAGGGTCATGTCTCAAACTTGGAGAAATTGTACAAAATGATATTGGACTTTTGTTAATGTACACCACCCCAGTGTGCAAAGTGATTTGCACTTGTGATGCTCCAAAGTGGACCGACTGTACTTCACGGTGATACTTGCCAGTATAGTTTTCTGAAAAGTCTACCACCATGATGCAAACATCATCAGATGCCTCTGCCTTGAGCTTGCGAATTTGTGACTGTTGGTGCCTTATTCGCCAGGTGTGACCTGCAAGCTTGGCCACTTGGTCTGTGTTACTCATTAATATGGGCACTTCGCTATTGCATACACTAACCTGGACCCAGTGGTGTCTGCATTAGAGAGGCTCAAGTGTACATGCTTTGTTAATTTACAGTACCACCAACTGCACTCAACATTTTAGGCTAAAGTTTAGCTTGATAAAAGCAGTTTTTTTCCACACCATAACACAAATTCCACTCCATAACATGTGCAAATGTTACGGTGTGGATGTTATGGTGTGGAAAAATATTTATGAAAAGGTTACTTATTGCAGCACATGCAGCTGCATGGTACACTTTTGGTGTGGCACATTTATCAGGTCCCTGATTGTTAATTTTTCAAAGCACAACCTAAATCTTAACTGCAGGGTTTCCTTAGCTAATGGTAGTTACGGTGTGGAAGTGTAATTAATGTAACCTCAGACTTACCTTTGAATATTTTCCAGAAACTTTCTACAACACAAGCAGACAAAATGTCTGCCCATCTGAAGATGACATCAGGTAAAACATGCATCCCCCCGAAAATTTTTGAAACCGTTGCAAAACTAGGTTTTGTGCTTGAGCTGAAATCAGCCTTGTTATGGTGTGGAAACACTTTTTTCGGACAGCCATATTTCAGCAGGGTTACCAAAAATGGTGGGGTGTGGATGAATGAAAATATATGTGAAAGTGTTTTCTTTTATGGTATTAACATGTACAGCAAATTCAGTTATTTGACATTGAGCTTTATATTTGAAGTATCTTCTCATGAAGTTGGAAATCCTAGTTTTGGACATGTTACGGAGTGGAAAAATGAACATAATTTTGAACCACAGAAAGTTCAGCAAATCTTTTATGATAGGACACTTCCAGAACAAGTCATTAAGAAAACATGTATACATTTTTCACCGTTTTCTGGCTTTTATTTGCAAGGAAGTTCAACTCGGACAAAAATAAGGATTTTTTTCTGGAATTACACATATATGCAGTCGAATCCAGTTCAAACAATGACGTTGCAGGCCAAGGTTGGCCGATTTAAATCAACCGATTTAAATCGTGATTTAAAGCAAGGCAAAAAATATCAACAATCTTGATTTTGTTTAGATTTTTTTTAGACTTAACAAATTTATTCAGTTGAAAACTATATTTTTTACGACTCAAAACTATGATTTATTTGAAAACGTGTTTTTTTTTTTAGTTGATTTTTTTCAAAAACTCAAATTGTTAAATGAATCGAAGTCCTGTTCATTTTTAGAGCACAGTTCAGTAAGTTTAAGAAGGAATGCTGGAAAAATTATCAAACTTGCCTCATGCTAGACAGTACTTGAGCCCTAATTGCATCATTCAAAAAAATCGGATTTAAACTTTTTTTAAATCTGATTTTTTAAAAGAAATCATGATTTTTACCAACCCCGTTGCAAGCACACTTGTGGGTGAGCAGGAATTGCAACATTTCCCTACCAATTATTCACTTGTTTTATGATATAAAAATTGTTTTTGTATTATTTTTTCCTGGATGGCCCATCCCAGACAGCATTCCAAATCGAGCCAGCGTCGTTTCTATATCGGCCGCCGTCGTTACAACATCGTTTTGACATAGCCGACATCATGCCGACATTGAAACGATTAGGAATGCTATCAGGGATCTTCAGCGGCATTCACAGCCTTTGAGGTGTCTCCCATTCCAAATTTGAATTCCTTTTTTTTAAATATCAGTTTATTGTGTTCTGTAAGCTTGGGAAGAATAAATATAATCTGAGTCTGAAATCTGAATCTTGCAACATTTAGTTAACTGGACTGCATAGTAGTTGTTTGTATGGATTACAGCAATCTTGCTCATTCACATTTTCGGCGTAATATTGAAAATGCAAACTTTCATTACCATAGCAACTGTTTTGTGAATATCTCAAAATGCTCAAGGATGCCGAACTAGCACCTGTCAGATTTGGAATCAGCAGCCTCAAATTACCTAGTATTAACAAAACAATTGCTGCCATACTTCATGTTACACTTATGACATATATCCATATGTACTTATAAAGTCATAAGATGACTGAAAGCAACAGATACAATATGTCATTATACAGGTGCAATCTACTAGGATTCAAAACGAATGTCCAGTATATTGTCCACTTGTTTGTTTTCAAGTCTTTTCGGTGATATCTTATCATACCAAGCATGGAGTATTTAACAAAACGAGAAGAAATGTCAGCAAATAAGTTGAACCACAACTTTCTAACTGACAATAACAATTCTGTGCAACAACAATTAAATTTTGCCCTTGAGACATCATTATAGCCATTTGTC
The DNA here is from genome assembly GCA_932294295.1 of Alitta virens. NCBI lineage: Eukaryota > Metazoa > Annelida > Polychaeta > Phyllodocida > Nereididae > Alitta > Alitta virens. Next base: position 27,631,381 of record OW028583.1, on the reverse strand, counting down.
AAGGTCACAGAGAAACACACAGAAAGTGACTGAAACTGCAATAGGAAATAAAGTAAACAGTATATCAAAATCATCATGGTGTTATCATTGAGAAGTTGAGATTTTTGGTGCTTTTTATTAACAAATACGGCTGAAAAAAGTTTGGACATTTATTTTGAATCCTACTACATGTATAGTATATTCATGCAATGCTATATTATTCATGTAATGAGTTTCCCAAACCACCATTATCAAGGTGAAGGTTCTTGCTCAACTTTTTCAAAATGTGTCAAAAGTTGCATTCACATAATCAAACTATTTTCAAAATTGTAGATAGAGAAATATATTTTTCTCGAACTGGGTTTAGTGCAGTATAACTTGTTGGAGTATCCAACCGCAGATTTGAGGTTGGACAGATTCCTCAGTCTAAATTTGTGGGAAGTCTGTTATGCCCCTATTTAAGATCTAATGTTTGTTTTTCTCTGCTAAAATTTTACTAGACAAATTAATCTGAAAAATGATAGAATTAAAATTTTCATAAATGTGTTCAAAATTTACATACATGACATTTTCATGATTGACAAGTGATTGTTGCTCTCATTTTCCCGCCGCCATGTTTGTTTTGTTGAAAATCCATTGTGGGTCAATATCATAATTTATTTATTTCGTGAAAATATGGCCTGTCACATACTAAAACCTATCATTGTAGGCAAAAAAAATGAAATACAGGTTTTCCAAAAATTGTTTCACCAAATAATGAATGACTGAAAGGCCTGACTATGACGTCACCATTGTGATGTCATTATTGTGACCTCATTAGAGCCAATGGTGACGTCATAACAGGCCAATTGTGATGTCATCAACCCAGAATGCCTTGCACAGTAAAATAAAAATGGTGGCATCAAGATGAGAGCTATTTTTTGTCAGAAACTGGTTAAACTAGCTAGAGGTAATTTATTGTACATAATTTTGAAATCTAACTCTTCAGTTTGTTTCATAATACACCAAAGAATATAAATCAGTATTTTATGAGGGCATCCATCCAGCATTTGTTCATAAATTGAGCTCCCACAAATTTAAATGGGCTTATCTGCTCGTCTCTCAGCTTGAGCGCAAGAGACGAGAACATTGCCAAAGTATAACGGACCCAAATTTATGCCCATATTTGGCACCCTTCAAAAATATAAATTTATCAACATTTTCACGAGTTTGAAGTTCTAGCACAATATAAATAACATAAACGCTGTCTTTACTGTGAAGATGAAACTGCCGTCATTAACTACATTAGTTTGTGACGTCATAAATAGATTTCAAGCCTTTTTACGTCATAGGCCTGGAAATGAGGCTCGTTAAATATGGTCATAAATCTGGGTCCGCTGCACTTTTTCCCTCGAACTGCTGAATTAATTGTGTCAGTACAAATGAGGAGATATTTTACCTCCTCCGGGATTAGGTGCCATACACGAAGGATCCTAGGTTAAAATCCCATGGAGGTGAGGCTTGTGAGCAGTGATATCTCCCCATTTTAATTGACACAACTAATTCAATAGCTGGAGAAAAATATCTTTCTCTGGCTAGAGTGTTCCCATTGCAAGAATCTAACAATTTATCTATTTTCAAAATTGTTTGCAGTTTGTATTGTATTGTAACTAACTGTACAAATGACTGTATTTACAATCATAGTAATATTAAAAGAATGCACTGCCATGCTATACGGATTCTTGAGCCAAAGGCACACCATTGGGAATACATGTGATTTGGTGTTTGCCGTTGGAAAAGTTGCAAACCGGAAGAATTATGCGTAAATACTTCTGAATAGGAATCATGGAATGGCGTTACATGCGCCATTAATTTCTCTAATCATATTCCAGCGAATCGAGCTTTTAAAGCACGTGTTCGAGCATTTTTCATAAAAAAAATTTATTTTTCTTTCAGGTCACATATAAAAGCAACAGCCATCTTCATAAGTCACAGAAAACAAACAACTAAAGGATGTCGGAAGTCAAATTCACAAAAGAGTTTCTCGACAATTATTTGACATGCCAAATCTGCAAGAAAAAGTCTGTGCGGCCGAAAGCACTGCCTTGCCTACATTCATTTTGCCAGCAATGCCTCGAGAGCTACATTTCAAAGCTAAGAATCCCTCTAGAGGGCGTTTTTGGTTGTCCGACGTGTCAGCAACAAGTGGTGTACCCCTCCACAAGATCAGGAGGGTTTCCGGACAATCACTTGATCATAAGTTTGACCGACTTAATCGAAAACAAATCGAAATATATCGCTGCAGAAACCAAAACTCGGCAAGGAAAGTATCGCCTCGATCTATCGGAAACAGACATGACCGATTTGAATCCTACAGAAACGGAGAATATCACAAGCATGAATACTTTTCATGACATAGAACCACTACCAGTAACTAGTTCTTACCGCCCCGAAATGAACTTCTGTGTTGTGTCGAGTAATACTGACATACCTCCCCAGGTGGAAGCAACGAAAGGACCTCGTAAGTACTTGGCTACAACTGCAGAGGTCGCTCAAGTAGGTCCTCAGGTCCAACCCCCTCCATACAATCCAAACTGGGCGGATGAGGACAATCCTCCTCCTTACAGAAACACTGACCCAATTCCAGCCAATCACAGCTTGCCTTTGCCAGTATACGACCAATCAGCTGCCTTCTTACATGACCCTAACATGATCGCTTATTTCGGGCAATATGGCCCTGAAAATCATCAAATGACTTTTCCTCTAGGCTTGACAACTGTCGATGATAACATCATCATCTCAGATCAACGAGACAATCGAATTTTGGTCTATAATCAAGATGGCAGCCCCGTGTCTGTATTCCGTTGTCAAGGTAACATCCATTGCATCATTGGAAGCCCTGCTGGTGTCATCGTCGTGGCAACGACTAATGTCGGATCAGCATTAGCCGTCAGTTATGACCTCAATGGATCTCCAGTGAAATACCATGGCAACCTGTTCAGTCACGAAAATCCTTTCGGAATCACTTTGACTCCAAACGGCGACATTGTTACTGCTGATCTGGAGAGCTGCTGCATTAACAGCATTAGCAACACAGGCAAACTGAAGGGGCGTTTCAACAAACGAAGCAATGGTCGCAAAGTCCTCCATACTCCTTTCCATATTAGTTACATGCCACAGAGGGATATGCTACTTATTTCAGACTCGGAAGCAAACAATATCAAAATGTTCAAGATCACCGGCGAATATGTTCAACACTTTGGCGGAGAGTTCGGCAAGCCATCCCAGCTGTGTCACCCTAGAGGGGTATGCGTCGATTGCCATGGCAACATCATTGTCGCAGATTTCGGACATCACTGCATCCAAGTATTTGACCCTCTTGGTCATCTTCAAACTACACTCATAAAATACCCCGCAGGTGATAATGCCCAGAACACTCTTCGCCCCATTAATGTTACGCTGAGTTCTAACAATAAACTAATCGCTCTGGTCGTGGCATTTGGGTTTGCTCAGGTTCGAGTCTACACCTATGAACCAGTTAACTTTGGAGTCAGCATGGCTTCCAAAGCATGCAACATTTTGTAGGCATTCAGACATGACAAGAATATATAGGTGGTATACAGCAGCTTCCCTGGCCTCGAACTTATCAGCGCCATGGCTATAAACTCCATTCTGAAGCTATCTTGTGTCAGTAGAGCCAGGTATCCACTAACTGCAGGGTGAACAGTAGCAATAAGGACTAAGTGGCTTGCTGAAGGCCACAAACAGAAAGTGCAGCTTATGAGGTTCGAACCCCGTCTCTTGAGATGAGGAGTTGACTAATCCACCACATCACTAACTACTCCTGTATAATAAATTCCAATTCACATACACAAGAGGACAAAGTGCTGTACTAGCTTAGGGGGATTTAAATACTCAAATCACTACAGGAGACCAGGCGAACACTCTGCTGGAAACAACTAAGACTTACCTCCCCCCATGGAATGTATGATGAAGAAACATTGAAGACAGTCGCAAAATTCTGCCGCTCTCCTGACACTTTCTAGAATGTTTTCTCTGTACCGACTGCCATAAAGTTTATGTCCGACGGCCCTGGAACCAAAATATTAAATGACAAAGCTTGATATAGGCAACTACACTCTGAATCGGTGAAATTCACCACAATCAACAAAGTCTGCCACCTACAAAAGTCTATCTAAACTTGCTGTTTGTGAATTGTCGTACTAGCTAAAAAAAAAAAAAACATTGCAAATAATGTATACACACATAGTTATACAAAAAATAATAATTCAATTTACAACGGTATTTGCATTATTTTGGGAGTTGTGGCGAATTTTGCGGATTCCGAGTGTGGTAATATTTACAACTTACTGCTTAAAAAGAACCATTTCGGGCCTGTCAAGGAGTGTTTGTTATCACAAGGTTTCGTTATACGCTGGTCTGACTTTAAGATCGGCAAAGTATTTGTTCCTGGACAATGATCTCATCATAACTGGATTTTTGTCATTATTTTGCTCATTATTAATATTTATAAACGAGTCAGAATGTATAAGATTTATATTATGGTGGTCGTTATAGTCAGGTAAACATGGATACTGGATACCGATCGGCGATCAACCATGATCTGCAATTCTGCATCATGCAGTAGAGCCATAAAAAAACTGCTTTATCAAAGAGCTTATTGTCAAAAAATTAATTAGTATTACAAACTTCGTACACGTACATTGATTTTGTTTCTTATATGGTATAATGTGTTATGATAGGTATTATCACTGATGATTATTGTGAAATGCTGTTACTACAATGGATTAGTATTATATATATATATATATATGTATCGTATTGTTGAAATGCCACTGGTACGAAGCTTGTCATAAGACGTATGGTTCGTCAAATTCAGGGCTCACCATTTATGCCTGTCCGACTGCCAAGGGCATGTAAAATTGCCGGTTGACAGTGTTGGATAGTCAGCACCTTGAACCAACCTGTTCATTGGCAACACTTATATTATTGTAGCTTTTCGGGGTGACATTATTATAGCTTCTCGGGTGACATCAATCAATGCATCTGCTGAATTTGTGATTATAAGTAAATAGTGATAGATGTACATAGAAAGTGGACAAAAGCTTTGAAAGCTTTCAGATAATATCAGAATACTGAGCCAATTACATGTTGATATACAGTTAGCAACATTACCTATGTGGCGACATCACTTACTTGATTGCCGCCAAAGCATTATTTTGATTTATTTTAGCCAGAAAAGTTGCTCTAGTCTTCACTGGTGTGACCTGCAATCATTTATTGTGTGCATCACTTGCATAATGTCACAACTGTAATGTTGCTAACTGTATATGCTGTATTTACTCAAACAAATGCCCTCCCTTTTATTTTTTCAAGGCCACTCCAGCAGGGCCTTTATTTGAGGTGGGCTTCTAATATTTTAGCGGCAATGAACAGCTTTTCCTGAACAAATATATTGTACAATAATGAAGGAAACCAAGAAATGCAAAGACCATTTGGAAATAACTCTAAAGACCTCAAATTCTTGGATTTTACCTGCTTGATACTGGAGGAGGGGGGCTTCTATTTAAGGGGGGGTATTTACTATTAAATAGATTCTTTTTGGGGAGGCAGATACCCTGGGCTTCTATTAGAGGTGGGCCACTATTTGGGAGGGGGGGGGGGGGGTTGTTTGAGTAAATACAGTATTATCATAACATATTGCTTGTTGGTTAATTTTTTATGCTTTATATATTATTTGTTTGGATTTTTCATGGATGAATAAAGACTTTATGTGAAGAGTTTTTTAGTGCCATATTTCTTTTTCACAATATAACTTATAACTTAGTCGATAACTGTTGCTTACCAGTTATTGCCACAGCCAGACACATCAGTTATCAGCTGCTTGTTGTCAAAGACGTCTCGTAACGGTCCTTTCATGATCTCACTGACCACTCCCTCCTCCATGTCCACCAGGACAGACTGGCCAAACGAAAACGGGTAGAAAGCACATTAAAATCATAATTATTCCTTTAATTCTTTCAAAAATTTTAAAAGGCAGTTTAAAGAAATATCTTAATTGTTTAAATCTAAGTACAGCATACATAGCAGAATAACCAAAGCAAAAGATGTATAACATCCAAAGCACTTCAAATAGTAAAAAAAAACAATACTTTTTTTGTTACAGCCTTTCAAATGTGGCATTTCAGAAAACGGCGTAAAATGAACAAGCATTTTAAAGCAACCACAATTCCCTTCACATTCAATTTACAGCTTGGAAAATGTATGGGGTTAGAGTGATGGGTCTAGATATACCAGCTTCCAAATATGAAGCCCATTGCAATAATAGTTCTCAAGATACAGCCTCTTAAAATCTAGATTTCATTTGACACTGCTAAAACGAGTGCGAAAATCGACTAAACTTAGTCCCCTTCTTTAATTTTTCTACCCAAAACTATTAAAGCTATCAAGCTGAAATTTTGCATCCAGCCTACTAACTAATGTAGCTATGTTGGAGAATTATTTCAAGAAAATGTGAGATGGTCAGGCAGGAAGATTTTCAAAAATTTGTTGATTTGGCATGGAATGACCCAACCATGATTTGTAGAAATGAAAAGAGTGGATCAAAAAATTACACAATCAACCACTTCAATTAGAACAATAATCCACAGTAAGGAGGCAGCCAACATTTAAATTCTAAAAAATAGGAACTGTTTCATGACAGTGCGATTCTTACCCTTGCTTTGAGAGACCTAATCTTTCCACGAGAATCACCCACAGGGATGTCGACAGGATCATCAAACCGACTGTCCACATTACGGAAGAAGCTGCCCATGGCCTCATCATAAATGCCCAGCTGAAGAAATGACATAGCAAAGAGATTTTATATATATACATTTTTATTGACAAATACATATAAAAGACACATGTGATATTAGGGCAGACAAAACATTGTTTCTTTTGCATAATATTTTGTATCGTATTGACTCAATGCTACTGGTCTGAAGCTTAGTTAGCTTGCATAACCAGCTGCCAGAGACAGATGTTATGATGAGATGATAAGCTTAGAGTCCACACCATGTTATTGTTATACATTTACTCCATGGGTGGAATTTTTACTTGCCCCATGATAGACACTGACTACAAAGTATCACCATTTAACTGATTTACCTTATTAACCGATACACTTATGCGCTGTTCTTGCCTGTCGACACTACCCAGTCTGATTTAATATTTTTATTGATATGTATATGTGAAACATGTGTTTTTATGATATGTATATGTCTTTTTTTTTCTCCATATATCTTTCATGTGTTTTGATTTTTATATTTTTTACTGCTGTACAACAAATAGGTCAAATTTGACCTAAAAAAGTGTCAATAAAAGAACATTTGACATGACTGTTACCTTATTAACTGATGCATGTTCTCGTAAAGCAAGGTCCCAAAACCGACAACCAATCTGATTTCCACACTGACCAACTGAAAAAGACACAAAAATTGCAAATTAAATCCAGTGTTCCAATTCACTAAATTTACCATGACATCTGTGTCAAATATAAATCTGAACTAAGCAGGATTCCCAGCAACTCAAGATAACAAAATTCCTTGAATGTGATAATTAAAAGCTATGTGAAATCTGATAAACAATTTCAGATTGTAAATCTGAAAATTTAGATCATGAGAACTCGTCACCCATTTTTGCCGCAGAAAATTTTCAGATTTTCAATAAATATAATCATTGAACATTTTTGTGCAGGTTTATTTAATGTTAATGTATTAGTTACAGCACTCAAGCAATGTCAACCTGAATTTGCAATTACACCCTTGGCAGGCCTGTTTAAGCATGAGCCTTTCTCAACTCCCTAGAGAGTATACAGTCGAGCAGCCGTAGTCAGTGCATCAGGCTAAGCACTCTACAATCGCCTCACTGCCTATAGCCAAGTACCCATTTGCACCTAGGTGGAGTGAAGTAGCGGTTTAAGGTCCAAGTTCTTCCATGCCATGGCTGGGAACCCACAACCATGCGCACATACAAGTACATCCCTCTGGATCTGCGCCTGATGTAAGTGGTATTAAAGTAGCAATATACAGGGAACACAAACAATTAAGTTGGCTTGATGGCAATTAATATAAGAACAGAGTACTGAGAGTAGTGTGACTTTTTAGGAAATGAAATTCAATTAATTTAAATATATGTTTATGTTTTTTATGAAATCTAATTTTTCTTGAATGGAAGTACAATACATAGGAAATACACACCATTAATTGTGTATTGTATAGTGATTAGTTTACAATTTACACATTGTAAGTCTATAGCTCCCCTTAGCGAGCAAGTTGCAGACACCATTGGAGTGGCATTTGACATCCAGGGGCGGATCCAAAACAATCTGACAGAATGGGGGAAGGGGGGGGGGGGGTGGATATGTGACATATTATTATTCTTTTTTATTCAGAATGTTTTGTATTCTCTCCGGGATGGTTAACATTGCTGTCCAAAAGATTTTGCACACCCTAAAACCCTTTGATTTGGTCTAGTTTTTTTTTTGCTTTACAGCACTTTTTAAAAATATATTCTCTAGTGATCATACCGTAACGGAGGGTATTATCGACACTCACATTAGAATGTTAAAAAAATTTTTAACAAACTAATTTAAGTGTCGATAATACCCGCCCCATCAATAATACCCTCCGTTACGGTATTGTTGTCCTGAAAATACATTTGTACAATAATCAGGCAAATATAGATATTAAGTTATGGATGGTTGGGCAGCAGGAAAAGCCTCATCATCCACATGTTTTGCTGGCAGGAGTTGAGTGAAGAACCACAAGGTTCTAGATGAGTTTGACCCTTGTGACCTAAAAACAGTCACAGCCATCCATTTTTCATTCAAGGTCTTTCTCTAAGGTATATTACCAACTCGTTGACATGTCGACGAGTTGGTTCTGCCAACTCCTTCACAAGGTGTTTCCCAGTATGAATTTCTCCGTAATCGACTAATAATCGGTCAATGGTTGGTTTACTCAACCCGATGACGACAACAAAAATGGAACCGATTGACATCACTAAATTTGTGACTCCCAAATTTAACGAGTTGGTTTGTCATTTGTACTGGGCCTTCTAGTTCTATTAGTTCCAACTTATCCAAGGTGTCAACAACTTATATCGACGAAATTTTGACCTTTAGTCAGTTTAACAGTCGCCGAACTGAGCATTACCACTGGCACAAGTGCCAACACATGCGAAAATTCAGAATTTGGCGGCGAGTTGTACGACTAGTCGGTGAGTTGACTACGACTGTGCACTGTGGGTGAGTTAATCTGATACCACATCCGCACGTCTCCCAAACGTACACGCTTTATTATTACATCCCCAGAGTTGCTCACCTTGGACTACAATAGATTGCGTCATTTTCCGTCACTTAGATTACACTAGTCCTTGACAGGAAACACAAGATTCTTGCTTTGTTTTCATGCATTCTCACATTCGCGCTTCTTCCATGGGCGCGGCCATTTTTGATTTCGCGTTGCACTCTGGGATGGATCTCCGTTCCTGGCCAATCAGATTGCTCGATTGCGCGTCGTGGGCAACCACTCATCTGACAGCCAAAATTGATGGCCAAACATTCTGAATGTAATCTGCACTTGTTCTTCATCGCATAATTCCTTATGGCTGTAATAGACGTGTCTTCATGAATAGTTCATTTTATTGTCACAGACAGAGTGTTTTGACTGGCTCAATCAGGCCTTGGAATGAGTCAAGCTTCATGAAATTTATGGTCACAACTTGTGTGTGGGCAAAATAAGCCTTAAACATGAACAGCAAGAAGAAACAGCCATTCAGAGTAAAGATAATCAGTATGGGCAATGCAGAAGTTGGGAAGGTGAGTCCGATGTAGAAATTTTAATTATATAATGAGAATTTAAAAATCTGAATCTGAAATTCAATGAGTCATTGGATTTTAACTCATTAGGCCTATGCATGTACTAATTAATTAAAGTTAAAGACAATTTCAATTTAATTGTTCATTGATACTAATAGTGAATGATCTATATACTTGTCATTCTTTGAAAGTGATAAAATGATGGGTGTTTTTGTGTTTCTTTTTCTTCTAACATAATTCAAATGTTATTTTGATTTTTACAGAGCTGCATCATCAAAAGATATTGCGAAAAGCGGTTTATTCATAAGTATCTGGCCACTATTGGAATAGATTATGGTGTAACAAAGTAAGTACACATGAATGCCTATTAAAGGATCAATACATGTTTTGTATATGTTTCATATATTTGTTGAGTAATAATGTTCAGCTAGTGATGCTTTGCAATATATTCTAATTAAATTTTCTTAATTTATCTAGGGTCTCAGTAGACAATCGAGAGATCAAAGTCAACATTTTCGACATGGCTGGCCACCCAATTTTCTATGAGGTAATTATATGGAATTAAACAACAGAAACACGGGAGCATTGAGGGATCTGAAAGCCCCCCTCTTAATTGGCTCTGAATCCCCTTTCAAAGCCTATATAACTATATGTGTATACATGTACAGTCTGGCCCAAAAGAATTACCTACAGTTGAGCAAGATTAGTTGCAATTGAGATGTCAGAAATAAAATTGTGAAAAAAATGTGCTTGATACAAATTAAGGAAAATATTAAGAATTGTTATTGGAATGCAATAAGAGAATGGTGATTATTTGTAAGAGGCAAGGTTTGGAATGGAAGTGAACTTTTTCCAGCTCAAGTGCTCATAAACTTTTGGGTTTGACTGTATATACATCATCCCAAGTCCTGGTTCAAGAGGGTATATCAGTGTATATATAATATTTTGTATAATTAAGTATTTTGTTTTTCTCTTTAAAATTTAACCAAGTAAAGCCTCCTGCTTAATATCAACATTGTCCCTGATCAAATATTAGGTTAATAAGGTGACAAATTTTATTATAACTTCAACCATTTTAATAAGCAAATTCACAATAATGCATCTGCATTTCGATCCTTTCTTCACACAGGTTCGCAACGAGTTCTACAAAGACAGCCAGGGGGCGCTACTGGTGTATGACGTAAGCAACCGCTCTTCATTCGAGGCGCTGGACGCTTGGATGGCAGAGCTGAAGGGAGAGATTGGCAACCAATCAGAAGTGGACAATGTCACCATCATTATTTGTGGAAATAAAGTACGAGTACTAGTGAATGATAACTATGATAAAGTTAAACAATCCTTTTAGGGCTAGGCTAGTATCTGACTTTATTGGACTATAATAATAACAGTATATAGGAAATATATATCAACAGAGCTGATCATATCTTAATTACTTAATTGGCTCTGGTTATCTGGCAACTGATGCTCTTTATGAGTCATTGGGTCTGAAGTGCAGTCAGCTTATATAGTTGCCACAGGCAATGATGAGATGATTAAGGTTTCGAGTCCTCTTCATATTAAACATTTACCCAATGGGTGGGGTCTTTTACTTGCTTAGGCATAGACACCGAGTAGAAAGCACCTACAAATAATGTCTAATGCGATCAACATCTGAGATGTAGCTTATGAAGAGTGCCTGGGCTGGGCAAAGAATCTAGAGACCTTCAGCTGAGCTGTGTTGAGTTATACCAGTCTTCAGTTGAAAGAATCTAGGCACCAGTATATATTCTCTGTTTATTTCTCCAGACAGACAAAAAACGAGAAGTGGACATTTCAGAGGGACAATTATGGGCAGATCAACATGGATGTCTCTATGTAGAAACTTCTGCTCAAACTGGTGATAGAGTGGATGAACTGTTTCAGGTCAGTGTAACAGTATTATTAAATCAGTTCAATATATAGTTAATAGATTATAGTGGGAGACTGGTTAAGGTGCTAACCTCTCTTGAGTGTTCTGGGTTCGATTCCTGGGCAAGTTACATGTATTGTGTAACTTGTATTGTTTCAATGCTACTGGTCTGAAGCTTATAGCTTAGTCAGCTTATATAGCAAATCTATGTAATGATATATATATAAATGCTGTTCCAGTTCCATTAAAAAATATGGGGGGGGGAGGTGAATATTTCCAGACCCTACCCCCCAATCCCCGATATCTATTTTTTGACACCCCAACTTTTTCCTACATTGAGATATTTAGAAAATACGGGTCAGACACCTCCCCCTTTTTTCTCTTTTGGAGAATCCCTCCCACTGCTTTTTCAAAAAATTTCTGGTCCACCCCTTCCCCTGTTTTTAAATGGAACAGCCCTAAGGCATAATGATGTGATGATATCGAACCTTATCAAGATGATATTGAGCCTAGTCAGCCATATTTAGTAATACTGACTATTACTGTACATGTAATTGATGTTAAAGGCAGTAAGCATGATACATATATGAGTCAGAAAGATTAAAAAAAATTCCTTATCATGTTTATTTTAGGCATTATTTACTGGTGTAGTTTCAACCATAGAAAACGGAGGGAGGCGCCAACCTGTAGCGACACAACTGGGGTACACGAAAGAACAAGTTGAAGCTATCCAGAGGTTGAAGAGTGCCAAAGACAATTACGAGAGACTGGGAGTGTCAAAATATGCCACAAAGTAAGTCACAAACAATATCCTACAACTGATTTTTTGAATTACAATATCCGTGAACAAAATTGTCAAAGTTGGAGCCATCAGCGGACTTCTGGGCTTCAGTAATGACTTCTTAGGGCGGGTACAATACATTCCAACAGAGAGAGGCAGTAGATAAGCGATGTTCTCTATCATTTGTATTCTGAACCTGTTGGATCCGCCCCTGGATGTTACATTTAAGCCCTTGGCCTAGTATTTAATCCAAAAATTTAGTGGTCCCTGCCCTGCAGTATATTTTAATTTGTCTCCCCTTAAAATCTTTCTGGATCTGCCCCTGTAATAAATAAATGTATATCTATGGCCCAGAGGGCTGCTAATGCTGCAAAGACTTGAAACTGAAGTCCAGAGGACGTCATGTGAATCCAAGATGCCTTAACCAATGGGATTATGGAAATTCTGGATTTACATGCCATCCTCGGGTTTTTTGTTTTCAAGAAATCTACTGTATTAAATTTACTGACCTTATTGGTATGCAAGGTTGCCAAGGTATTTCATATTGTATTACTATTTGAAAAACAAACAAGCTTGTTTTTTTTTTTCATCAGGGAAGACATCAACAAGGCGTACAGGAAGTTGGCTGTCCTCCTACATCCTGACAAAAGTGTAGCGCCCGGAAGTGAAGAAGCTTTCAAATTACTTGTGGCCGCCAGGACTGTTTTGTTAAAAACTGCCAAGTCATAAATCTGATATAGAACTTTAAAAGTGTAATTCTAGTTGTACATAGCCTGTATAATAAATTATTCAGATTATTTGTCAGTTTAATATTATTGGTGTAGAAATTACTTCTAAACTGTGAAATGATCACAATGATCTGTGAATTTCATCAAATCAATGAAGTTAATAGGGCAAATTGAAAATCAAAGCTTGGTGCAATAAGTTCTTCATTTACGTTGAGCTAAAACCCAGCACTTGTCCTTTGGTCTGTTTGAGGTTTGGGATTATACACAACACAACCTGGTGGGGAATCAGGAGACCGTGAGTTCATATCCCACGTTGGGCAAGCATAGATTCACTATTGTCTGCATTTTAAGTCTACAACACAGAATTTTGACCACTGTGTATCATAATATATGCAGACCCTCTCCTGCAAGGGGGGGGGGGGCAGATTTTGGATAGAACAACGACCCTGGTGGGGGAGCAAGGAATTTGGTACATATTAATTTATTTTAAGCATAAGAATACAAAACCATCTTCACTTAGTATTAATAACATGATCCGATTTGGCGATATTTAAAGAACTAATTGAAATCAACGGGCGCAGTAATTAACCTAGTTTCAGCGCTATAGAGCAATGTTGCGAAGTCGCATAGTCTGATAATATAGTATAAAATCCCAGTACACTACCTGTCCCACCAGCATTTGGCTATGAGCCAGTTGCTCTTTAGCTCAACTGGTAGAGGCGTATTGGCACTAGATGGTGGAGAATCCCGTCCCCCTGACCTAGGTGTAGTAACTGTAGTTGTCAGTGATACTTGGCTTGGAGGCAGCTGCTCTGGAAAAAGTGCAGTATAGCGGACCCAGATTTATGACCATATTTAACAAGCCTCATTGCCAGGCCTATGACGTAAATTGCTTGAAATGTAATTATGACGTCACAAAAATTAATGTAGTTATGACCTTGGTTTCATCTTCAAGGTAAAGACAGCGTTTATTTTTGCTTTTTTTTGCTTATCTACACCAAATGTTATTTTAATTGTGCTAGAACTTAAAACTTGTAAAAAATTAAATTTTTAATGGCCGCCAAATATGGGCATAAATTTGGGTCCGCTATACTGCACTAAACCCGCTGCTCTTTAGCTGAACTGGTACATAGAGCTGTGGTTAAGTTTCCACACCAGATGAATTCCACAGTAAGCATAAACTAACATTGCCACCCACAGTCTCACAGATCGATCTATTATGTGCAACCGGCAAATTGCAAAACAACAAAAAAAATTGAAAATCATCAGCTTTATTCCAAGGACCTGATCTCCAGATTTCTTACCAACATATAACATGATAAGGAGGTGTGAAGTGTATGGACTCTGAAGACCTAAAACAAGAGCTTTTTGATAAATTTGAAACAATATCAGTAAAATTGTTTTGTCTACAGAACTTCTCATTGAAGTTATTATTTGATCCATGGTCAAATCCTATAATAATGACACAAAATGAGAGGATTGTGAAAAACAGTAACTTTTTTGACATGAAAATTAACAAAATCACACATTTCATCTGTAAATTGTTTTTAGTTAGTGAAAATGGCAGATTTCTGCCCTTTTTAATAAGTAGCATTGTTCAAGTAGCTCTGTCTAAGATGTTTAAAAATTGTGTCAGTTGGTTTTCGCTTTAACTTTAGACTTTTTACCAAACATGCAGTTAAGCAAACATTTCAATAAAACAAAAACAATATAAATGACTATAATAAAAAAAGTTATAAGAACAAGTGCTACAGGCAATATAACATCCAGACCAAGCATTTGGTACCAGGTTTGGTTTAGTCCAATTTGATGAAACAGGTGCTTAGCTCCGTTAGTTTGGATCGTGAAGTTCACCAGATGCAAGAATCTGTCTTTCGGAGGAATGGGTTGATTTTTTATCAGTGAGGAAGCCATTAAGGCATTTTCTTTGTATGATTTATTGTTTATCATATTTTGGAGTCCTGATAAAAATTCCTCCTCAGTCATGTCGAAGAATTCTAACTGCTCACCCATCTTTGCACGGTGGATTAATTTAGCAGCATTGAAGTACTGGTCAGCAAAAAGAGGCATTGCGAGGACAGGAACTGCATTGTAAATTGATTCCATGACTCCTGAAATGCCACAGTGAGACACAAACACTTTCACAAGCGGGTGAGCAAGAACATCGTTTTGGGGAAACCATCCAACCAGTTTGATGTTGTCGTTCAACTGCTTGACTTTCCCTGTGTATCTCCATATTACTCTTTGCTTGAGTTTGCCAAAAACCCTGGCAAAAAGCTCTGCTCGCTCTTCACTGAATGCTGTTATCTGTGTTCCAAAGCTGACTAAAATGACTCCATGCGGAGCAGAGCCTTCGATGAATTCTTGTAAGTCTTTCGGTAACGGAGATGGGGCCTCTTGGAATATACCTGATATTGGGAAAACATTCGGCATCATCGGACGAGGATACTCAAAGACGAAGTCAGTGTTGAGGAGCAGAATACTTTCTTGTAGACTTCGGTATAGATCTTGTTTTAATGTGATTCCGGCCTTCACTGCTGCTTCTTCATAACCGCTTACCACCTTCGGCATGAGGCTGTATGTTGAACGAAAGATAACATACAGGTTCTTCAACTTCTCATAGAAGTCCATCTCATCTGTCAAACAAGCCACTCCTTGAAATATGCAGTTCATACCAGGCAAAGCTGGGTAGAATAGCGCAGTGTCTGATGAAAAGCCAAAGTTCTGGTAGAGAATAGATGATGCATTTAAATGGTCTGTTAAAATGCCACTGCATAGTTCAATCATATCACCAAAGATAAGGTCATAGTTTCCGCTTCTTATTTCTTCCATTGCTTTCGTGTCTAACAATAGATTCTCACAAAAGGGCTGCCACATGTTAAGAATAAAATATGACATAAACTCATACTCCAGCCATGATGGAATCCTAAAATCTGTTGTTGGTGTGAAGTTCTCAAACAACATAATTCCCTCTGGAACTTGGTATTCAATGACCTTGACCTTCTTAGAGGTCACATATTTCCGAATTTTGTTGTTGACAACAATTGTCACATCATGCGAGTCTTCAACCAAGATGTCCGCCATCTTCTCCATGTTTCGCAGACGAGAACTGTAGCCAAAATTCATGGGAAGAACCAGAATTTTATAAGCGGAGCCAAAGTCCAGCAGGATGGTAAATAGGGCTAATCCTAGGAACTGCATGATGACTTCTGAAATTTAAAGAAAATGTCACGTATTATTAATTAAATTTGAGCATTTGCTGTCAGCAAACCAGTAATGGCAGCTTGTGTTCTCTTTGAATTGTCTTAATGCCATTCATCATTGAGAACAGGACCAAGTGAGCACAGCATGCGAAGGACATAAAGCACGATGGAATGAAATGGTATCAATCATCATCCATTGTATCAAAAAATGACATCACTAACAACATGTGATCGTTAACAAGGTTTATCTGCTTCAGTTTAGTGACCTCTGTCACTCAAGAAATGCTGTTGCGATTACCCAGCTCAGTCCAAGTCATGCTTGCTCGAAGAGCCCAGACATCTCTCGAGCCTTTGCTCTCACTATTTTTCATCAATTTATATTGAAAATTTATTTTTTAATCTTCAGATCTACCTTGGAAGAACTGAAGCTGTCCTTCTTACCGAACTGTGTGACTTTTTAAAAATTGACAATACTTGAAACACGAAGCAACAACTTTGTCCTTAATTGGACCATCTTAGCACATGTATGCATCATTTGGAGCTACTCGGGGCATCAACACCCCCTAGTGATCCTCAAGATTATTAGATAAACCTGTAAGTCAGTTGAATTTCAAATTCTGACTGACTCTGCCAAAATTTTGCTGCTGACTTCACTAGGTCATAAATTCATGACCAACTGCTGCTTGTTGCAAATTATGCTGCTTGACCCAGGAGCATGAACAAGTTTCATGTGAAATTGTGACCAGGATAGTTTAATCTGTCATTGTCTATTTGCAAACTGCAGTCTTTTTCGTCACATTCAGTGTAGTGGCTGATCCAGAAAATACATTTTTACAGCCTTTTTTGTGGCTAAGTTGAATTTTCAAATCTGACTTGATTTTAGCTGCTTATCATAATAAATGTGGTGGCTTGACTTGAACAAAATATCCCTAACTTTTTCGGCTAAATGCTGCTGCTTATGGGTCTATTATTAGACTGCTTATCCTAGGTGTGTGAATGAAAGAGTGTTGCAGTTTTATGCTCTTGAAAGTTCTGGGCCCCCGCCTCCTCATGGCAGAGGTAGAAACACAGGGTTAAGATGATGTACCTCAAACCCCAGTGGCCAAAACACAGGGCTCTGAACAATGAACATCCCAGCTAGTTCTGCCTGGGTATTCCTGACCTAGGTTAGGCCTGAATGATAATATCACTCACTCTCTCCCAGTGGCTTATGTTCTAACCAGTTTTCCTAAGAGCCACAGATTGTTGGTAAACCTTAGATAGAAGAATAGAATTGTAGCCATTCATTCAAGATATGACTCTCAGCCATGGGATCTGTGTACTACAGTGTACACTGTATTGGGTATGGACCTTTCTCTGTCAATAAAAATCTATCAATATGTGCACAGCCTCTCACAATTATGTCTTGTACTTGTTTGAAGCTGAGCTACTTGCTGAGTAGCTGATTTCTTAAATGTCCCCCACATTGCCACCACAAAAATCATTGGTTTGCTTGGCATGATGCTAGTCTTCAAGAGACTTGCCTCTGCTTAAAAATATATAAATAACAAACATCACACACAATGATAATTGTGCTTTTTTTTAATTGTAAAACTGAATTAAACTTAGGGCAAGTATCATAAATAAATCATAAACTACACACTACTAATTTGTTTTCTGCTTCTTTCTGGAAGTTTTGAAAAAGGAATTACATATTGCTTTAGTTATACAATAGAAAAATATCAATGCAATAAATACAATTGCCAAAGGAACACCTATTGCAACTGCAATGACATCTAGTGCAAATTTCTGGTACCACATCATGTGAATACCGATGTCATGGATAAGATGCTTTGCTCCACCCGTTTGAATTGTGTAGTTAACCAGTTGGAGGAACCTTTGTTTTGGAGGAATTGGATGTGCCTGGATAAGTTCAGAAGTCTTGATAGCATTTGCTCTGTATTTCGGATTATTAATCACTTCTGTAAGTGCTTGCGTCAGTCGGTGTTCGTCTAGTGATTGGAAATCAACTTCAATACCCATCCCTCTCCTTTTTGTGAGCTTGTGACTGTTGTAAGCTTGCTCCGAAAACAATGGAACAGTAACAACTGGAACGCCCTTATATGCTGCTTCGAATGTCGCTGATATCCCGCAGTGGGTGACAAATGCTTTGGCCAGTGGATGAGACAATAAATCAGCCTGCGGAATCCAGTCAGAGAGAATAGTGTTGTTACCTTTGTTTTTCAATTCACCTTTGAATCGCATGATCACTCTTTGTGGTAGTTTAGCAAAAACCTTTGCAAAGAGCTCTGCGCTGTCACGTTTAAATGAGCTGACCAGTGTTCCGAAACTCAACACGACAAACCCATTGGGAGCAGATCCCTGGACGAATTTCTCAAGGTCATTTGGCAGAGGAGATGGTGGCTTGTTGAATATCCCAGAAATCATAAAGATATTTGGCATACTAGGCCAAGGTTCATGTATCACGTGGTCACCGTTCAGTAGCACCAAGTTTTTCTCAAACGCCAAGTCAATATCTTCATAGAGGGTGACATCAAATTCCTTTGCAAGGTCTTCATACTTTTTGCGTCCTGCAGGAATCAATCGATTGAACTTGTAGTAGATGATAATGTTTCTTAACTTCTCTTCAAAGGTCATGTCATCCTTGACACAATTATCAGAGCCGAAAGTTACACAGTTCATACCGAATAACTGAGGATACATCAAAGAAACATAGGTCGGATATCCATGATTCTGATACGATATTGCTGGAACGTTAAAATGACTGACAAGGACCCTGTTGCATTCATCAAACATTTCCACAAGCAGAAGATCAAAGTTCTTGCTTCTGAGATGGTCCATTAATTTTCTGTCCGATAAGATGCTTTTGCAGTACTCGTAAGTAAATGAAAAAAATCCTTCAACTCGTTCATCATAATTCCATAGCGTAAGTTTGGGAAATTCAACAAAATCAATGCTTTCCAGCACAAAAGCACTGTCAGGTACTTGGTATTCCAACACAGTTGCTTTTTTCACTATGTTGAAATTTCGAACCTTGTTGCTAAGCAGGATTGTGACATCATGACCATCTTCCGCCAAGATGTCCGCCATCTTTTGCATGTTGCGAAGACGCGAGTTGAAGCCAGTAGTCCAGGGATGGATTAAAATGCTGGCACCATAGGCCATATGTACAATGACCATTGAAACTACCAATGACAGTGAGAAGTACATTTTGGCACTGAATAAGAGGTTCCACTATTTGCAAGATATTTGTGTGTGTGCTAGAGGTTAGATCAATGTCAGAAAGAAGTCTGTGGACAGGCTGTAATCAGGTAAACTGCACAATTTATTTCCAGATAGCAATAACAATGAAGTGTGTCCAACTCAATTAACATTAAATCCTTGAATTGTTATAAAATACCTTGGAGATTATCGAAAGTCTATGAAGCCAACAGTCAGTGAGTGCAATTATACTCACCAAATTATGGCTGCTGTAATAGTTGTATCACAAAACTGCTGTTGTCTGACATTTAAAGCAGTGATAAGCTCATCATAGACTATCACAAACAAGGACATCTAGATAAGACTTTCAGCTTGTGGTGTAATGCAAAAACTGACACACAAGTCACACAGTGTAGCGCTTCCACTGTGTTGCATAATGTTGACCTACATCATATGTTCTAGATTGTGGACTCCAGTACAAGTAGGTCAAATAAATGTTCTACTTTAGATTAGTGTTATTAGTATCTCTGAATTAATAATATATTGAAATATTCAAAAACTTAAACATTATAGCCGAATATCACACATAAAATTTTCTTCAAGATAAATAGAATAGAACAAGTATCCTATCTATTGACATAACCTTTCTCATTTTACATACCTTCTATAATTGAATTTCCAATTATTAATATTGTTGAAATAAATATTGCAGTGTTGACATCTGGCAGTCAGGTCTCACTGTCTCTTTCTGACCAGCGTGGCTGTATTTATATCTTTCTGTCATGTTAGGTATGTGTGTTATGCTTGACAAATTTGGTCATGCAGATAGTGCAGCCAAAGCTTTCTGACCATATTTGGTCATAAGCACTCATGGATATCATATAAGCGTTGGTTTACTATTATCAGTAAAACTAAAAATACCACTACTACAAAAATTGAAAAGAGTTTATTCATCAACTGTTCAAAATAACATACTAACCATACAGCAGACATATAAGTTTCAGACACTTTCAGTTTATCATAATTATGATCATGTATATAGGGGCCATGCATATATTTGTGTCAGTGTCTGTTTGGTATTTTATCTTATTTCTTTTTTACCAACAGATTGATAAAATAGTTTAACTTTTGCTACATCAAATATACAAGGGTAATACATATACAATAGAACCCTAAAGACTACCCCATTATATAGACCACTCATTTAGAACCCTTCTGTATAAAGTTAGCATTTTACCTGGCTATTAACACTAAGTCGAGTCACGCAGACATGGACATGCACAGTGGTTAGTCTCACTGATGATGTTCCCCTGTTTTTATTGGGCCTACTACATAAACAGTATCAACTTCACTATTAAGACCACCCCACCATTAAGACTACCTCACCATTAAGACCACCCCACCATTAAGACCACCTCACCATTAAGACCACCCCACCATTGAAACCACCTCACCATTAAGACCACCCCACCATTAAGACCACCTCACCATTAAGACCACCCCACCATTAAGACCACCTCACCATTAAGACCACCCCACCATTGAAACCACCTCACCATTAAGACCACCCCACCATTAAGACCACCTCACCATAAAGAACACCCCACCATTAAGACCACCCACCATTAAGACCACCCCACCATTAAAACCACCTCACCATTAAGACCACCCCACCATTAAGACCACCTCACCATAAAGAACACCCCACCATTAAGACCACCCCACCATTAAGACCACCCCACCATTAAAACCACCTAACCATTAAGACCAACCCACCATTAAGACCACCCCACCATTAAGACCACCTCACCATTAAGACCACCCCACCATTAAGACCACCTCATCATAAAGAACACCCCACCATTAAGACCACCCACCATTAAGACCACCCCACCATTAAAACCACCTCACCATTAAGACCACCCCACCATTAAGACCACCTCACCATAAAGAACACCCCACCATTAAGACCACCCCACCATTAAAACCACCTTACCATTAAGACCAACCCACCATTAAGACCACCCCACCGTTAAGACTGCCCTCACCATTGAAACTACCTCACCATTAAGACCACCCCACCATTGAAACCACCCCACCATAAAGACCACCTCACCATTAAGACCAACCCACCATTAAGACCACCCCACCATTAAGACTGCCCTCACCATTGAAACTACCTCACAATTAAGACCACCTCACCATTAAGACCACCCCACCATTAAGACCACCTCACCATAAAGAACACCCCACCATTAAGACCACCCACCATTAAGACCACCCACCATTAAAACCACCTCACCATTAAGACCACCCACCATTAAGACCACCCCACCATTAAAACCACCTCACCATTAAGACCAACCCACCATTAAGACTGCCCTCACCATTGAAACTACCTCACCATTAAGACCACCCCACCATTAAGACCACCTCACCATAAAGAACACCCCACCATTAAGACCACCCACCATTAAGACCACCCCACCATTAAAACCACCTCACCATTAAGACCACCCACCATTAAGACCACCCCACCATTAAAACCACCTCACCATTAAGACCAACCCACCATTAAGACTGCCCTCACCATTGAAACTACCTCACCATTAAGACCACCCCACCATTAAGACCACCTCACCATAAAGAACACCCCACCATTAAGACCACCCACCATTAAAACCACCTCACCATTAAGACCACCTCATTAATAAGACTGCCCTCACCATTAAGACTGCCCCCACCATTAAGACCACCCCACCATTAAGACCACCTCACCATTAAGACCACCGCACCATCGAAACCACCTCACCATTAAGACCACCCTACCATTGAAACCACCTCACCATTAAGACCACCCCACCATTAAGACCACCCCACCATTAAGACCACCCCACCATTAAGACCACCCACCATTAAGACCACCCCACCATTAAAACCACCTCACCATTAAGACCAACCCACCATTAAGACTGCCCTCACCATTAAGACTGCCCCCACCATTAACACCACCCCACCATTGAAACTACCTCACCATTAAGCCACCCCACCATTGAAACCACCCCACCATAAAGACCACCCCACCATCAAGACCACCTCACCATAAAGAACACCCCACCATTAAGACCACCCACCATTAAAAGCACCTCACCATTAAGACCACCTCATTATTAAGACTGCCCTCACCATTAAGACCACCCCACTATTAAGACCACCACACCATTGAAACCACCCCACCATTGAAACCTCCACACCATTAAGACCACCCCACCGTTGAAACCACCTCACCATTAAGACCACCCCACCATTAAGACCACCTCACCATAAAGAACACCCCACCATTAAGACCACCCACCATTAAGATCACCCAACCATTAAAACCACCTCACCATTAAGACTGTCCTTACCATTAAAACCACCTCACCATTAAGACCACCCACCATTAAGACCACCCCACCATAAAGACCACCTCATCATAAAGAACACCCCACCATTAAAACCACCTCACCATTAAGACTGCCCTTACCATTAAGACTGCCCTCACCATTAAGACTGCCCCAACCATTAAGACCACCCCACCATAAAGACCACCCCACCATTAAGACCACCCCACCATTAAGACCACCCATTGTCTTTAATTTTGTGCATCTTACCATTGCATTTTACCCATCTATGATAATGGCGAGGTTTAGGCCTAATGCATTTTCTATATTTGTATCATACTGCTATGATTACTGGCAGACTGACTGGATTTTTTTGTTAAGACTGAACTATGAAATTCAGAAACTAGACAAAAAGTAATAAAATTTGGGTCATAATGATAGTTAGTGAACTCATAGTAAAGAATTCTGCTTGACATACAAGATTTCAGAAGGTACATGTTCAAAATTTAAAAAGTGTTAGGTATGCCTTTATTACGGAGCTTTTCAAGGGACATGGGTAGAAAAGAAAAGAATGGAATATTTGCGAGTGAACGAGAAATATTTTGTCCCTCGCAAATATTTTCGTTCCCTAGCAAATTTGTTTCATTCCCTCACAAATTTTATCGTTCCCTTGCAAATATTTAACATATTTCGCTGTTTCTACTTGAGAATCTCTATTTAAATACAAGGGACACAAATATTTTTGTGAGTGGACACTTAATTTTGCAAGCAGACACAAATTTTTGTGAGCGGACACAAACATTTTTGTGTGGGTACACAACATTTTTGCGAGCGGAGACAAAAATGTCTTTGTTCAGACGCAAATACTTGAATTTTTTTTCCTGCTATGTCGCTTTAAAAACTCCGTACTTTATAAGATAAGATAAGACATCTTTATTACAGTGACATGTGAAAATATACAATGAGTCAGAATAAATATCCATTTTTAACACGGTTTCACCCAGCCCTCTAGTGGGCTTATATGTCACTAGCTTTTAGTAAAGTACATATTTTGGTAATTATATATTGACAGCAAATTTTAATATTTCTAATTATTGTGTATACATTACATTTTGACTTAGTTGCATCGCTTTACTAACATTATTTGCTGTTTCTATTTGAGAATCTCTATTTAAAAACAGGAATTTTTCAAAAACATCAAGTGTTACAAATGAAGGAAAAGACATGATAACTTTCTGATACAGTTCTATTCTGAAATGGTGATAAGACTGACAAATGCACAATAGATGAAATTCATCTTCAACCAAATTACCTATGTTATCAATACATAAAGGGCAAACAACGTTCTTCTAAGAGGATGCCATAGTATCTACCGACCTCAATCATAATAGGCAATGTGCCTGCTCTAAATTTAGCATAATTAGATCTAACTTGTTTCTGAAGTGTCAAAGAAACGTAGGGTTCAGAAAACATAGAATCTTTGAATAAATTATAATTTCTTAATTTAATTTTTTGATAACGTTGTTCGTTCCAGCTATTTGTTTGAATGATTTGAAGTTTTTCATTTGCATTGTCAATATATCCACTAACTGGAAAGATGGGATATTCACATTAAGGTTTAATGTTTGCAGCACCCTGTCAAGCTCAGATCACTAATTGTTAAGATCGTTCATCAGTCGTATGTCATATTTCAGCACCCGTTTGGGTAATCTATGGTCATCTAATATCACAATTTTGTAAAATAGCCGCAAAATGTCAAGTTTCCTTCTAGTTGAACATTTGATCCATCCGATATCTCCCTCGATTGCTGAAATAGGACACAGTTTGTGCACACCAAGGAAGTACCGAGCTGCTTTTCTCTGAACATCTTCCAGATTTTTAGATTCAGCATAACCCCAGCACAGTAGTCAAGTATGGGAATGATCCCTGAATTAAACAGCTTTATACATGTCCCAAACAAAAGATTCTTCAGATTGCTTATTTTATTTCTTAACGCCCCAAGGGCTCGCAACCCTGCCTCAGATAACATTATTGCAGTGTAATTATAGTTCAGATGTTCATTTATATATATTCCTAGATACTTATAAGATTCAGCCATTGGTTTTGAGGGATCTAATGTGCATAACTTTAGTTTTACTCTGATTCACCACAAGACACCATTTGCTGCACCAGGCATAGAGACAATCAAGCATCTGTTACAAATCATTCTCAGACTCAGCAGTAGGAACAATATCATCTGCATAAAGCAGTATACTTAACATGTCATCATTTCCGAATTGAATGCCACATCTAAGGCTTTTTATTATTTTATATCATGCACAAGGTCATTGATAAAAAGACTAAATAGCTTTTAAGGTAGGTTATATTTGTTGGTCGCCTTAAATGTCTAGACTGTCTAATGTTAGTGTTGCACTTAAAAGGGCGACTTAAAAATATCTTGAAACAAGCTTTTGGCTCTATATTAAAGTTGAACCATAAATGATTGTAATAGTTTCCAAAACAATATTCTGTACGAAAACTTTTGATTAGCTTTACAAAGGCCGTACACAGTTATTTTGAAGTTATTTCCAACCTTTTGAGAATGATTTTTGTTTGAAAATCATGGACATTGCAACATGCCTCCTAGCGATCTATAGACACACAAAGAAAAATGTTTGATGAAGGCCAGTTATTGGCATCAGTTACTGATTTATGATCAATATATTGTCATTGATGCCAAGACCTATACTTGAAACGAAGCACATAATCCATAGGCAATAAGATAACCTACCAGTTCAATATATTTGATTTGTTATACAGGTTAAATGCAGGGCCAATATAGTTCTGCACCCTCTAGGAATCACTGCAAAGCATGGTCTCATATTGAGTTGGTCCTGAGTGGTTTCCTTGGGAGAGGGGTTGAGGAAAAAACCCCCCAATAACTGAGGCTGTAAGTCGTATAGTACTCTACAAATGTAGTACTCTACAAATGGTGCAATGAATTAAAGTGTCTCTTTTTCAAATTGTTATATATTTAAATTAATTCTGGCATTTGGAGTGGTGATAAATCTAGTGGTTGATATAGGAAAACCACACGGGTCCCTGATCTGTTTGACAGATCAGAGAAGCTGGGTGCATAGTACCCTTCAGGTATGATCTGTGAAACAGATCAGTGATGAGCTGTGATTTTTCTTTTGACCCCCCAATTTATTCCAGCCATGAGGAACTTTATATTAAAAAAAATTGATGAAAGATGATGGAGTTATTGAATAAAATGTCACCGGCGTCAGGAACGTCCTCGGTTCGTTATACATTTTTGCCCATAACTGAGTCAATTATTGTCCGGTTTTCAAATGTTAATTTTTTTATGTACATAAAATAATTTACTCTTATAATATGAAGTTTGTATTGATCTGTCAAATCAACTGTAGTCGCGCCAGCATTTTTTTGGCAGAATGCGTATCATCATTATTGGGAAATATCGATGTCTTTAGTTTCCTTATTGGGTAAAGCATGAAGTCATTCTGCGTGGTATGAAAAGCAGATCACCCGGCCTATATCACACGAAAACACTATTTCGCTTGATGTGGCTAAAACTGGGTAATAATACCCTGGCTCGCTCGGCTAAAGATCAAGGGCGGGGGCCTAGCTCAGAAGTAGTGCTCTGGGCTTCCAACCGCTGGGTCCCGGGTTCAATTCCCGGTCGAGCCTAAGTTGGATGGCTGTTTCATCCTTCGTCTCATTGCCATGGTCTCTGCCTGTCCTAATTAGCCCAACTGGTGCAGAAATACAGGACGTAAAGCCCTAATCACACACACACACACACACTCGGCTAAAGATCCTGAGTTCAATTCCCAGCCCAAACATTCCAAAAGGTACTGAACTTGATCTCAGCTGGATGTTAGTCGAGACGTTAAATTTTTCCTGTACTAGGTGATTATGCTGGGGCAAGTAAAAGATCCACCCCACCCATAGAATAAATATGTAACATGGTGTGGACTCCCAGTACAGCCTTATCATCTCATTAAATGCTGCCTCTGGCAACTGGTTATGTATAAGCTGACTAAACTTCAGTCCAAGTTAGTAGCATTGGTAATTTGAGATATATTATATATGACAATTAAATGATAAACCAAGGTTTGATTCTTTGTCTGGCTTTTAAAAATGGCTTTGCTGGCGTAAAATTAATTTGATTATGCATTCAATGTAGTTTTAATGGGAAGGTTAAATCCGCCATAGGCTGTCTGCGTCAATTAGGCATTGGTGCCCTCAGGTGCAAATTGAGATCTGTCATATCACGTTAATCAACTACATCCAGCTGAGATACGGGGGCCAACGTCACATGACCACATCAATTACGTCACATGACTACACCAGTCACGTGGTCAGGTGCATAAAATTCATCAGACTAGAAGACACCTTGTAAGGAGAAACAGGCATCATGAGACTGACCTACAAAGTGATGATAAAAGGTAGGGCGGACAGACTTCTTTTTTAAAAATAATTTGATAAAACACAGATTTAACAATGCAGTGGTTTAAAAACAGTTCCATTAAGTATATTACCAAAATGATGAGCTTTGATGACATCTCTGTAACGACTTTAATTTCTTGTCTTTCCACAATTTTTTGCCTTCTTATCATTATGGTTATAGCGCAAGCAATAAATTAAAATCATAAATTAAATCATTGCTGAATTATTTTTCTAACATATCTTGGATTATTTTAATCATATTCTTAACTCAGTAGACTTTAAAACTACATTTCCAAATTTGATTTGTCTGGGAACCTAAGGTATGGTCCACAGGGAAGACAATACACATTGCAGTTTTAGTACCATCTCCTCCAAAAATATTATGAACCAATTATTTTTAGTTGCCTGTATGGCTTTCACATGGCGTATGTAAACTTTATTGAGGTTTTAAAAAGCAGCACTTTTACTACCATACTTCACGTATTCAATTTTTACTCACACTTACTATGACGTGCATCCAATTGCAGCCGGGTGGCCTAATGGTTAAGGCATCCCAGATAGTATTCCAAATCGGGCCAGCGTCGTTCCTATATTGGCCACTGTCGGTACAACATCGTTTTGACATTGCTGACATTGCGACGACGTTGATACGATTTGGAATGCTATCTGGGGTCTGCTAATTCCGTATTGAACATCTCTGCTGAAGGTCCCAGGTTCTCTTACCGGCCTGGGCACTCTTCATGAGCTGCATCCCAGCTGGATGTCGATCGCATGAGATGTTAACTTATAGGTGCCTTGCACTTGGTGTCTATGGTGAGGCAAGTAAAAGACCCTACCCATGGGTAAATATGTAACGTGGTGTAGACTCCCAAGCCTTATCATGTCATCATTACGTCTGCCTCTGGCAACTGATCATACAAGCTGACTGGCTTGAGGTTTAGCATTGAGACATTGACATTAACAATAATTCAAATAGATTAATAATTAATCTATAAGTTAGTGAATCAAGTATGTCACTTTTACAAATGTTGTGCATCATTCTGTGGTGGTCTAGTGGTAAAGGCATTGGTCAGCTCCCTTCTGGATCGTGAGTTCAATTCCCTATTGTACATGAGCAACATCTCATTCACTGTATAGCTGTGGCCTTAACTTTTCAGACACTTGCTATAGTTGGTGACTATGGCCCTTTTTTATCTTGCATCAAAGGTTTTATTACCTTTGGCCATGAATATGGCCTAGGGTAATGCAATGGTCTGCATGTCAGTCAGTTTGTCTCTCCCTGTTGTCTCTGTCAACCACACTTATAAACATGATAACTTCAAGTCTATTGATGCTGAGCTCATTGGAAGTACAGGTAATATACCTCAGAGGAAGACCTTTAATGAGTTCCAAATGGAAGACATTTTTTCAGGTCACAAGGGTCAAACTCATCCAGACCCGTTGCTCTTCAGTCAGCTCCCGCCAGCAAAACATGTGGAAAACTAGGCTCTTCCCTCTGACCAACCATCCGTAATGTTATTTATATTGGTGTAATTATTGTGCAAATGTATTTTCAGGACAGTAAATATCCAGATAGCATTCATGGCTAATGATAAGGAGGCCGGTTTTAATCGTATCCAAGTCGGCATGATGTCGGCGATTTCAAAACAATGTTGTACTGACGGCGGCCGATATAGAAATGACGTTGGCCCGATTTGCAACGTTATCTGGATTTAATCCCTAAGGGAAATAATGCAAAAAAACTTGCAAAAAACTAGAACAAAATTAAGTGTTTTAAAGCATCCATAAGCCTTTTGACCACGGCTGCATATTGTCTGAATATCAACACAACCATACTGTTTGCAAGCTCCACTTAGGTAAACTATTGAAACAGTTTGCCATTATCTAACTGTATTTATGTCTATAAATGAAGTGCTCCATAAGGATGAAGAAATTGCAATTTAGTGGATGATTTTGTGCAAATATGAGATTTCAGTTGAGTCAACTATAAGCTATCTCCAACAAGGTATGGCTCAGTTAGGCTTGTTTTAGCTGCAATTGAGTAGATCCTAACAGGTAAGGATATGTAAGGATATGTATGATAGGCCGAACAAAACTAAGTATCTCTTAAATTGACATTTTAATAGCCTCATAAGTATTAGGTATATCCCGAATAGGAGGGAGTAAACTAACAGTTTTGTTGGTTATATCCCGATGCCAAAGGCGGATGGATATAAGCAACAAAAATGTTAGTTAACTCCTGACTATGAGGAATATAACTAACTTATACTCCATTTGACATATTTACCAATTTGTTCAATGGTTTTTTTTTAATGCCTTTATTACACATTACAATTCAGTTTGCACTCAGGAGGGAGTTAACTAACATTTTTGTTGGTTTTATCCTGCAAAAGAAGAGGAGTATAATCCAACTTACATGTAGTCAGCTGACCTATTTGACCAGGACTTTATGTAGTACATGAACTTGATAATACCTGACCATTGATTTTTTTTTCTTCACAGTTCAAATGAGTAATATGCTTCATCCGAGGACAAGGTGAAGGTAAAAATTGATTTAAAATGGGGATCGGCACGATTAAGGTGATTTGGGTGATTATCCTGCTAATGACTAGCGATACCTTGGCTGCGGATGAAAATCAAGACGCTGACGAAGAACGGATTAATTTAATCACTTTGTCCACGGGGACATCGCACCTGAGAAACCTTCTTCCAATATGGCGGCGTTACTATGACGACCTGGAGCGGTTTGAGGTCATTGATGACGTCCCAACAGAACACCTGGAAGATATTTTTGAAGATGAAAGCAAATTGAATGAAGGTGTTACCTGTGTCTTCAATGATGCTCCTGGTGAACCCCCTAATGGGCATTCTTACACACCTACTGATACTATACTAGTAGCCACCAGGTAAAATATGACATCAATCAGCCCTTGCTATTTTTTTAATGCATTCTACATGGCTTATTGCGCCACGTACGTTTTCCATGCGTTTGGATAAATGCATGGAAAACGCATGGTTTTTGCCTCATTATCATTAGCTAAAAACCATGCGTTTTCCATGCATTTATCCTTCTCAGGGAAAACACGCGGCACATTTGGCAATGTACGATCAAAGTTATTGCATTTTCAAAATTGATTTATGGACATTACATGTAGGGTGTAGGCATCAGGTAGAGTATGACGTCAGCCTGCCCTTCTTCTGATTATTGATCAATTATAACTGTATTGTTGGAGCTAATTAGGTCCCATGAACATATTGGTTTTCTCTTCTGTTAAATGAGTACGTGTTCAGGCAAGATGAGACCTGCCACGTGATAAACAAGGTCTCTAAATTGCAAGTACAGCATAATTACCCATAAGCTACCTGCTGTTACTTCTTGTCACTTCCGATGCCATCATTATAGACTCTATCACAGTTGAGCCTTTTGCACATAAATGTGCCAATTTTCAGTGCTATTAACCAATTGCCACTGTCAATTTTATGACGTTAAACTTACATGGTCATTGTAACGTTAACACAATTATGGTTTTGGAGTGTTACATCATACTGGTCAGTTGCACTGAAACCGAGGTCAAATGGATGAGGCATCAATAGAATCTGTTGAATGAATAATTTCACTGCAGCTGTACCTTTCTCTAGATTGAAATCTAGTCTGTTTCACATTATCCAGAATATGTTGCAGATAAGATGAGCAAAGTATTTTTTTTTACACATTCAAAGTTAAACTAGAGATAGTTGTGTAGCATAACAGTGGAACTTACCGGTTTTCAAATTTGTGATTCTTGTATAATTTTCAGTTCTCTCATAGTAGTTTCCGGCAATCCCACACAAGACGAATTGACCTACGACATGCTCTTTGCTCTTCTACAACTAAATGCTACGTCAGGGAATCAGACAAAATCAAGTTCTTCTGGAAGCGTTGCTGTACCATCTAGAATTATTATGACCTGGAATTCCGCAAGAATCATTGCAAAATTTATGAATAGATATATGAGGCAGGACTTTATCAGTTCTTGGAAGAAACATGAAATGTTTGCCATTGGTGACTTGAAAGATATTAAATATTTGTTAAATACTGATTTGGCCATTGCTATCATTCATGCATCTGAGAATGAAGGATACAAAATTGTCAACTTAGTCAAGACAGATACCATCTCATACAATGTTTCTCTTTATGACAATTTACAATCTACAGTAGAGGAAACATTCCTGAATTTCTATTCTTATGTCACTGTACATGTCAGTCCTGATGCCAGTTGTGTTATACTTACAAAACTTTGTCACTTCTTGCTCTGGCTTATGTATGATGGCGTTCCTGAAGCTTTTGCGAGTTATTTTGGATTCAAACAGAATCATGGTCAAGATTTGTATTCATTAGTGAATAAGCTTTTAGCTGACCACAGTTGTTCTGAAGTTGAAATGGAATCAGACAGCAATGTTTACCCTATAATGCTTGTGTCTATGATGTTCGTGCTTGGTGTTGTCGTCATTTTCCTGGCAATTTACCTGATTCATCATTGGCGAATCAGCAACCTCCTACAGAGAAGTGATTGGTTCATTCCATCACGTGACCTCTTGTTACTAAGCACCAACCAGTTCCGGGTGGAACCTAACCAAGGAACAGATATGACATCTTTTGAATTCAGTACGTTAGGTCGACAAACCTGGAACACCAAATTTGGTCGCCGAGCTCGATGGCACGGTCAGGATGTTGTGTTACGCCATTTGGATATCATAGATGACCAAGCATCCAGACAACTAAGTTCACATGTCAAGGCTACATTCGTTTGGATGAAGCATAATGTCCTCCATTCGAACATTGTTCGCTTTATGGGAATCACTCAGTTGACTGGGAATCAGTTACATCTAATCAGGGACTACAACACATCCTCCTGCTTGAGCTTACATGATGTCATCTATGATGTCACAACGGAATGGGAGCCTCTCTTTCAATATGCAGTCTGCAAAGATATAGCTAGTGGAATGTCCTTCCTACACAGCCTCCGTTTGGTCCATGGTCGCCTTGACAGCAAGTGTTGTATTTTGACGTCACAATGGTCGGTCCAGATCACTGATTGGGAGGTAAAATGAACTTCATTTAACGTCTTATTTCTGCTGCTTAGGGTGGTCCAATTGGATAGAGTTTTAAAGTTTTCAGCTGTGACCCCCTAAAAAGTTTCTAAATGACCAGAAACCATTTTTTAGGTCTGTAGGTAAATATAAAGAGGTTGCTCAAATGGCCTTCTTTCTTTTGATTAAAACACTCCATTGAAATAACATTGTAAACTGTAATTAATCCTCTAATATCAATTTATACCCCAAAATCATAACTGAGTATGACAAATAACATGTTGACATCTCAACAGTTTTCCTTCACTTTTTGATATATATAAGGTTCATCATCTCCATTCTGTTATTTCGGTGGATCGTTTGAGCAACCTCTAAATATTTAACTAAAGACCTTTAATTTTGCGGAAAGTTGTTTCTGGTCATTTAGAAACTTTTTAAGGGGTCAGAGCTTGAAATTTCAAAGCTTTGTTTTTTCTTCATATTTTCAGACCACCCTTCTCTTATTTAAATCTTGAAAAGGAGCAATTTAAGAACAAGGAACATGGTTAAGTTCTTGTGTCTAGTATTTTGTAGAGTGCTCCATTGTATTACCATTACCATGATCACCTTCTAATTATGTGTTAGTCTATTAAAATCTGCCAGCAACATGGTTTTTATGATAAACAAGATATATGCAAATTCTCAACAGATGGCAGCACCTGTCAGTCACTGTACGCCATCCAGCGGTAAAGATCAGGGTAATACAACCTCAAGGTAGTACAACGGAGCACTCTATATTTGTAATAACAAGTTTCAAATTTGATTATTGTTGAATGTTCTGTAGACCCTTGAAAATCTTGGGCATCCTGATGGCAAGGGTAGTTGGTTACTGGTAACAATGAGTAAAGACCTCAAATACCAGTGACCAACACAGGGCTCTGCGCAATGCGCAATTAACTTCCGCCTGCCTATCGCTATCTTATACCTAGCTATCCAATACCTAGCTCAGACATAAACGCCCTCACCAGGTGCTGTTAAACATTACCTATACTCACTTTCTAAAATTTTTTGCAGCTTGAACACATCCGACACCACATGCCTGCAACATTTCGAAGAAGCGTAAAGGTCGGGACTGAATATCATGTGTCATCATTAACTGATGACAAACCGGCATTTGAACGAGTCTGCTGGACACCACCTGAGAAGATGATTGACAAGCAGAGACAGACTGACAGAGCAGGAGATGTGTACAATTATGGCCTGATCTTTCTTGAGGTAAGGTTGGCATATGGTGTTCGCCACGATCTTAAACAGTCCGACATCAAACATTGCTAAGCTACATTGTAATAACCAATCAGACCCCAGCTTACACGATGACGTTATGACGCCATATTCCAATAATATGATTCTGTTTTCTAAGGCCTTCTCTGATTTTGTAACAAGTTTCTGTTGCATTCATTGAGAAAGGGGGTGAATAACCACAAAAATGTAGGCCATTCAGGGCAAAGGTCGCTGTGCCAGCTCCAAGCACGGCGATCTTTGCCAGTGGGAAATGATGAATATGCAGCTATTGGTCCACACAATGTTACACATTTACCTCACCCCCCCCCCCCTAAAGAAAAACCACTTCAGCTTTTAAACAAGTCTTATTTTAGAGACTTCTTATTGTTGTCGTAGATGTATAACTCTGAATATTGATCTTTCAGATATTTTGGAGAAAGTCCCCTTTTGATCAGCTCAAACTTAAGCAAAATTCAGCTGCCCTGACAAGCATTAAGACAGGAACCTTCGTGCCATCTATTCCAGAATCATTATCAACAGATGTGTCTAACCTGATTTCACTCGCTTTATCACCAATTCCAAGGTCTAGACCAACTTTTCCTAAAATCCTCAAAGCCCTAGAACTCTATTCACCAAGCCAAAACACCATCATAGAAGAATGCATTGCCCGGCTGACCAATAAAACGAATGAGACTGAATCGCTTAAGACTGTTCTGCACTCGTACTATTCACAACGTGTCCCAAAATTTGTCGCTGATCACTGGACTAATAACCAGAACAATACAGATATGCTTCCAGAACTTCACCAGAATGTTACCTTTCTAATGTTTGAATTGGTACGGGATTCTAGCGCCATACCAAGCGCAGTCCAGTTCGATATCCTGTCACACACGATGACTGTTTTGGACGATGTCATTGCAAAGTACGACGTAGACTGGGTGGAAGATGTACAGAAGAACAATATTCTTACAACTGGAATCAGAGGTAGTCCCAAAACACAAACTGAGAACATCTTAGAGGTCCTGTCATTGTCACTTGATTTGATGACAAATTTCCAAAAGAAAGATGGTAGTATTCCCAAGAAGTATAGCAGACCCAAAATCAAGATAGTGGTACACGCTGGTCCCATCAGTTCAGGTTCAGTTGGAACATCTTCAAG
Organism: Alitta virens; assembly: GCA_932294295.1. Classification (NCBI taxonomy): domain Eukaryota; kingdom Metazoa; phylum Annelida; class Polychaeta; order Phyllodocida; family Nereididae; genus Alitta; species Alitta virens. The sequence goes on along the minus strand of OW028583.1, from coordinate 27,596,415 downwards.
ATTTCTTGTTTCGGGAGTTCCACTAGAGGTTGCCGAGAAGATCCTATCAGTAGCACAATCTTCTGTAATTCTTGCTACATCAGGAATTAGAAATCATGTGATTCAGTCTGGGGATTTCAAATTTTTGCCATCAGGTATTCAGGTAAGTGTTGAAGTGATGACTTCTTGTTGTAAATTTTGGAACTCCTTGCTTTGAAAAATTTTAGAAGCAGCTGCAAAATGGCTCAAATTTTTCCTTGGAAATTAATGGCTGTGTCAATTGTACTGTTGGTAATTGTGACAATCTTCTTTATTGCTTTGGGCTTTAGTAATGTAATGGTGTTAGCAGGGTGTTACCCTCGCACCAATGAGTGACTCTTTGGTGCAATGGTCAACGCTCTCACTTTCCGTGTGCAAGGTCCCAGGTTTGATTCCCAGGTTGGGACACTCTCCTCTCAGAGACATTACAGCAATAATACAATCTTGCATTCAATAGAAAGGCATTTTATTTCGCATTAATACACAAACAAATACCTTTCGAATTAATGATGACTTATTTGTATTTATCCATTGTTGTTCTTTCTTATGTTGTTTAACTACATTTGCCTTCTTTTTTTTTTCAGAGATAATGAAATTCTTCTTATGCACTAGGCCTATTTATTTCTAAAATTGTCATTGTTTATTGATCTGCAGGTTGAAGGAGCGACAGAGTTATATGAAGTTCATGAGAACATGAATATCGAAGAGGATGGTTATAAAAGACTGAATGGAAAATGGCACAATCAACTTTTGGAAAATGGGAACTTGGATACCTGAAGTCATTCTTTTGTCACCTTTTATACCACCAGAGGGCTGTAGTATAGGCAACATTGAAGGACATGACCGTGACTCCCTCTTGTGAGCATGGTGTACATGTAAACTGCATGGTGGCTAGTGCCAGAAAAATTTTACAGTGTTCATAATAAAGTGAACTATCTTTTAAACGTTCTTATATAGAAAATGCTAGTTATCATTGCTGGATTAGAATTATCATATTTAAACCAGATGATAGATGTGTTTATACGAAAGCCTTCCACTTGAGACAAGGAACTATATTCATATAGTTTGGAAGGTAATGCTTGGAATTCAATATACATTCTAATGTCATGGTTGGAATTTCATATAGGCCTAGTCTTACTGCAATAGGTTCCCTAGAATTTCTTATTTAAGAAACACAGATCTGTCTACTTGTAAAACAGATGGAAAGAACATGTGTTGCGTTTGAATAATAAATAAATATTGATGTGAAATGTTCAAAAGTAGCATAGAACAACTTTGATGAATTGGTGAGGTTGGCAGTTTGTGTAATTTGGCAACCGCATGCAGTCTATATGTACCAAATGCATGATATATGGTCATTATAGAAGATACTGTATTAATAATAATAGTAAGACTTTATTCAGTCACTACCATACATAAGCAATGAAACGTTTTGTAGCTCTCTGAGTAAAGTGCATAAAAATAATAATAGGAATAATAATAATAAAATAAATCGATAAGTATATATAAATATTATATACATGTACATATATAATACAAGTGCGTTGTTTAGGCACGCTAAGTCTTTTTCCTGATCTTAATAAAACAAATTTACAATGGAGCGGATGTACATTATTCTTAATGATTTTGTCTGCCATGCTTAAACATTTCTCATTATACAATTCTTTTAAATTCTTGGTGTTAACATTCATTCTTCTTGCAATCCTGATAATTTTCAACAGTTTACTATAATCTTTCTTCCTTAAGACAAAACTGACCGAATGATTGATTTAAAGAAAAGTGATAGAATGTTTTTATCCACATTGATGTTATTAAGAATCCTAATAACATTGATGGTATATGGATTCTTAATAACATAAATGTGGATAAAAATATTCTATCACTTTTCTAGAAATCAATCATCCATTCAGTGTACTAAAAACATTAGATAACTTTTCTATAAATCATTCAGTCAATTTTGTCCTATTGTATTACTGCATGTTGTATGGTTCTAAGTGCACATTTTAAATTGAATTTGGCTTTATCTGTTTAGACGATGTACAATCTGCTGAACGTAAATTGATGTAAAACTGCATCATTTCATGATCATTTATGATTATTTCAGAGCTCCACTGGCTTTGATATGTTTTATTATCCCTTGCTGAATGTGTAGTTTATTTCTGGCCCAATGGAACTTCCACGATGATGTCCCATGCTAAATTGGTTATGACTTGGCCAAACTTCTTTTATTTGACAAAGGGACAAGCTAGGGTACCCCTACATGATTGATTGCCTTTTAAATCAACAGGGGAATGAAAATTATCCATCATTAAAAGTCAGCATTTTCTTCTTCTCCACAGAGATGTCATTGTATCTGTGTAGGTATGGTTTGTGGTATTGCACCAAAGTTTAAAATCCGAATTATGTTACCAATTTAAAGGTCTAACCTTCCATTACCTATTGATGGAAAATAAACCAGACTTCCTTTTCTGTCATCATTCGACTTTAAAGAATGTTACTTGAAGCACTTTACTGAATTGGAAAATTACTATTGAGCAGTTTGATCATTTCTTTTGCGAATTAAGCAAGTTGTATTATTTCAATGGCAACTTTTTGTTTGGTATCTAACCACTAGAGAATTTTTAGTCCAATTTTTTATCTATAATAATAATTTATTTTGTCATATCCAAGCCTGCTCAAAACTAGCCCTGAAGACCCCTTTGTTTACATGTATTAGTGTTTTGAGCTAGCCCGGGGGTTAGCTTAAAATGCTATTACATGCAAACAATAAAACCAGAGATGGAAATAAAATATTAATAAAACTGTTTTTAAAAAGGTCTGTAAAATATTGCACAAATTGAATGACTAGTTATAGGAAGCTTTGAAAAGCATTGGCTTTGACTTTAAAGAGTTCATTGGACTATCAATACGAAAGGCAATAGCCCATTATCACAATGCTTTAAATATCACCCATTACAGCCATTTCACTTTTATTGTCACATCCATACATTCACTTTCCAGTCTTTCCACTCTATTGGTTAAACTGATTTATCTAAGTCTAACAGTGGAGTGATTTGACATGGTCAATATTTCGTCAATATCCCCAATCTGCATTTTCCGATAAATTGGTGGGGGAGGGGGGACAAGCAGACCCCCTGGGGGACAAGATAATTTAATACACCAGTGTACTGAAAGGGCTAGGGGGGCACTGCCAATTCCAGCATATGGCTGTCTTATAACACATTGGGTAAGTGAAAAAATATTGTGTATGTTCCATGCCTCAATGCTACTGGGTCTGAAGCTTAGTCAGTTTATGTTATTGGGGCCTAGCTCAATGGTAGCGCGCTGGGCTTCCAACCACTTGGTCCTATGTTCAATTCCCAGTCGAGCCTATGTTGGATGGCTGTTTCATCCTTCATCTTATTGCCATGGTCCCTACCTGTCCTAATTAGCCCATCAGCAGAAATACAGGACGCAAAGCCCCAATCCACCATAGTCAGTTTATTTATTTATTTAAAAAAATATTTTGACTGGATACACAATCTTTAGAACAGTTTTTCATGTGGTCCAGTTAAGGTAAAATGCACAATAAATACAATGGTTAAAATAACAATTAATAGAAAAAAAATTTTGACATGAGTTTTAAAAACATCAGATGAAGCACTCTCATGAATATTGGTTGGTAAGTCATTCCACACAACGGAGCCCCTATATATATAAATGACTTCTTCATAACATTTGTTCTACATTCAGGCATTTGAACTTTAAGAGTATTACTTGCTCGTGTATTAATGTCATTACATTCACAGGCCATGGTGATTGAGTTTCATAGCTGATCTGGTGCATTGTCATGAATATAATTTTTCATGAAAGCTAAATAATAATCAATTCTTTGTTACACAGTTTGCCATTTGTTTATATGACCAGCTACCAGAGGCAACAGTGCACATTTATGTAATGATGAAATGATAAGGCTTGGAGTCCACACCGTGCTAAATATTCACCCTACGGGGGGGGGGGGGGGTCCTTTACTTGTGTCAGCATAGACACTGAGTACAAGGCAGCTCCAATTCATAAGTCTTATGCAATCGACACCCAGCTGGGATGTAAATATTCAAGAGTGCCCAGGCCAGGTTATCGAATGGAACCCTGGACCTTCGGCAGAGATGTACTTGGTCCACGTTAACATGAGATAAATCTGAAACTTTCCAAAATTTGATCTTAATTCTGTCTAGTGTATTTACAATACAGTGAGCAATGCTATCTATATATATTCCTCCAGGAATTCTTTTTCAATAAATTATCCCAGCAGCACCAAACTAAGATTAACAGACCTGTCACCATGCACCACTGTGCACAAAATCAACAATTAAGTCTTCTTCTTAAATTGAAATAACGATGTTATTTTATGTGGATTAAATCTATTTTACATTGAGTTTTTATTGAGTTTATTAATATTGTCACATGTAAAGCATGTGCACCCTTCTTACATGTACTCAGTATCTACAACACACATGCATGAGCAGACTTCAAAACCAAAACAAGATGTCTCATCATAAACACAAGAAAGAAGAAAGCAAGGTACCTTTGCAAAAGCAAGTCTCCATTTTCAGAAGATGGGGGATTCTGACTCAGCAGCTTTTCGAGCATCTTCCTCTCTTTGATGTTTTGGCTTAAGTCCAATTGACCAAAACAAAAAAGGAAAGAAAAAAGAAGCTTACAGGAGATGTACTTCATACAGACAGATGTACTGGGTCACGATCTAAGACACATAGAAATGTAATACAGTGTACAGTCCAACCTCATTTATAAGTAGGCCTATGCATTAATGATTACCTTTATTTATTTATTAATTTATATTTTAATTTTTGACTAAAAATGATACGTAGAAAGATCTAAATTTCTGGTTCTATTAATAACTGCCTAAACTAAAAAAAATTAGCACAAAAAATATAATATTAATTATAAATATAATTTCTCACAAGTAGATCATCATTACAACACTGCATGGATAATCCTGAAAAATGTACAAAATTTACAAACTGTGAAGACTCCTGCTCGATTGCAAAGTAGTTATTTGCATAACGAAGTTTCCCAGTAAACCGTATGAAAATCAAAACGTGTCCTATGGATTCATGTGAAGTCAAAATTGATTATGTATACATTTGGTTTTGGAACAACACGTTTTATCCCAAATTTTGTTTTTCTGGTGTAAATTGTAAATGTTGTCTTCCCCTGTGTAAATTGAGTTGGTCATATTTTGTCTTCCCCTGTGAGATTCTACTATAATGCTGATGTCAGTGCTAATATTCTGGCTTAATAGTGTAGTTGGTGGGTGGCATTATGCTTTTAGGCACCCACCAATTCCACATTGGCCAGCTCTGCTGAATGTCCCAGGTTTAATCCCCAGCCCAGGCACTCTTATGAGCTACTGTACATCCCAGCTGGATGTTGAGTTGCATGAGATGTTAAATTGGCGGTGCCTTGTACTCTGTGTCTATGCTGAGGCAAGTTAAAGACCCCATCCTCCCCACCCCATGGGGTAAATGTGTAACATGGTGTAGACTGCAAGCCTTATCATATCATCCTTACATCTGCCTCTGGCAGCTGGTATTTTTTAAGCTGACTATGTTTCACACCATTGAAGCATTGAAATATACTTAGGGTTAGGTTTACAAACATCTCAAAAACCTTAAATGACAATGATCAGTACTATTATTTCTTTTTGCAAATTCATGAGCTATTGCAATTTAGATTTTCGAAATGCTTCACACTTTTTTTCAAATGGCATAATTACCTTCATTTTGATTTAATTGCTGCTTGAATGAGTTTTTCTTTGCAAAGTAATTATTTTAGAATGGGTTTGGAATCATCAACAATGAGGTTCAACTCCAAAGCTCATTATGAAGCATGAATAATGCATATTAAGGGCCCTAGATGATTTAAAAGGGTAACCCTGGACTAAACTGTTGGTAAATCACTCTCTTGACAACAATGGGCCATGCATGGGTGCTTCCCCGAATGTACATGGTCTATAAATAACTATAATGACGTCAGGAGGGAACCCCCACTAAAAGTGCCTGATGATACAAGAATCTTGTGTTGTGAATTGAACTGCAGCTGGGTGGCCCATTGGCGAGCTCGGCAAGTTTTGCTCCCTGGCCCTGGCAGCAACTCTTCGTGAGCTAAATCTCAGCTGCTGGATGTCAATCGCATGAGATGTTAAATCGGAGGTGCCTTGTATTCGGTGTCTATGCTGAGGCAGATAATAGACCCACAGATATGCAGCATAGTGTGGACTCCAAGCCTATCATCTAACTCATCATTACATGTGCCTCTGACAGCTTGTCATATAAGCTGACTAAGTAGAACTGAGACATTGAGACATATACAAACACTTTATTTAGTTTAATTGCAGTTATACATATTTTACTTAAAATTTAAGTAGACAATAGAGTCTTTTCACTGAGCAGCCCTGAATTCATCAACACATAAGTCTTTCCTCTCCTCTTATTAATCATTTTGCTTTTCAGACATAGTAGGTCATAACTAACTGATTCCATAAATATAATTTTCTCTGGGAAATAAAACAAATCAGCTAAATGATAAGATGTCAAATATACATTAAACAATGCACTAAAAATACTGCACAGCCAATCAGAGTCAAGGAGCCGGGAACTTCTTCAGCCAATAGAATTGCAGTATTCTGCCATAGCCACCTGGTGGAAATACAGAGAACCTTCCGCGAAAATCCACTATTAGCTATGATATTAGCCTGATGCATACGCTTGGAGGGGTGTTGATTTTACAGTTCTATTCGACATCACAACTTCCGTAAAGTATACCTCTGCAGAAAGTGATCCTGGTTCTATAATTGTCCCAGCACCGACTGAAATAAAATTGTTAAAAATATGTTGTGATTTGTAACCCTTACCTTTTTTCAACAATTTGGTCTGTGTTCCCAGTGACAGTCCTAGCTCTATATTGTTTTTGAAATTAAATTAGGAAAAGTTTGTATGTCCAGCTAGCACCGTGGCAGAAATAATGATGAAATGAGATGTATGTAATTTAGTCGAGTGTCATTCCACTATATTCGCTATAGGTTTTGTACATTAATGGAAATGACACCTTTTTTAGGTTAACATTGAAGTGCATAAATACTCCATTAAGGAGTTCCTACATGGCCAAATGTGCCACGTTCATTTTCCATGAGAAGGATAAACGCATGGCAAACGCATGGTTTTTGCCTGATTAAAAAGAGGTGAAAACCATGCATTTTCCATGCGTTTATCCAAACGCACGTAGCACATTTGGCCATGTAGTGTGACCTTCATAGGCTACACTTTTTAAAAAGACTTAACCTCTGGGCCACTCAACTCTTCCACTTACTTAATTCTGCCTCCAATCCCACCCTTTTTTTGCGGAAGGGGGGGGGGGCGGAGGGTACACAAGTGGGGGGGGGGGGGGAGGGTGGCATTCATCAACTAATGGCTCAATTGTATAACAGTGTGCTGTCCCAAAGGTATATCAAATGGTAATTGTCAATGTCATATCAATCAAAAAATTGCAATACACCTCATCTGTACATTGTGTTTGCAATATCTGCCACTTGATATTTATTTCATTAGGAAGTTCAGTCCAGAACCCAATTTTGATAATGAATTGATTTGGTATAGTCCTTATTGCGATAGGATTATGATTGGGATAGTGTAGCTCTCCAATGACATTTGCTGGAGGGGACTGGGTGGGGGCGTAGCTCAGTGGTAGCGCGCTGGGCTTCCAACCACTGGGTCCCGGGTGCGAGATGGCTGTTTCATCCATCATCTCATTGCCATGGTCCCTGCCTGTCCTAATTAGCCCATCAGGTGAAGAAATACAGGACGTAAAGCCCTGATCCACCCACCCACCCATCTCTTGCTAGAGGGGGATCTTGTACAGACAACAGAACTCAGAACGCGAATTAACAGATGGGCTTATTTAAAAAAATAATTCATAAAATGTCTTCCGATGATAAAAGGTAGTAGGTGAAGACCTCTAATAATAGTGGCCAGGAAAGGGCAAAACTCAGCGTTGGATTCCTCTCCATCCACTATTGTTGCAACAGCATTTTCTAACTGTATAGTCATGCCTGGTATGTGTCACTTATAGCAGTAAATTTCATGAAAGAATCTGAGTGACTCCGGAGAGAGTTGAGGCTTTATATTATGATAGTGTTGTACAAACAATGTACAATCAGATACCCCCATCGCCATGGCAGTATCTTGTTTCCAGCTTAAATGTATTGGACTTTTTTAAAGTCAATAGGTGGCAGATAAACGTTTAAGTCAAACATAAATTTAAAAGCTGTCACAAAAATATTTAAATATACAATTTAATCTGCTTGAAAAATTTAATCTGCCTGAAAATTTAAACTTTAGGTATACTTAACATGCTTGCAAATACAGTAAAACCATTAAGATCAAATGTGCTTAATGCTAAGATAGTAGTAATAGTAGTAGTAGTAGTAGTAGTAGTAGTAGTAGTAGTAGTAGTAGTAGTAGTAGTAGTAGTAGTAGTAGTAGTAGTAGTAGTAGTAGTAGGAGAAATAGTAGTAGTAGTAGTAGTAGTAGTAATAGTAGTAATAGAAGTAGTAGTAGTAGTAGTAGTAGTAGTAATAGAAGTAGTAGTAGTAGTAGTAGTAGTAGTAGTAGTAGTAGTAGTAATAGTAGTAATAGAAGTAGTAGTAGTAGTAGTAGTAGTAGTAGTAGTAGTAGTAGTAGTAGTAGTAGTAGTAGTAGTAAAAGTAGTCGTAGTAGTACTAATACTAGTAATAGTGGTAGTAGAGTAGTAGTACTTGTAGTAGTACTTGTAGTAGTAGAAGTAGTAGTAGAAGAAGTACATGTAGTAGTAGTAGTAGTAGTAGTATTGGTAGTAGTAGTAGCAGCAGCAGCAGTAGTAGTAGTAGTAGTAGTAGTAGTAGTAGTAGTAGTAGTAGTAGTAGTAGTAGTAGTAGTAGTAGTAGTAGTAGTAGTAGTAGTAGTAGTAGTAGTAGTAATAGTAGTACCAGATAGATAAGAACTATATTATCATATATTGAACTATTTCATACATTTATTCAAGCAAAATTAACTTGTATGTAAATAGATGCACCCTTCCAATGAATTCTGAACATGGAGCAGTTTGGGGAAAGTGTTAAAACACATTCCTGTGTACATACTGGATCGATGGTGAGGTTGGCACAACAGATTAGCACCAAGATTTACGATTCTAGGAGGAAAAATGTGTGCCTTAGTTGGTAGCATAGCTGCAGCAACATGAATGAGCAACTGCAGAGCAGCCATGGAGCTAGCTTGTAGCATGGGGTATGGCATGGATAGAATGCAACAATAATATTATGGGGTGGTATATTTGGGGGGTATCAGTGGGGGGTATACGAAATACCCTATTACATATAGATGGAATGTAGGGTCTTGCATGCTGTTATATTCTGTATTTGTCTGGATATATATGTATTCTTTTTTTTTTAGCTTTTTTTTTTGTATTCTTCTTATAAATCATTTATGTATATTTTTTCTTCTTGTATTAGAAAAATGTTAGGGGGCTTGCGATACCATTCTTATGAACTTAGCAAGCCTACCTAGTTTTCCATATATTTAATTGTACTCTTCCTTTCCTCTGTTTTTTGTTTAATTGTATTGTTCTTGTACAAATATGTGGAAACTAATAAAAAGAAATACTCACTTACTTACTCAGCTGCTGTGAGCCAATCAGAAAGCTTACTGGGTGGATGCAGTGTATGCTGGATGGCTGCAGTGTATGTTGGATGGTGTGTGTGTGTGTGTGTGTGTCGTCCAACATAGAATCTATAGTTTATCAAGATTACAAAAGGAAATGCACAGGATATGTTAAATGAAACATATCATATGTGGGGGCCCCAGCATTCTGAAAATCAGGGGAAACCTGGAAAAGGTTTATTTCGATATTTGACTGTAGTAGTAGTAGAAGTAGTAGAATGTTCTGTGTGATCAGTTCAACCATTTCTTTCTTTCTGTCTTTCTGTCTTTCTTTCGTTCTTTCTTGCTTTCCTTCGCTCTTTCTTTCTTTCTATCTATCTCTATCTATCTCTCTCTCTATCTATCTATCTATCTATCTATCTATCTATCTATATCTCTATCTTTATTTCTATCTATCTATCTAACTATCTATCTAACTATCTATCTATCTATCTAACTATCTATCTAACTATCTATCTATCTATCTATCTATCTATCTATCTATCTAACTATCTATCTATCTATCTATCTATCAATGTAACTATCAATCTAACTAGCTATCTTAATTTCTGTCTTTCTTTCTTCAGTTTAAATTTTACTCCTGTTTTTTGTATATTAGATACTTAAGGTGGTTCAATAAAAAATAAGCAATTTACAGGAAAAATAAAAAAGTTAATGAGCAATTTAAAATAGCTACTAAATCAATCTAAGACCAGTATAACATCGCTTCACATATTCCAGCCTGTTGTCTTACACCCCATGGGTTTATCAATATTTAATGGATGGTAATTAAAGTTCCATCAACTTTTTAAAATCAATATATTTCCATCATTCTTCTGTGGCAGTAGCAGCAGTAGCAGCAGTAGCAGCAGTAGCAGCAGTAGCAGCAGTAGCAGCAGTAGCAGCAGTAGCAGCAGCAGCAGCAGCAGAATCTGGTAGATATAATTAAACCGAAAACACCATCAGAACTGCCGTAGTTGCTCTTTTGGGTAGAACTTCAGATCAATCAAGAAATCTTGGCTAACTGAACAAATCGCTCAATAACACATTAGCGATTTCCCAACGTCAGTTTGTGATAAACTCATCTCGTGGCTTTAATTCATGTTACTGAACAGCTGTTTTCAGGCAAAGCAAATTGTCCATGTCTATATCTCATTTAAGCCCATAATTCTGTCAACTCCGACTAATCCCGCAACTCCCAACAATTCCTTGCAATTCCTTCAAGTCCCTGATAATTCCCGTATGTCCCAATAAGTCCTAATAATTCCCATGTGTCACGATAAGTCCTAATAATTCCCATATGTCCCAATAAGTCTTAATAATTCCAGTATGTCCCAATAAGTCCTAATAATTCCCATATGTCCCAATAAATCCTAATAAGTTTCATATATCCCAATAGGTCCAGTTAGTTTTCATATGTCCCCTTTAATATTGACAATACCCATAATTCCCAATAAATCCCTACCATCCTCGCAAATGTCTGATTCAGAAGTTTAGTCAGCTTATATGACCAGCTGCCAGAGGTAGACGTAATGATGAGATGACGAGGCTGCTTGGAGTCCACACCACGTTACTCATTGAATAGAAGACACCTGGTGTTATATATGGGTTCTTTTTCATAAATGCTAACTGTTATTTCTGCAACGACTAAATCTTTACTATTACGGTGTTGTGCATAAGTAAGTGAATCCCATAAAATAAAATAAAACACACAAAAAAACATAAGTTTTGCAATTAATTCATATATATTAGGGATCTTAAAAAATAAAAACAGTATCATGAAATTAGTCTAAATTAGAGTGCCTTACACGGTGATTTGGGCAAGCACTGAAAATAATTAATGCTCATGAGACGTAGATCATTGCTTTGTTTCAAACTTTGTTTTGTCTCCAAAACCTGTTCAGTTTGCCCAACCAGTCAATAGTTTTGACCAACACAGGGATTATCCTAAAATGTTGATTACCATGTTTAATTCAATGGTCTTTCACTGCTTAAACCTACTAAAAATAACAACCAATGTGAAGTGGCAGAAGCACTTTATAAGTATATAACCCCTTTTCTGCTAGGCACTTTAAGTAATGAATTATCACTTTCCCTTTGGTTGTCATTGAGCTAAAGAAACTCCCATTTTTTGGAGAGTTCACTGATTTAATGCACGGCACTGTATATAGGCCTACAAAGGCAGGAGAGTTAAGGTATGTTATAAAATGAAGTAATATAATATTCTGGGTGTGCACACACTCTTTGAACAAGATTACCACAACATACAGGGGAAAAATATGATGCATGTGTCAACACTTTAAACAAAGGTTACCATGGCAACTGAAGAAACATAAAAGCTTTCAAAGTTGTTGTTACAGACTGGGCTAAAAAATCAATAATGTATATATTTTTTGTCTAGGTCTGGTGTTAGTTTCACACTTTGTCAAAGATATATTCTCAACATGTAAAACACACAAGGACATCAACGCACCTTATTGGATTTTTCTATGCATTCCTATTATATGCAGAAAATAATTGTGAGTTTAATTTAATTTCTTGGTGTGCCTATAGGCATTCTGTTGTCTGGTAGTTAAAAGACAAATGTATACACAAAAAAAAATTCAGGATCCATAATTACACTTGTTTTTTGGTCATATTTGATCCTAGAAAGCTCATAGCAGCACAACTTGGACAGAAATGTTATAAATTAGTCAAATCCAATTTTCCAGGTCATAAAGACCCCTCTCTAGATCAATTAACTTTAAGTTTGCCTTCTTTCCAATGATAATTGTTGGCCTTCATGTCACCAGTATAGCCATTTGTAATGGTCACAGAGTAGCAGTGGAATTTACAATGAAGAATACATTTTGTGTAGCAAGTTTATAGTTTCAAGTTAACATTAATGTCCATTTTGTGCTGCTCATTTTATAATTATTTTTCCTTTTATTATCATTATTTTTCTTTTGTCACTATATGAATTTAATTTCACTTATATTTAATTAGCCTCTTTTTCTTTTCATTCATAATGTAAGGGGTGTGCACAATTTTACAGCTTTTTAGTAAGCTAGTGCACACCCCCCACAGTATGCTTATGTCTTTTATTGTTTATGTAATGTACTAACCGTATTGAACTACTACATACTGTGTACAAATAAAAAAAATCCTATTCATTTTGGGAAAAAGAGTATATATATATCTTTTATTGACACTTTTTCATATCAGAAAAGATACATATATCACATATCTACTCACTACGTCTATCTAAAACTACATCTACAGAAATATAATCGATAAACAAGTGGACATTTATTTTGAATCCTATTATAATGTATTCAACAAACATAATCCCTAAATTCCATAAAAAGTCTGAACCAATTTATTTTCCTTAACTGTTATATTAGTAATAGACTCTAGAAATTGCCAGGAGAGCCATGTATCTAATTTGAAGAGCGGACCAATATGGCAGCATGTTTTTGTTGAAGATGCTTTTAATTTGAAACTCTAGTCCATGTGCTAGTCTAATCTAATCCATACTGCAGAGCTAGTCAGTGTAGTCTTCCTATTGTTGCCGAATACTAATGTAATCAACTTGTTAAAGCAGTCAATTTTCAGTCAATTTTCCTCACCAGCTTCATATATCACTTTCTTTTCTTTTATTTTGTGTGCAGGTTTTACAAGCCTAAATTGCCTTTGTGTTTCGATTGCCATTCCAGACTGCCAATCAAGTCTGAGAGTCAACTCCAAGCTTTCGTTTTTATGTGTGTGCCTTCAGTCTTGATCATCCTTGTTTAACCAAATGTTATAATATATATGATTAGTAATGTTCTTTATTTAAACAAATATACTCTGTATGATCTGACTACATCTAAATAGTAAATTTAATGGTAAATTTAATAAATTCAATTGAGCAGGTAAACAGACAACTTTGGTCAACTTTAGTTTTTTTTATTTATCCTGTCACCAATAATTTTAATTTTGCAATAATTGCAACATGTTTATTGTGTTTATTTGCTTTGTGTACATTATAGCATTAGTGGATGGTGAAGAGTCCAACATAGAGTTTTTTGGGATGAGGAAAAATTACATTGGCTTAAATGACCGCGCCATCCACCATTGGTTATATTCTCCACATAATGATTGTACAACATACACTGCAGCCATCCAACATATACTGCAGCTATACACTATATTCTGCTACTGTCCAACATACACGCATGCTTGGTGACAATGAATCATTCTGATTGGCTCACAGCAGCAGAGTAGAAGCTATATAGATACTGCTATTGTGAGACTCTAAACTGCAGTTACAATGTACAGGTATTTCGGAATTAAGACCACTTTGATAATAAAACCACTTTAAATATTGATTCGCTGGAGTTGTCTTAAATGTTATTGTAGACATTGCAGTGCCTTTGGTGACACCACATTCAGGGGCGGATCGAGAAAATTCTTCATTGGGGGGGGGGGGAGGTTGACAAGTTATTTAATTAAAATGTACCAGGCCAAGGGGAGGGTGGTTTAAAAACCCGCAAACCCCCCCCCCTCCCATAAATCCGCTACATCAGTATTTTAACACCAATGAGGTATGTATTCCTTGATTATTATGATCAATGATATTAATTGTAAAAGGAGTATTTAAGGCAGATAAATAATAGGCATTAAAATTTGGAAGCATACTGTAATGTCTTATAGTTGAGGAATAACTCATATAACACAGAGTGTAACTTTGCAAGAGAGGGTGGCTTTTAATCCAACATATATGTAATGTCAAGGTAATGCATAGACAATGTTCAGTACAACATTCAAGCTCAGCTACAGCCAGTAAACTGATTAAAGTCACTGTTACAACAGTATATGAAAGCCCCTCTTTCCAGGGGTCAGTTTCCTATTGGTTATTTTGCTTCAGTGCACATATACATGGCCTGTGTCTATTGGCTTGTGCCCTGGGGTGGACAATGGTCACAACCCCTTATGTACATTTAAGTTAACATTCTTAAGTAGTGACATTTAAGTGGCCTTTAAGCTGGCTTGCTTAAGTTCTATTTCCTGAACTATTAGGTCATACTTCATTGAAATATAACATTAATATATTGTACTTATTAGATATGATATTAATATATTTTAAATACATGATAATACAACTGCACAATGTTAAAATGGTATTCACATGTGATCCCTTTCTGCAGTAAATTAATTTTGCTGAATAGAATTGATATGAATGGCAGATTATCAGTATGGATCATTAAAGTCTGCAGTAATAAAGATTGCAGGCAAAGTCAACAAAGTCATAGTAGAATTGGAGTTGTGGAATTGAATAACATATTCACTCAGAAATTGGTGATGAAGTGTATGATTAATTAGGCAGATTTAACCCTTCTTAGCACTTATTAATTATCAACTTTTATTTACTAATGTATTTTACGAGGCAAAAATGTCAATGAAACTGTTGTCAAGCAGTGTCCTTTACATTTTCACAAAAGATAAAAACTTTATAATGTAAATCTGTATCATTAAATTAACATGTAAAATCAAATCATTGAAGCATAAAACATTGCAATCATCAGTCGGAAAAAAAAAAATAGTGGATCTATATCTGTTATTAATTTTGCTCAGATCACAGTTCATCACATCTAAACCCCCTTTTTTTTCAAATTCAGATAACTTCCTAAGAAATATCTACAATCCTTTATGATCTTTTATGATCTCATTTTCATTTTAAGTGATATGATATTGCAGCGAGAGTGTGATATAAACTTCGGTTATGAATCTCGTGATTTTTTTGATAGGACATTGATTCCTACCCTAGCCGGAGAACTGAATGGCTGAAGATAAATAGCAAATACATGGGGAAGCGTTATGAAATTCAATGCCAATCTATCATAGCAGATGGGAGGGGAGAGACTGCAATAATTCATCACTACTTTCCCTAGATATCTCCACAGCATCTGAGTGGAAGAGTTTCTTCAGAAAATATTCATCTTTGAGTTATTTGGCCCCAGACGACTGCTGACTGGAGTGCAGGGCATAGATCATTGCATCACTGTGGTCTGCCAATTGGGTAAGTGGTCACAAAATGGCAGTTATTTTCTAGCAGTTATTTTCTAGTGGTTCCTTTCACCAGTAAATTAAAGTCTTCTAATTGGCAAGTGCAGACAAACCTGCTATAATGGCATCTTGTCTTAAGCATCTACCAGCTGAAAACGGCCAATTATATATTGAAACAACTACCCCCAGACTGAATTTTCTGTTTTGCCCCTCTATTAAACGGCAACCTGATTTAAACGGCCAAATTATCCGCTCCTTTGGGTGGCCATTAAAACTGGTGTGGCCAGGGGTAGTGGTCAGGCCATGTCATGGCAAGGTCGACTAATTTAAATATTTCTGGTTAATACCATAGATGAGAGCATTGAATTTACAAAACAATTGCAAATGATTGGAAACCGCACACTTATTTCAACACGTGACTCTCATTTAAGTATGACTCGTATGATATTAAAGCACTCCAGCACAGTACCTTTCTTGGGTGCATTAAAGTGGACTTTATTTTGACATAGAATTTGGACTTGATATAAACTTGATAAAATGTCTGTCCCATGGCATGTAAATATGATCAAAATTTAACTGCTTCCTAAGCATGTGATTTATTGGCAAAAGTGATATAATTTGAAACTGCTTCATAATCACAGTATTATGCTTGATATGATATATAAGTTGGCTTGGAGCTGAATAAAATGTCTGTCCCATGGCATGTGAATATCATCAAAATTATGATGCCTCCAAAGCATGTGACTTATCTACTAAAATGAAACCATTAGAAACTGCTCCGTTATAATAGCATGGGACTGGTTGTGACCCTAGTGGTTTTCTCTGACATGTCATATCAGCCTTGTGTCTCCAGTCCTCTCCACAAGGGGCCTCTGTGGTGCTGCGAAAGTTTCAGACAGTCTCTTCTATCTTTTCTATATATATATATTTTTTTTTTTTTTTTTATATTGAACGAATTATTGTTAATATGCTGGAATGAATGTCATTCAGATATTGATTATATTTTGCATGAAAGGAAATAGATTTGTTTATCATTCCCATCTTCAAATTGGAGGTGTCTTGTACTCGGTGTCTATGCTGAGGCAAGCAAAAGACCCCACTGATGGGATACATGTGTAACATGGTGTGGACTACAAGTTTTATCATCTCATCATTACGTCTGCCCTCTGGAAGCTGCTAAGCCCCAGACCAATAGTTCTGAGACAATACATAAGAATAAGAAAGAAAAAAACAAAAAAGTAGTTTTGAACAGGGAAAAAAGGGTCAATTGCAATTAAAGAGAGCTAAAGTAATACCTGTCTTCGCAACTTGGGGAACTTGGTGACATTGGCTCTAAAGGAAATCTTATTCCTATTCAGGTCACGTGAATGTCTTCTTGTCCCAAGGGAAACCCCATTTAATAGACAGGAACAGGAAGTAGATCACGTGTTCTTTACTTGACACATTATCAATACTCAGCACCTCACATTATTGGTGGTAGTAGTAGAGTGCCCTGCGATCATTGAGCTACAGTGGGTTTGGAAGTGAGGCAGTAATTCTAGGCTGTCAACTGACAGCAATGGAAAGAGAATTTGGCTGCACTTTTTATTGTATTGTGAGAATTGGACAATTTTTTAAAATGAATTCGGAATTTTAAAATGGCTGACTAAAATTTTAGCTGTCTGAAGTTATACGTCACTATCTGGTTGCGCCATAAACTTGAACACAAAGCTCTCTTATGTAACGTCAAGCTGTTGGAATGGATATCTAACCCAGGACCTTGAATGAAGCTAGCCTGTACTTGAACCATTATTTTTATAATGGGAAACCAATCAGTTGCATTCATCATTTTTTTTACATCATGTGATTGATTAAATGAAGTTGTTCCGAGTTCTGGCCAGCTCTTTTTTACCCACTCAAAGTGACATTTGACCTACAATGTACTTTGCCTTTAGCTCATGCATAATCTCATTTACTTAATCACTTGACCACTCAACTCAGTTGACCCCAGACAATGAACAATCACGGCCATGAGCATATCTGATTTGACCAGGCTCATATTATACCCTGTTCATGTTGAAAACCCTCCATATGTTTATATCTTTAGAGTGCTTGTCTGTTCTTAGTCTATATACATTGATGTTCACTGAATATAAAAAAATTAACTTTGCAAAAAGGCTTGAGTATCAGGTAATTTCTTTGGTAGTTGTGTATGCTTGTTTTTAATCCATACCAAAAAAGAGGTTGTCATTTTCGCTAGTCATCGGAACGAAACAGGACAATATTATTAATAATCAGAAATGGTGTTGATTACGTATTACACATTTCTACAATAAAAACCATACATTTCAGATCACAATTGGAAATAAATTAAGTAGTTTTACTCTTGATGTGGTCCTCATAGGAGAGGTGTTTGTTTTGTACCTGCGAAGTGGTGTCAAACAAGGTGATCATAAAAACTGTGGTCTTAATTTATGTCCATGAGCCATGGCAAAGTTGGAATAAAAGAGACTATTCTAAGACATTTTTAGACATTTTATTATTTTCCAATATATATTTTATATTCTTTATAAGCTGACACTAACACGGATATTAATGTTGCCCTTCTTGTACTGAGTTGTTAGGGTCAACCGACCATCGTAACCAACATGGAATTTAGGTTATTGCAGACATTGCATTGCCATAGCAACAGTTTCTTGGCAGCTGCTGACACATTCTTTGCTCATGTATGTCCCAATGCCAAGGCTCCATGCATAGGTTGGGGGAGGGGAGGGGGGTGGTTGCCATCTTCCTCCATCAAATGAGGACCTTCATCCTTTGGTCTGTTGGCCCTTTCCTAAGAAACTGCTGTTATTGTCTGAGGTGATGAAGTGTTCCAGTGCTGCCCAGCTGGCATGAGCTGCCACATCACACATTCAAATTGTATGCTCTGTTGGTCAGAGTAGAATTCAGTAGAGAACGGGGACCTCAGACACACTCAGCATTGCTGAACCAGTGTATGTTAATTTGCCTAATAAGGAAATAAGGAGAGCTGAGTGCATAGTCAGTAACTGCAGTAGTAGCTAATTGCACAACAGCACTGCACTGGATCACATCTCAACTGCAGATAATAACCCCTCCCCCTCCTTAAACATGAAGCTGGATCCGCCCCTGCCATGCCATGGATATTGACACCAGGTAGAGTGTTGTGTGCGAATTTGACCAAAATGGATTACTGCTGTCTCGACATTGTAGTATTTTCTGCATCATGGGCTCTTTATATATTTGAATCACTCCCTTGCAAGAAATCAAGACATTTACAGTGGAACCTCACAATTAAGACCACCCTTGGGAATCACAGAAGTGGTCTTAATATTGAGGGTAGTCTAAATTCTGAAGCTTTCTACAGATTGGTAATCCCAGTTATGGAGAAGTAGTAAAGTAGCTATTATTATCCCTCAAATGTCACTTTGAGTGGTCTCAATAGTAAACAGCCTTAATATAGGGTGATCTTGAATGCGGGGTTACCACGTATGTCCAACAAAAACGTTCCATTAGCAGCCTTTGATCACGTGACCCTGAATGGTGTCGTCTGCCTAAAAGTCGTGTCGGCGGCATTGCATTGGGGGGAATGGGAGGCGTATCTGATATCTTCTGTTGTGCCTTTGCATATGTGTGATGGTATTCTGAAACGGGACACCATTGCCTGTCAACCTTTGTGTGAGTTTGCAATCTTCAGCGTACATTGTAGGTGTTCTGAACATGTATGCACACATATTTATCCATACTTATAAGATGATCTCAAGCGCATGGCCAAGGAACCCACAATATTGTTGATGGTTGAGGGAGGGGGGGGGGGAATGCCTGAATAACTCATTTTGGCAAAATATCCTTTGAAATGTGTTCAGGGCTTCTCAAACTTTAGTTGGAGGGATGTGGTTTTGAGAGGGATAACCCCCCCCCCTTAGGCCTGGAAAACCCCCCTGATTAGGAGTTATGGATGATTGTCTTACAGTGGCTGTGAGCATAGCCCATGAAAAGCCTGGACCTCCTCCTGGCAAGGATGGTAATACTGGAACCCCAAAGGCCAACTCGGGGCTCTGCGCAATGCATACAGTCTACAGTTAGTTTCATATAATGTGGTTGACTCTAGACAGCTTAATCGACATATTACTGGCTGTAGCTATAACTGGCTAAAACCAGCTGCTTCTGTCTACTCCTAGCTGATAGTCGGCTTACACCTAATATATCATAAATATGTATGTGCAATAGACATGCATCTTTTCAACAAAAAATGACAAATACCCGTAATTCTTAACATATGTACCAAATGGTGCTGCATGTTCTTATAGATCCAGCTCTCCCTACACCTTGTCCTCCCAAGACATAGGTCTCCATACACCTTGCACTCCCTACACATAGCAATCCCTACACCCAGTGCTCCCAACACCTAGCTCTCCCTACATACACCCAGTGATCCCCACCTGGCTTTCAGATTGAACTGTTTAGTGTGGCCTGGGTTCTGGACTGCGGAGTTGGACCCAATCATATCAAACCATGTGGGACTGTCAGAAAATGGTTGTTTCCTTATATGGTAATTTAAAAGATGAAAAAGAAAGACAAAAAGCAGTCAGTGAATGACAAAGAACACCGCCAAAATGATGATATCTCGAAGACTGTTTGTAAATATTAATTAAACTTAATCTGTCAAACTAAACACGATTCATAGATACAAGTCATTCGATTACTACGATACGATACGATTTGATACGAAAATATTTATTGACAAGTCCAATGAAAATACATAAATCACAAAAGAAATATGACAATACATGGACCTAGCCCAAGTGGGCTTTCTTGTCACTAGAAATCAATTGCACCGAAGTGGATAATGTTAACGTGAAGTGTAAAAAAGAATGGAATTATGTTATAAAATATTAATTTCTCCTAATTTGATAACACAAATCTACTGGTTTTCAATTGTTCATTAATCATTAAATAATTAAATTTGTCTTGAAAACTTAAAACAGGAAAATTTGGATTGACAGCTGATACACCTTCATAAAATTTATTTCTGATTTCAATATATAGTTCACATTACAAATGAAGTGCAACTCATCTTCTATCTCATTTACTATTACTATTGCTTTGTCTTATCTAATTACTGTAATTACACTTTACTGTAATTACACTAGCAATGGCATGGCATGTTCCTGTTGTTCTTACAAATGAATCTCATGGTTACTGTCCTTGAAATGTCCAATTACCAGCAACCTAGCTTGTCCGAATAATAGGGGTGCAATTGTCATTCATTCATTATGGTAATAAGAAACTAAGAATAATGGAGAATTAATGTAATTGCTCATTAGGCCTATTGTTCCTGGCGTATAATGACAAGACAATTGTAAAGCTGTAATTATATTACATGAATGACCGCTGGTCAGAAAATTGACTTACAATAATTGAAAGGTCGTTAGCTTGGAATGAGAACTTGTGCACATGTAATTTATGCCCAAAGCCAGTCAGTGCCATATTGAGGTGCTTCAACACAGTTACAATAGGTAAACTTTTCCTGTCTTCTTCTTATTTTTCTTCTTATTTTTCTTCTTCTTCTTTTTCTTCTTCTCCTCTTGCTTCTTCTTCTTCCATGTAGTTGCTACCTATTTATATCAAGTAAACCTATTGGTTTCTTCTACTAAAAACTGCACTGATGAGTCATTCAGGGTCATTCAGGGTCATTCAGAGTCATTCAGAGTCACACTCCTATATGTTTTAATATAGCTGGTCTATCCCATGATGACACATAAGGAACTTATGCCTCATCTTGGGGCATTTAAAAGGTCAATCACAGGCCCCTTCCAACAGAGCTGGCATATCTAGACATAAATACTATGTCTAGATATGCCAGCTCTGCTTGAAGGGGCCTGTGGGTCAATGTAGCCTGAGTTTCTATTACCAGAGGGCAGGTGGTAGCTAATCCAAGCAATCAATCATCTTAATTTATACAGCACTAAATAAATTTAAAAACAAATCCTCAAAAGCGCTTTACAATGAAGTCGACTGGGGTTAAACAGTTTATAGGTGATACTGAAATATATGTATAGCAGCTTGTCACATTGCATGCCTCAGCTTCATGCTAGTAGAGACTGGGGATATAGCCAGTTAGTTATACCCTGACTCCGAAGGGACAACTACTTCATTGGACATAGTCACATTATTATTTGTTGGTGTTATTTGCAAGAAAAGTACAGTTTGAACTTACAAGGGAGAAACTAACAATTTCGTTGGTTAAATTCCTCTACATGGCCAATTGTGCCACGTGCACTTTCCATGCGTTTGGATAAACGCATGGTTTTTGCCTCATTATAATTAGCTAAAAACCATGCATTTTCCATTCGTTTATACTTCTCATGGAAAACGCACGTGGCGCATTTGGCCATGTAGTAATAACGACAGAAAAAGAATCATGGTGGAGTATGATTTGACAAGGTACACTATACAGAAAAACTTGGAATGAACTAAGAACTCAGAACAAATTTATTTCAAAGGTATATAAAAATATAAAAGATCAGGAGGGCCCTGCTAAGACAGCCATGCTGTAGCTGACAAAGGGCCCCCCCTTACAACATTACATAAAATAAATCAAATTAAATTTAATATATACTCACCAGGTACAACTGACGTTTATATGATAGATATATTAAAAGACATGCTTTGCTTGGCATGACTTTCCTCAAAAGATTTGAAGTTACACGAAATTTTGAAAGAAAGCTGAGAGGACCATTTACAAGATGGTCTGGCTTCCTGTCTTAAGTCTTAAGTCATGTTGTACATGTCGTTTCCATGGCAACCTGTGATCACACATTTCTTTGATGGCAATTGTAGAATATGGACATGTAACCCGGAGAGACTGATGGCTATACTCACTTCCATCATGTTCCACATGGCACTAAATGTCAAACTATAGCATTACAATAATTCAGAGACTACATCCAATGTGATAAAACATATGATAGCTAAACAAATTCTGACTCAGAGCAGAAATATTTAAATGTTTCAGTTTTCAATTATATGATTTATGTTAAAAAAAACAATTGCACTCTGCTTTAAGACCACTTCACAATTAAGGCCACCTCAATATTAAGACCACCTCACTATTAAGATCTCCACACTATTACTCAAACAGCATTCCAAATCTGCCCAGCATCGTTTAACATTGCCGCATCGTGCCGATGTTTAAACAATTTGGAATGCTATCTGAGTAAAGCCACCTCACTATCAAAACCAACTCACTATTAAGACCACCTCACTATTAAGATCACCTCACTACTAATACCGCCTCACTATTAAGACCACCTCACTATTAACTATTAAGACCATCTCACTATTAAGACCACCACACTATTTAGACCACCTCACTATTAACACCACCTCACTATTAAGAACCATCTCACTATTAAGACCACCTCACTATTAAGACCACCTCACTATTAAGACCACCTCACTATTAACCATTAAGACCATCTCACTATTAAGACCACCACACTATTTAGACCATCTCACTATTAACACCACCTCACTATTAAGAACCATCTCACTATTAAGACCACCTCACTATTAAGACCACCTCACTATTAAGACCACCTCACTATTAACTATTAAGACCATCTCACTATTAAGACCACCACACTATTTAGACCATCTCACTATTAACACCACCTCACTATTAAGAACCATCTCACTATTAACACCACTTCACTATTAAGATCACCTCACTATTAAGACCACCTCACTATTAACTATTAAGACCATCTCACTATTAAGACCACCACACTATTTAGACCATCTCACTATTAACACCACCTCACTATTAAGAACCATCTCACTATTAAGACCACTTCACTATTAAGACCACTTCACTATTAAGACCATCTCACTATGAAGACCACCTCACTATTAAGACCACCTCACTATTAAGACCACCTCACTGTTAAAACCACCTCACTATTAAGACCACCTCACCAATAAGACCATCATTTCTAGACCTATGTGTATTCTCACTAAATATATTTCACCTCTATGAAGACCACCTCGTCTAATGCACCAAGTGTGGTCCTAATGATGAGGTTACACTGTCAGATATTTAATTAAGCCCATAAGGGCATAGGTGCTGTTCAATCTATGGTCCGTGGAACCTGCATATTATAATGAAAAGTAACATGGGATTCAGCCACTTATACTGATTCAATTCATGTTGGGAAAAATAACTAAAATTTGACTCAATTTGAAAGTGTCCATAATGATTATCTTCCCCCACCTATATAGCTCTTTTAGTATCTTTATGTTGTTCTTTTTATAGCTAAAAGCATGTCAACTTGAATCGTTTGATGAAAAGTGACTTTATATTAGGCACGATCAAAATTACTATGATCTTATTAGGTAAAGTGTTCAGTGTGAATATTTAATTAAAAGAAAAAATAAGTGTTTTCAACATACTTTTATTGGTATTTACCGTTAGTTTTACAACCAACTTTATAAATCAAATAAATGAACAACTTCTGTAAACTGGCAATGCTAACAATAGCATGTTGGACCCCACCCTGATTTTTGTAGACCGTAGACACATTATAGTTTTCTGACAAAAAAAAAAAGATCTTAGGCCTTTGTAGTCTGTGTCGTAAAACACAGCCTCAGTTACAAAATCACGTGTGTTCACGCAGAATACGAGAGTTCTCTCGTGATTACGCTTATTATCGCTCACTTGATGATCGTTCGAACGAGACACCCCACGTGATTGTCATGTGATCAGCACAATATGGCGTGCCTAGCAACCCTCAACTTTCTCAAATATTTCTTTTATGTTTTGTCAGTTTTTGGTGGAATTTCAATAGCCATAAAACTACCTCTATTTAAAGCTGTGTTTTCTGTAGATATTTTTATAAAAAAAACATAAATCGCCATCTTACGTGTTTGAAGCGATGTCTTGCTTCATTCAGCCGATATGATTTATACTTTCACAAGGGATAACTGAAAGAATTATGAATGATAATTTAATGACTGTAGCTGTAAAGTTGAGTTGTTGGAAACACTTATGAATTATTTATTCAATAATTATATTACTTTAAATGTGTTATTTATTCAATAATCATTTTGGTTAAAATGTATTTATTCAATAATCATTTTGGTTAAAATGTATTTCTTCAATAATCATATTGCTTAAATTTTGTATTTATTCAATAATTATATTTCTTTAAATGTGTTATTTAGTCCATATATATTTCATAATCTGTGTTACGTTTTACCCCAGTATATTGTATGGTTAGTCTAAAAGCTCATTTAAATATTTCAAACACATTGAATAAGGACTACATATATAAATAAAACATAATATGCAGTCCTGTCATTCGGAAACAAGTAAATGTTTATTGCAATAATCTATTTTCACTAAAAATAAATCCTGCATCAAATGGCAAAAGCAAAATACAAAATAAATGATAGCTTAATTTAATTTTGACTGCCTAACATCAATATCTACAACCCATAGCAGCACCTTCCGCTGTGAGATCAAGTGTCAAAATTCCTCCACTCATTTCGTCCTCTGACCAATTCGTCCACTGCCAATGTTGCTGACCTGTGCGGTTCTGTACATGTGCTATTCCATGACCCGCACTGGGTTTGTTGTCTTTGGGTAAACACTGGTCATAGCACTGACACCTGCAACTTGTGCCAACAGCTGCTGCTTTTATGCTCATGGTAAGCTGACCAGTGTCCAGCAGCTTCACAAAATATGACCAAAGACAAAAGCAAATATCAATTTGTCATGTTTATACAGCACTTGGACCACAGCAGCTACTTAATGTAACTTTTTTGTGTTTTTATATTTAGGATTATGACTGTGGATTATTTGAGTATTATAATCTATCAGGTGAATATTACATCCAAATTCAGTTGGAAACCAAACTCATAGACTTGGAAGCTAAACTCAAGATGACGTCATGTGAATGCGGGACTACCGTTGGGTAAGGGAGTCACTCAGCCAATGGGAGTCCTGTTTTCACATGTTTATAAAATTTGTTTCTAAGTCAATGAATTTGGCTGTAAGTAGGGTATGATATTTCAGAGTACTTCAATGATTTCTAGTCCAGGTGCTCTTCATTACCTTCATTTCAGATATACCATGGGAAGTACTATTACTACTACTACTCCTGCTACTACTACTACAACTACAACTACTGCTACTACTACTACTACTACTGCTACTACTACTACTTGTACTTCTACTTCTACTACTTTACTACTTCTACTACTACTACTACTACTACTACTACTACTACAACTACTACTACTGGTACTACTCCTACTACTACTTCTACTACTGCTACTACTGCTACTTCTACTACTGCTACTACTACTACTACTCCTACTACTACTACTACTACTACTACTACTACTACTACTACTATTACTACTACTACTACTACTTCTACATATCAACATATCACTGTCATCTTGAAATAGTCCTGCAGCAATGTTTTTATTTACCCATCTCCAAAATTAAATTAATCTTTTTCTATTAGAGATATCATTCCCTCCTTCATTTAAAGAGCAGGAGGGGCTTACACAATATGTCAGATTGCAGGCCTGTAGTACTTGAAGAGTGATCTGATGGTTGCTTTTCACGAGCTCCCAACCCTGGGCAGAAGATAAATAAGTTTGTGGAAGGCTGTAAGAAGGCTGTGAACACTTTCCTGACAAATCTGATAGGGCTGGTCTAAATAAAAAGGTGCTTTGCAGAAAGTTCATCTGTCTTCCAGTCAAACGCAAGACAAATTTCCTCTGAAGGAGACCACGCTTCAAGGCGGATGAAAAAGGACGGTGGTGTTTTCACTCTGTTTCGTGATGTAGGGTTAATCAAGGCTGGCAGACAAAACATCTTGCTTTCAATAAACTGGGGTGATTAGCCTTTGAAATGAATACAGTGGGGCTTAGCTATTAAGACCAGTTTTATTGCTGATTAGAGTTAATGGTAAAATGGTCTCGATAACAAGATCATGGCTGTAGGAAAGAATGTACACAGTTGAATATGTGTTAAATTGCTACCTAAGGGGGAAAAAATGGTCGTCGTTTGATACAGGAGATCAAAGTGTAAAAAAGACCCAACAGGACATTGCTTAATATAGGGGTTAAACTAAAAATCTCTTTAGGGAGTTGCACTGCAGTGGTCGTCTACAGAACTAGTTTATTTAAGATTACACATATCAGCTACATTTTATCATACCAAGCATACAATTAAGAACAATTTACTTCCAATGATTAAGGCATTCAAAGGAGCTTGACCAGGTAATAATAACATTCAAATAAGGGGACACCTCCAAGACACAGCGTGTCTCCGATTTTTCAAAAGGTCTCCAACAAAGACCTTTCTAACACAGCAGGGGCTTGTTTTTTTACACGTTACCGTTAGGGCAACTTTGACTGTACAGTAAATTTAACTCTATTGCAAAGTTATCAATTGTGGGAATCTTGCATTTCCTTTCCTATGCCTTTCGTAAAGCCTTCTATACACCCTTTCCACGCAGCAGCCATGTTGGCATTTTTGCCTCATTGACCTAATTTTGATTACGTCACATATTATGACACCATAACTTCTCCATTGTTCTTGCACTCTGTGACCTCACCATGGCCATTGTCTACTGATGACGATACAATACACCAGCTGAGTGCAAAGAGAGGTCAATGAGACAAAAATGCAAACATTGCTGCTCTGTGAAAAGAGTCTATAATCTTAGTCTTGCGTGTGACTAACAGGTCAAGCTCCTCTTAGAGCCTTAATCTTGGGAAGTATTTGACATCAATGACAAAAGTGTAGGGATGATGTGGGATCAGGGTGACTGAAACTGAGGCACAGACATGTTGACAGGGAACACAAAAAGTTGTCGTTCTATTCATTGTTGCAATTGACAACTGGTGCAAACGCAGATGTGTACATTGTCGAGTGGATCGCGTCTCCCTACCACTGAGATTCTGTTTCCGGTACACAAAGGAAGAGACTTTTTTTGCCTCTACAAAATATAAAAGTGGACAATAGGCAGAGATAATTCAGCTGTGGTTAGAAATATAAACGTGGAAAAAGTCCCAAGAGCAGTGTTTTTATATTATATTTTCTATTAGAAATGTAAAGAGGGCAGTACATGGGTTATCTTTGAAAGTGAGACACTGATCGAAACACAGACTGTATAGGTATTACAATTACAGCAGTTAATGTGTTACGTTAACTCAGAAATATACACTTTACAATCCAGAGGTTTACTAGTTATTAATACTAAATGCACAACTCCTAAAAAAAAAAAAAAATTATAATAATAAACAACTAAAAGGAATTGCTAAAGGAATTGCTATTAAGGACTTTTTTTTTTAACAAAACACTGCAGTTATTGAGATGATTTTCTGGTTTAGTCAACAGAAGATAGGCCTAATCGTCAGAGCACCTCAGATTGCCCAGTGAAGGAGTCTAGTAGAAACAATTAATATGAATTTGTTTAGATAGCTTTAAGATCTAACTTCAAGATACTGCTTAGAGCATTAGAAAATAGTCACATTAATTAATAAAAGTGTGACCTATGTGAGCACTGTGCTTTCACAATAGCTAAAAGCGGTGGGTAAGCAATATAATATACTTTACTATCCATAATGATTGACAGTGCTAGAAAGATTCATCTGTCAAAAAATATAAATAAATGAAGGGATTGCTATTCAGGGGATTCTTTTTCTTGTCAAGGTTGTCAACTTCAAAGTTTATTTTACACTGTAAATTTCAACAGTCAGTGTGACAGAGATCGTTTAGAACACTGCAGTTATATAGATGCCTGTCTGTTTTAGCTGGGGTGGAGGCCTAGCTCAGAGGTAGCGCTCTGGGCTTCCAACCGCTGGGTCCCGGGTTCAATTCCCGGTCGAGCCTAAGTTGGATGGCTGTTTCATCCTTCGTCTCATTGCCATGGTCTCTGCCTGTCCTAATTAGCCCAACTGGTGGAGAAATACAGGACGTAAAAGCCCTAATCACCCACTCACCCTGTTTTAGCAGACAGAATATAGACCTAATATTTAGTGTTAGATTGCCAAGGCAAGGAGTCTGGCAAACACCGAATGTGAATTGTTGGAGATAGCTTCAATTTATTATTTAAATCATTAGAAAATAGTTACATTGATCTGATATGTCGGAATAATCAAATTAAATAAACCAATCTACATTGTGATGTGTGGGTGACCTTTGACAATAGGGTGCATGTATAGAGCCAAGTAATGCTTTTTGTTTGTGGTGTCATTATTGTTATATCTTTATGCTGAGCTCACTCTGCTTTTCATTTCACGAATAATTTAGTAAAGTTGCCCAAGGAAGTGTTATGTTTGGCATTCAGCTACAAAGAATGACCTTTCAAACTTATGTCGAAAAGAATAAGAAGTACTGGAGCGACACAAGCATCCATCATGGGAGATGACAGGAGTGAGACTTGTGTTAGGTTCCTTGTGACAAAAATGGAGGTAACAAGGGACCTAGTAGAGCCCTGGGGATTGCGGCCCTCCTGGCCGGGGCCCTGCAGTGGCACTAAGGGTCTCTCATGACCATTGGTTGTGGGACACGAGGTCTCTCGGCTGCTGTCGCTAATTCCAATGTTGGCTGAATTCTAAATGGGTCCTGATCGAATCTTCTATGACTCCAATTACACTACTCATAATCCATACAAGTTGTATACTGGTATACATATAAAAGTATTTATGTGGTTTCAAAGATAAATATACAAAGAATTGACGCTTCTTCATTTGCATAAGCCATACGCAAGGTATTGTGGGATTGTCAGGGTTAGTGAATAGCATCCGTTGTCATAGTGATGTCATAATCACCACAATCACCAGCTGTTGTGAAAAACTGAACAGGCTGACATTGGTTCTATTACAATGTCCTTTCTGGGTACTCCCTGTGGTATCCAGTTAATCATCTGACTACCAGTGTGAAACAAATTATTCATCGTCTTCAATTATCTGTCCAACAACAAGAACCAAATATAATCTCCAATGTAATGCCTTTGGATATGATCAAACAACAACCCGTCTTATTTCGTATTTTTACAACTGACAGTTCATGAAATGAGGCGAGGCTTAAAAGGTGCCTTCGCAAGACGGTTTTGTCACAGCAACTCTTCGAACAGGTGTTGCAAACACTCTTTGAAAGGTTTTCCATCATCTCATAGACAGACCTGTCTTCTGAGCTTATTATTCAATACATCACCTTGTCAGAGACCTTATCACCTGCTTATTTGTAAATACTATAACACTGAAAAACACATCTGCACTGGGCTTTTATGCGGAAAGGAACCAGGACATTTTCTATAGATGCTATCAACTCTTTGCCTGACATTAGTATGGATGTATTTCACAGAAAATTGACATGTGCATGACATGACATGTGCATTTGCTTGACATACACTTTGATCGTCCAAGCATGTACAATAAACTCTGTAATAAACAGGATTTGTGTGACAGGCCACAGTACAAATCATGTTAAAAGGTTTAGGCTAAAGCATGTAATTGCAGTTTAGCGGACCCAAATTTATGCCAATATGTGGCGTCCATTAAAAATTAAGGTTTGAAGTTCTAGCACAATTAAATAACATTAGGTGTAGAATAGCGAATAGCAAAAATTAACTCTGTCTTTACTGCCGTCATAACTACATTCGTTTGTGACGTCATACATTGATTTCAAGCATTTTTACTTCATAGGCCTGGCAACGAGGCTCCTTAGTTATAGTCATAAATCTGGGTCCGCTATACTGCACTTTTTCCAGTAAGTGTATATTTGACAACTTATCATTCACATGATTTTTGTTATTTTTCTGAGAAAGTTATATTTATTGAATAAGTCAGTGATTATCTTCTATGTCTGAAAAGCAAAATGAGTAAAAAGAGGGCAGGAAGGACTCATGTCTTGCTGAACTCAGGGCTGCTCAGTGAAAAGACTCTAATAGGGCAGGCTAAACTAACAGACATCTTATATTGATAATTGATAATTTAGACCCCAACATTCTAAGGGATCATGAAAACCTCTCTACACCTAATTTGCTATTTTCCCCATCATGACTACGAGAGAGAATACTGATTGGATAGACACCACGCAGTTAGTTAATCATGGTTTAGAGTTGTTTACTGCTCATAAAATGTTGTGGATAATCTGCAGCTTATTGAAGAAATATGGGAAAAAAGTTAGATGCATTTTTGTCACATACAATAAGTAAATTAGTATGGGATAAGAATGGTAAGACTGGTGGTGTTGTTAAACACCCTTATGTAGTGGCTGAAACGTGTGATACAAGGGAAGTTTAATATACTAATTAAAACTACAAAGAAAGGTCATCTCAACTAGTTTTGTATGAAAAATACAAGTGTCATTGTAGCTGAAACAACGTAATCAATGTCATGATTTGTAGAAATATTTCACAGTTTCTAACATATCTGTAAATATTTTCTTGTGCCTGTGTATTATAAATATATCTTATGCAATAAAAAATAAATAATAATAGTGATATTTGCTTCTTGTTGTGTTCTTGTTATTGGGTACTAGTCTCGGTGTAGTGATACTTTGATTATTATTATACATTTTTATTATTATTATTTTAAATATATAGGTCTTTCGTGAACTCTACATGTCAATAAAACTCATTCTAGTACATGTAGTTGTAGTTTCGATATATTGTCTCAAGTGAAAAATGTCAATACTACTCTGAAGGGAAACCATTTGCTTATACACTCAGACCTTGCTTTGAAAAATATGTGATGATTGTGCTTGGAAATATTTATCATGGCACACCAAAACTAACCTTGATGTATTGCAACAAACTTGATATCCTTTGTCACTACTTTCTCTTTGTGAGCTAATTTTGTGGTGACACTGTTGGTGACACATTCATGGGTAGGCAGGCATCTCTTCATTCTTGACATCAAAAGGATTCTTTTTTCACAGCAAATGTTCCTGATGTTGTCAAGTGGGGCCTTAGGGAGCTACTTCTCCTTCTAATTGATATAATACAATAGAGTATTTTCAATGAATAGCCATGAATTCAGCAAGACATAAGTCTTTCCTCTCCTCTTATTACTCATTTTGCTTTTCAGACATAAAAGATAATCAATTATTCAATAAATATCAACTGAATGATAATGTGTCAAATATACATTAAAATGCACTAAAAATACTGCTGCTAGGATGCACTTTGCTTCAGCCAATCACAGTCAAGGGCGGGAACTTTTTCAGCAAATAGAATTGCAGTATTCGGTTTTAGCCACCTGGTGGAAATACAGAGAACCTTCCCTGAAAATCCACTATTCCGCGAAGAGGGTTTTTGGTGTGATAGTTTGGGTCCTTTAAGAGAAACTTCACATCAATAACGATAGCTCAACACCCAAGCAGCTGGGTGGTCAAGTGGTAAGACGCTCGCCCGCTCCTCCTAAGGACCCGGGTTCAATCTCATGGGTAACATGGGTGGACTCCCCCTCTCACCTCGTCAATCAACCCTCGGTACTTGCCTTAGAGAGCTGCACTGGCCATATCTATCTCTCTTGAACTTTGCAATAGTTGTGTATAAAAAGGGTGTACTGGTTAATTTTACACATTTACCGCT
This sequence comes from Alitta virens, assembly GCA_932294295.1. Lineage (NCBI taxonomy): Eukaryota > Metazoa > Annelida > Polychaeta > Phyllodocida > Nereididae > Alitta > Alitta virens. Next base: position 27,564,014 of record OW028583.1, on the reverse strand, counting down.
TTTACCAAATATAAGAAACCATAAATCGTAAGGTTACACACAGTTTATCTGCAAGATAATGAATTGTAAGATTTATCATTTTGTCTTCTGCTAGGTATTACTAATGTTAAATCACAATTGTTGGTCTCCTTATTTGCCATGGTTTTAGATACAAGGTGCCACATTTTTATTCTGATGTGAATAGCTAGACAGAGACTAATATAATTGTCGTAAACATTATGGCAAGAAGTTACAGTTAGTTTAATAAAATATGGTCGACGCTAGACAGCTGTATCAACCTATTCCTGGCTGTGGCTATAACTGGCTTAAGCCAGCTGCTTCTGTCCACTCCTAGCTTATAGTCGGCTTACACCTACCACCACTGAATAAAATATAAACTAGTTAATGCAAGAAATGTATCTAATATATCTAAAAATGTATGCATAATAGACATGCATCTTTACAACAAAAAATTACAAGTATTCGTAACTCTCAACTTATGCACCAAATGGTGCTGCATGCACTTTTAGATCCAGCTTTGAGTAGCCAGCTATAGCCAGGCAGTTCTATTTGGTGGTAGGCAGCATTGTGTAGTAATTTGACAGGCTGCTTTTAATGAAACTAACTGTAGCTCAGTGGTTGCTGCCAACCACTGGGTCCTGGGTTCAAATCCAGCCCATGTTGGAAAGTTGCTTCATCATTCGCCTCATTACCTTGGCGCCTGTCCCGATCAGCCCTATATAGTGCGGAAACACAGGGCGTAAAGCCCGTCTCACCCACCCACCTCATAATGAGCAGGCTTTTAATGGAAGTCTTGATATAACTATTCCAGAAACAGATATTTGCCTACCTTTTAAACCAGACCTGAATACGGTGAATCTTGGTGATAACAATAGTTTTACCGTTCCAAATAGTGGAAAGTTGTTGGTGGTTACGAATGACCATAAATAATTTGCCAAGTAACTTAAAAGAATGTTATAGGTTAATAAGCTTTAAAGTACAGCTAAAAAAATATATCAAGAATGAAGCCCATGAGTGAATGATATTGTTGGTGTTATAACTTGGTTGTTGTGTATTTTATTGTTGTGTATTTCATAGTTTGTGTGTTTTATTGTTAGAATATATTTATTATTAATGGTTTTAATTGTTATCGATATCTATGGATTTTATTATTTTATTGTTTTTTCACTGATGTAAAGGGCCCGGGTGTAAAACAGCTTCGGCTGATCTGGCTACCCTTTTAAAATATATTTGAAATAAAAAAAATAAAAATAAATAGATAAAAATCACAAAAATGTTGATCTTCCATGTGAAGTTCCTCTTAGACACGGTATTACCCATTTAGGTTGACTCGCATCTAAAATGAGATAAACAATCCGATATTCAACCCTAATTGGCCTTGTTATTTGTTAGTCATTAGTAGCATCTGCCGCATAACCAGGTCATGTTATGTGGGTCATAGGTTAAATGGAAGGTCGAAGGTCAGGCCATGACCCAGATTTGCTGCCAATGCCCATGCATCATGAGTGATTGAAGTCAGATGCTGCTGCTGCTGCTGCTGCTGCTGATGCTACTGGGTAGCAAAATGAGGGTTGCCCTTCATCACTACTTTGTTGGGTGACTGGGGTCTCATGGGACCCTCTCTGCTTATGATCAATCAGGTCTGGGTTCCAACCCTTCTACACTGAAAGGGTTACTGCCTTGTAAACTCTTTGGTTTGACTGGACATCAATTCACCAATGAGGTTGAATACCCAGCTCCACATCTATTACATTATATGTTCATTATCCACAAAGGCCACACTATGAACAAAATTCTGCCCAGAAAACTAAGTAGTCTTTTTTGGCTTGTCCCCTCTTCTACCATCAGTTTTGGTTTTAAGAAAAAAATCAATCATATAAAAATGATCACCCCACATAGCATGCCCGGTCAACTGGATGTTACATGTTACCTGGACATACATGTAGCTGTAGTGGTTTCTTGTTGTGCAAGCAGGATTTAATTACTCTTGCTAGGCTACATTACTCATGCTGCTTCACATACAAGTCATATCAGACATTCACATCTCTAGATGCCCCCAAGAGGGCCCTGTGAAAGTTAAGCAATGGTTAACAGGTTTTAACCCTCAGTAAAAAGTTAATCTATCTATCTATCTATCTATCTATCTATCTATCTATTTATCCAAAGCTGAAAGAATAATATTAACCTTCGCATCAGACGCCAAATTGTAGAATGTCCATGCTGAGGCAGGTGAATGGTCACACGCTTAGCGTAAACGTTTAACGCGATACTCTAAACGGTGCACCCAGCATCACCTACACTTCACCTTTCACGAAGAAAAAATTGATTTTGACTAGCTGGGTTGTTTGTTTTTGTGAAATAGAAAATCTGAACTCGATATTGTGTCTGTGTAATCATATCAATCAAACCTTGAGAGCAGCAAGAACTTGCATTAGAGGGCTGCTCTATCATAATCCTATTCCCAACCCCATAAGTTGCTCTTCGATTGCCAGAACCTAACTTTCCTCTTTGATTTTCCACTGGCAAATGCCATCAAAGTTCAGAGCCTTCCCAGATACACCTGTCCATCGATTTGTGCTGTACTACACCCATGACAATTGCTAAGAAAGCAGTTCTTTGGCAGACATCACAGGTCCCCACAGGAGCATTTACTGTCAAGTGGAGCTCTTTGAAGGTAAGAAGAAAGGCTTGTTACCATCAGCACTCTGGCAAAGCATGAATAATGAAGGGTCGGGCTATAGACATTGCTTACTTTTCATATATTTGCAACCACGCAACTTTAACTATTGTAACCACATAAAGTTCTTACTTTCCTTTATGCCGCAAGAAACCGATGGGTCACAATTTGTATGACGAAGACGACCGATGAGGTGATGCTGAGGATTAAATGTGTATTGCAACCCCTAGCATTAACAAGTATAGCTCTCTTTAAAAAAAACACCTGTAACAGACTTGTGTGAAATTATTGTGATAGTAGATAGTAGATTGTGCTGAATAAAGTTTGTTTTAATTTTTTTAAAGGAAAAATCGGACTTTAAATGATCATATTAATGAATGTAAACATATTTATACCCCCCCCCCCCTCTTCCTTGGAGTGGATTCGTACCCAGTGAATTCAGCTCTCATCCTACAGCAGGCTATTTATAGCGCAACTGTTCTAGAAGTAGCTCACAGTGTATGTAGGCCATGTGTTTAGCTTGTCTTATTGCAAGAAAATACCATGGTTATCGATTCAATTATGTCTAAAATGTTAATTTATGCATTTGGCATACATTTGGTAACCAATATTTTGGCTAATATCGGCTGAAACTGGTGATAGAGCAACAGAGCTACAGAACTACCTTATATGGGCATGCACAGAAAGTGATGATGAAACTTTACCAATCTTCCAATATATTTGTAAACCTGATCACAGAAGTACCTGTTAAGCAGTAATATATCTTAAGTTTAAGGTGTTATATAGATTTAGATCTGGTAAAGAAAGTTACTTGGACAATTTATCGGTACAGTAGATGTAAGACTGTACTTCCCATGTGATGGAACAGGGCTGACAAACTGTCTATGTCTCAATGCTACTGGGTCTGAAGCTTAGTTGGCTTATATGACCAGATGCCAGAGGCAGACATAATGATGAGATGATAAGGCTTGGAGTCCACACCGTGTTACACATTTATCCCATGGGTGGGGTCTTTTACTGGCCTCAGCATAGACGCTGAGTACAAGGCACCTCCGATTTAACATCTCATGTGATCAACATCCAGCTGGGATGTAGCTCATGAAGAGTGTCCGGGCTGGGGATTGCTTGAAGTATAACCATATTAATGTGACAAGGAAAAAGTATGGAAACAGCACAGATCTGCTTTGTATACAGAAATATACATGGTACAAAAATTTCAAGGATTTTAAGAAATGGAACTAATGTGAAATGAAATATTACTTTAAAAGAGCTCACTGAACAGTTTTTGCTAATTCCGACAAAATACATTGTACAGAGAGTAGAGATGTGTCGCATGCATACAAAGGAAGGTTTTAAAAATATTTGTAAGTAACATGTCTAGTTGTCAATATTTTGTGGTTTTGGTTTTGGGCTCATCTTATTCGCCACAAACGTCCAGTTAGCATTTGTGTATGGTAATAAACTTCTGTGGCTATGCTAATGTAAAACCCCATATACATATATATACTCTTCAGAATATGATGCAAATTAAAAAGGTATAATGTAAGTGATTTAACTTAAGGTACAATGACAGCTTATGTCAGTGGCTTTCTGCGGATGTGAAATTAATGTCTTTATCGTGGAAGTTTAAAAGTTATGGAAATATATATATTTGTAAAAAGCCAAAATAAAGTAAGTTTTGAGTTGAGTGTACTGGAAAACAGATACAAAGGTATATTGGTACACAATTTTGAAAGTGACTTGATTCTACACACACCACCACTGAAAAAAAATAAACCTATCATAAATATATATTTGCATGTACTATGAGATCTGGCTTTGAGTATCCAGCTATAGCCAGACAGTTCCGCTTAGTGGCAGGTAGCATCGTATAGCAGAAGTTGTCAAACTTTATAATATATAGGTTAAATTTGACGAGCCGTTTTTCTTTCAATTAAACTAACTGAACATAGTATATCTCTTGGTGTATGTATGTGTACAGCTTCAAACTAACGAACCACTTCAAAAAAGTCGTACTATATGTGTGTTGGCAACCATCATAACGTCTACAAAGTGTCCTAATATAATCATCAGATTAGGTTTGCTGCAATACCAATTAATGGCCGGCGTATTATATTACTCTCTGTAGAGAATTTTTCACACTCGAGTAGACAGATGATTGACAGGCTACAGTGTATGTACCTTTGTACCGAGACGCAAAAGTAGAGCTTGTATGGATATTGAATGGTGTAATTGGGAGCCCAACTATATATGGGAGCGGAAGGCGTAGTAGAAGATTCGATCAGGACCCATTAAGAATTCAGCCCAACATTGCAATTAGTGACAGCAGCCGAGAGACCTCGTGTCCCTCAACCAATGGTCATGAGAGACCCTTAGTGCCACTGCAGGGCCCCGGCCAGGAGGGCCGCAATCCCCAGGGCTCTAGTGGGTCCCTTGTTACCTTCGTTGGTCGTTACAAAGATCCTAACACAAGTTTCGTTCCTGTCAGATTCTATGATTGATGCAATTATTGCATTAGCACTTGTTATTTTTCTGTCTAACTTCGAAAGGTCATGTACTGCGCAATACCACCCCCAGACTTTAGGAATACTGGATTTTCATAAAGGGTAGTACTGGGATACGTTGCACACTGTAATTGATGCAAAAACGATCTCAAAGATGCAGTTTGTCTCTCTTGTCTATTCATGGAAATGTATTTTAATTTTGTTTTACATGTACAAATAAATGAATAGATATATTTTTTGTACTACTTGGTATTATCACCGACTCACTCTCACGCTGTGATCAACTCGCACATATCTATAATATACACCATCCAGCTGGGTTACTGTAAAAAAAATCCTACTGTATAAAAGCAGTATAAGACTCCTAGCAGGCTAACAAGATCTTAAAAATTCATCACAATACCACTGCATATGCAAGTGTATATGGTGCTGTATACCCTTTGGCAGATCACGTAATTCTGTCATATGTTTTCTCCTGCAGGATTGTTGCTGTGTTCAACTTACCAACAGTAGTCTCCTACCTTTTGGGGGAATAACATTCAATCTAGTTGCTCATACAATTACCTTTGCGTTGCCTTGGTAACAGCACACTTTTGAAGCTAGTAGCTTTTCTGTATACAAGAGACTCAGTGCGTTCATACACCCAACTTTCCCAAGGCCTGACTGCGAGCTGTTTCTATCTTCCCTTTTTGGTATCAGTTGCCCCAAACACATTTTCCAATATTTGCAGAAAGTTCAGGAACTCATCAGACTTCATGCAGTACTGTACTTTCTGCTGTACTTTTGTATGATTGTATGGTTTTGTTTTATTATATGAATCAGCAGCCTTCTCCCATTGTGACTTTTCCTTTTTCCAGTTCTCTCCATTTCGATCATAACCTTACTTTAAAACTTGGTGCTTTTTAAACAGTGTTATTGTTACTTAGTTCTGGGTGCTTTAGAGTTTCTTAGACAGACTATGTGATGTTGATTAGTATTAGTCATAATATAGCTCTACTTATTTAATAATCTTAACTGTTGATCCATGTTTTTCTATTATCTTTTTTTGCCATTTATTATTTTTTCATGCTGACACGTGTATCAATTTGATATTTTGCTGTCAATAAAAATCTATATATAATTGCTGAATGTTCTTAAAATCATAGATCGGAGACACGCACGCATTGAAGAGCTACATATATAATTATGTTTTGTAAACTCTTTTTTTTTATGATTGCAAAAAGTTATCTTTTTTTTTCTTTTTTCTTTTTTTTGTGGATATATGTTGCTTTATTGATTCATATCATTGTTTCATATCAGTTAAATACAGGTACACGAAAAAAAAAAACATAAGCTGAATCCAAGTGGCATATATAGGTCATATCTTATACAAAAGCAGCTGTCCTTCTGTTCTCTAATGAACTTTTCTAGGTTCGAATGCCTGCCCCCGTGTACGATTCCGGAGTTGTTGCATCACAGCTGGATGTCGATCGCATGAAGCATTGAATTTGAAGTGCCTCCTATTCTATACCTATGCCGAGGCAAGTCAAAAGACACTGTAAATGTGTAACATGAATGGACTCAGCACCTATTATTTTATTTTTTTTTTATTTCAAATATATTTTAAAAGGGTAGCCAGATCAGCTGAAGCTGTTTTACACCCGGGCCCTTTACATCAGTAAAAAACAATAAAAAATAAAATCCATAGATATCGATAACAATTAAAACCATTAACAATAAATATACTAACAATAAAATACACAACAATAAAATACACAATAACCAAATCATAGCACCAACACTATCATTCACTCATAGGCTGCATTCTTGATATACTTTTTTAGCTGTACTTTAAAGCTATTTAACCTATAACATTCTTTTAATTTACTTGGCAAATTATTCCAGGTTCTGGCTCCTCTATAGAAAAACACTTTCTTGTGAAATTCACTTTCAGGAATTGGCAAGTATAAATTCATATCATGTTGTCTTGTTGTTTTATTTTTTAATTTCAATATCTAAAACTATATTATTTGTTAAATATTGAGGAGCCAGTCCATGAATACATTTAAACATAAGTAAGGTTTACCTTATAGTCTCATCAATGAGTTGACTAAGTTTCAGACCAGTAACACTGAGACAGTACAATACAATTTTATATATTTCAGACCACTGTAAATACTGTAAAAGTTACATATATTATTTCTACCGGAAACATTTTATTTATGGTGACAGTTTAACAAATGTGTACCATGTTTCAATAACAACAATGACTAGATTTATAGCTTCCTCAGTTGCCATGGCAACATGTCTCTGCCTCTTTTTCACTGCAATCTCTCACTGTCTCGTTTTGTCAGTGATGTAAGATGTATTTTCCACGATTAATGCTGGATGACATATATCAACCTGTTGCTGAAATCCAGTGTCTGAGTATAGGGGTAATCTATTACCAAGAAATCAAAGAATTTCTCTGAGTAACCAAGGATGCAGCATACATCAATATCATGCAAATGTGGCATTGTATTATTGTATATAATGTCTTATCAAGAAAGATTTTATACTTATATGGTTTTAATTCTGTCAGAATTGCTGGTAGCTAGTTTATGGAACAAACTACCTTGGCATAACCCTAAACAACTTTTAAAATACCACAATTTTACCTGCCAATGTGGCACATGTTTTAAATGTACATTTTGAAATGATTCTTATGTTAATATTTCCTTTGTGTTATTATGGAGCTATGCTTTCAAATGTTCTATGCTCTAAACCTCATCTGTATATTTTATCATCCTTTTGTTAAGTAACTCTTATTAAAAAAATCCAATATTTAATACTGTGAAGAACACGGCAGTGCATAATTGTCAGTCACTCACCACTGAATTAAGGCTGTTGTCAGCCAAATAGAGTACTAGCTTTGGAATTGCAATGTAAAGGGTAAACTGAATGATGCCAGCAAATGTTCTGAAAGTCCGACCTTTAAGTTGTCATTTTACTCCCAGCATGCAGTCTGCAGTACTAAGTATCTGATTTCCAGTTTGTTTTTGGTTATCATGTGAAATTAGATGATTTTGATTGTCAAAATGACTCTTTTATATTTTTGTAAATAAATCCTATAAAATCTATCCCAGAAATGATGTCAAAGCTTAAGGCATTAAAACTTCAGTGTATAGACACTTAAGTTGCCAAACTTTAGCTTAAGAAAAAGTATCTTGCTGTTACTTTGTGCTTTGGTTTTAAGGTCAGTTTTAGGTCATTGCCCTTACGTTGTCAGGTCTCCTTACAAAGCCATATTTCTTGTGAGTCATATATATCTTTGTACATGAAAAGCCTTGGCATAGAGACGCAAAGCCTAACATCCATTTACAGGTGAAGAATTGTCTCCGCGTCATCTTGTGTGATTCCGGCACAAATTGGACTTCAAAGCGGCAATCGGACCCCGACCGCAAGATGGCTCTTTTACAGCATAAAACATGGCGGATAGAAAGCGATTGGGGACCTCCCAGAAGGGGAGCCAAATGTTTTCGGTTGCCATGACAGCAAGAGAATTGCTACAGCTACTGCCTTTACGCTTTTTGATAAGTTCCTTCCTTCCTGCCTAGGGTGGCCTGACTGAAGCCATTTTGCCTTTTTGGTGACACCTATTGGTGGTGCATGGTTCTCATTGATGGTTCTCATTGATGGTTCTCATTGATGGTTTCCAATTGGTGGTTCTCATTGATTCGTACACAAAACAGTCAACAACTTCTTTTTGCCTTCCAGATTAAAGCAATACCAAGTCTTTGATGGGAGCCAATGGGAACCAATGTAAATCATTGAGGCAGGTGGTATTATCGACACTCCCCCACCCTCATTAAAGCTTTTCAGGCAAACAAATAGAATGACACAAGCAAGTCAAGAGCCACTATGAATGAGTCTGCTTACATGTATAAACAATTGTATAATATTATGTTAGGTATGTTTCAGAATTATAAGGTAAAATGTAAATACACAATGACACTGAAACTTTTCAGTGACGCTTCCATGATTTCTGATACTGCGATTTCCTATTCTTTGCCAAATTATGAACTAACCATTTTGTGAGATTCCCGGACAGCTCGTGTTATTAATTGTCAATATCTCACAATAATGGCTTCTCTTGTTTTCAGATAGACATCACCCTCGCCAACAACAGGAGCCTGCCAGTCAGTATTAATTAAATCATAATTATGGCCAAGCTTAGTTTTATTACACAATTAATCTTCCTTCAGGTTAATTTTGATCCCTCGCCAATTAATGGAGAGTGGCGTAAGAAACTTTTTGGAGTTTTGTTACCTCAGATTATTATCCTGGGAAAATTACTAAAAGAGCACAGAATAACCTCGCCATCAAGATCACTGTTAGTATATTCAATGCTTAATGTCTCAATGCTACTGGGTCTGAAGCTCAGTCAGCTCATATGACCAGCTGCCAGAGGCAGACGTAATGATGAGATGATAAGGCTTTGAGTCCACACCATGTTAGACATGGTGTGGACTTAATACCCCACCCATGGGTGGGTGGGGTATTAAGCTTGCCTTAGCATAGACATGGAGTACAAGGTAACTCCAATATAACATCTCATGCAATTGGCATCCAGTTGGGATGCAGCGTATGAAGAGTGCCCGGGCCATGGATCGGACCCAGGATCTTCAGTAGAGCTGGTCAATATGGAATTGACGGATGCCTTAACCATTAGGCCACCCAACTGCTGAAGTACGGTGAGGTGGCCAACGAAGTACATTTATTTAAGATTTTATGGCATAAATAAAATTTGCTCCTGTCATTGGTGGTCTTAATGTTGAGGTGGTATTAATGTGGAGGTAGTCTTAATGTGAAGGTGGTCTTAATAATGAGGTGCCACAGCAATTAGTGTTTTAATGTTTAGCCAGACAGCTGCCAAGTAATTAAGCGCAGTTACATAATGTACTGCAGGCTTAAATGGTGGGTTGTTGCTGCTATTAATCCCAACATGGCACATTTATGATGTAGTACCATTGTTTATGAGCGTTAATTAGCACTAATCGGGTAATGCGTTGGAAAATCTTCATCAGATCAGTGTGAATAGTTTGGTTGCTATACTGAGCCAGGACAAAGAGCCAAAGTTAACTTGCTTTCCAATCAATCAATCAATCGCCCTGCCAGCCAGCTAATCATGTATCACAGTCCGTGCATTTCTACAATGCTGACATGTGGATAAAATTTGATTACAATTCTGTTCAGTTGCGGAGGTCATCATGAGGTTTATTTTGAAACTGATCAAAACTACAGAAACCCGATATCTGTATGCATTATTAGCAAAATATGAAAGCCAGGAAATGAAATTTCTTGGGAAGGAAGATCACACATAAAGCACAAAAAATTAAAGATGAAAGATTTGAATGGAATGAAACTGTAGAAGGCCGGAAATCAGCCCAAATGCCCTGGTGGGAAAAGTAATCTGGTTCCCTTGGTAACTACAGTATGAATTCATCCAAGTGACAAACCTTTTTTTTATCAGAATGAAATGAAAGGTGGACATAGTACATTCTGGATCTAAATCTAGGACTGTATATGTATATTACTCACAAATTGTTTTGGCGTGTGTCACTATTTTTCACCAAAATGTAAGAAATGACTAAAACTGAAATTATAGGAAAGCTGCTGCAGTGTGGTGATATAATCACTCAAATGATTACAGTGGGATAGCTAGAGGTTGATTTTTACACGTATTTTACCATTTTGTTATCAGAATTATTTTGGGTTCTGTGCAGTATCATAGTACATTTGACGTGTTTAAGAAAATACAATTAAAAGAGGAAACCGCAGCTCTTACTAAAGTATAACTTTGTGTCCCTAGGCTCTGTCCAATGATTTAGATTGATATATTTCTTTGTGTAGTTTGGACAATAAACACAAGCAGGTTGGGCTAATTGTATTCTTAAGATTACTAGAGCAAACCATAAAATATAGATTTTCAGCCTAATTGCTGGCGTGTGAGATGTATACCTCTTCCAGGAGCTGAGACATTGTAGATAAAGTATATAACTAACATGCATTTACATTTTGGACATCTCTTGGGTATCCAAGCCATCCTCATCTGAAAGAGCTAAGCACAAATGAGCCGATACAAAGAACAGGGACCCATGAAATATGTCATCTTGTGATGGCAGGCTTTATTGAAGTTAAAAACACTCAAATGTGGTTTCATGATAGACTACACATGTCAGCCTTTGGTCTTTGCCATTTGTGTCGTCTGGGAATAGTTTAGTTTCGAATGTTTTCTGTTAGTAAACTTCGCAAAGTGCAAAGTTGAAACAGAATGGTATGTATTTTTTTCCGATTTTGTATGTCTGTATGTGGGTTAAAAAGTATGTGTGACATTTTGTAAAAGCCATTAGCCTAGTTTTTAGACAGAAAATGTGATAGAATCCATAAGTTGCATAAAGCAGACGATTGTAATGACGTCACAGTTGAAAGGAGTTTAGAACATTAGAAGTTCCAGCCTGTTCTCTCATTTAAGGGCAAACAAGTTGATTTCGACTTAGATAACAAGAACATTCTTTTTTAAAGCAACAGAATAGATATCTGGCAATGTGTGAACAGCGGAGAAATGGGAGTGTTTAAATGTCCAGTGTGAAATGGACTGAATGCAAATACATGATAATTAAGAAAGCTTTAATATAAAGATATGGATAACAATTAAAGCTCTATTTACTAAGACACCTTACCAGACTTGTGTGATAACAGTCAATAGTTGATATTAATGACATGAATGCATATTATTAATGAAAAAAAAAATTCCCTTGACTGGACTTGATGGCTATAACTGTCAGGACCAATGTCACGTCTGTAGCTTGTTTTGAGCAAAGGTTGTGGTCTCTGGTGCATTAACCAGTCGATGGTGATGCACAATTTTGCACGAATGCTGACTTTTTGAGAGATTCTAAATAAAATCTCGCGAGAAAAATATACCCGCTAAATAACAGAACACGTTCCTAGCTGATCCATACAAATCGATTCAACAACAAGTTAAACCGGAAAAAATAAATAAACAGGAAGCAGAAGCAAAAAACGTGGTGGATGAAAAGTGTTGCAACGCTAAAAAGGCTTTGAATGACGCTAATCGGTCACTGAAATTAATTACAGGATGCATTGATTTCGTATTAGGTTGGAGATTACCTGCAGGTTAGTTTCAAAATACAAAAAAAAACAATAATCTTATAATTTTACCGATCGATTTTTGATCTATTACATTTTAAGCTTGTGAGTCGGCGATCTTTCGTAGTTGCCGCCATTTTGGTGTTTGACGCATGTGCAGCGGCCCAGGGATGGACATAGTATTTATAAAAAATCTCGCAATTTTGCGAGAAAATAAAGTTTTACTGCAGTTTTGACGGAATCCTTCAAATGTGCGAGAAAATCTTATTATCTCGCAAAAAGTCAGCATTCGTACAAAATTGCGCGTCACCATCTACTGTTAACGTAGTTCGTTGACATTTGACAGTTGACATTATCGAAGCAAACGCTCACTATCCACAATGACCTGACTGTATAACTTCGTCAAAAATTGCTCATCTTCACAAATTATACATCAAATGAAAGCAAGAACGATGAGGCATCTATCTATTGGGTTGTCATCAACCCATAAGTCCTAAAAACGACAGAAAATATACCTTTAACTTGCTTGACAACTCTTCTAGCGTTGACCTACATAGCCAGCGAAACGTGTCACTGCGCATGTGCGAACAAATTAAAAGATAGAGGCCCCCGGTGGGTTTTCAAAATTGTAGACCAATCAAAGCTAAGACACTGCAAGAATTCTCAGCCTGGGGCCTTACGCCTGAACATGCATGAAGCCGTACAACGCACTTCAGTCATTTCCGTAAAAGTTGACCTAAATATTTTTGCAAAATCAGAGTAAGTGCTCGTAATAAAATATCTGGTTTGCTTAAGCTAAGACTAGTCATAGTTATATAGTTTGATAGGTCTAGACGCCAGATATAAAAAACAAAAGCAGTTCTCATGAGAGACCCTTAGTGCCATCACCGGGCCCTGAGGTGGTGGTGGTGGATTAGGGCTTTACGTCCTGTATTTATGCACCTGATGGGCTAATAAGGACAGGTAGGGACTATGGCAATGAGACAAAGGATGAAACAGCCATCCAACATAGGCTCGGCCAGGAATTGAACCCGGGACCCAGTGGTTGGAAGCCCAGCGCTCTACCACTTAGCTAGGCCCCCATCCACTGGGCCCTGACCAAAACTCTGTGTTGGTTGCCACAAAGATTCCAACAAAGTTTCATTTCTGTCAGCTCATATGATTTGTGGGTTAAAAAGAATATGTTGCATGCAGTACAAGTCATTAGCCTAGTTTTAGACAGCAAAGGAGATTCCACGTTTTTCCGAAAAGCGGACGATTTTAGTGACGTCACAGTTGGAAAGGAATAGAGAACATTAGAATGCTCTAGCCTATTATTCTCTCCATTGATGGCAAAAAAGATGGATGAGAATTTGTAAAAAAATCCTCCCCCTCCCCAAAAAAAACATGGCGGCTAATCATTAAGAAGGGGAATGAGAAAGCGATTATGCGACTGGGGTTAAAACGCAATTAATCCGTGGCAGCAATTAGCATCTGCTGTGGAAGGCAATCTTAGAAGAACATCAAACAAAAGAAACGGTCGTCGCCTCTTAATCCATAACTCTGCATTAAATATTTGACAAGCGCATTCATGTTGTGAGCGGCTTAAAACGCACTAATGGCGATTGGCCAATTAGAACACCGCTCAAGACTTTGAAATATCAGACGGCAAGATTCTATCATGTGTTTCGAGGAAAAACAAAAGCTCCATTATGAGGTTCTACGTAGAAATTAGTCGGCTCGCTTTTAAGGCTAGATGAAGAAGATGCTCCGAAAGCAACGTGAAGGGTTTTAATGTATGGCAGAAATATTCTTGGACACTTCAACATGAGATTCTAGGGTATTTTGGTAGTGGTGGGAATTTATTTAATTGTCTTTCTTTGTATCTAAGAAGGGCGGGGGCCTAGCTCAGAGGTAGCGCTCTGGGCTTCCAACCGCTGGGTCCCGGGTTCGTCCTGGTCGAGCCTAAGTTGAATGGCTGTTTCATCCTTCATCTCATTGTCATGGTCCCTGCCTGTCCTAATTAGCCCAACTGGTGCAGAAATACAGGACGTAAAGCCCTAATCCACCCACCCACTTCTTTGTATCTAAATATTCTGCAAACTGTAGTGGGTCTTACAGACTGGTAGCTAACTCTAGCTACAGTTCATTCTAACTTCCACAATGGATTCTTTTCGTTTAATATTTGCAGTTTACATCATATAGATGTGTCTACTAATGGTTGATTTGAAGAAAGAAGTTTGGTTTTATTCAAGCTTTATATATCAACTAAATTTGCTGTTTCTTTATTAATCTCAAATTGAAATGATTATAATTACAACAGTTAGAGGAAAATATGGGAAAATATTTAAGTACGACATGACTAGCATCTGTCAGTTAAATCATGTTTCTTTTTATGCCAAATGTGTAACACGGTTGTCATTTTGTAAACAGACATAAATGATAATTATTTTTATTCTTCTTATATCAATTACTATGGTTTGCCATTTCCTACTAAGTTAAGTATTTCTGTTGGACAATTTTCCTTTCAGCTAAACCATTGTTTCTGTTGTTTCCTCTACCAGACTAATCCTGTTGTTTCATCATGCTGTTGTAACATACATCCATGCATTTAGCATGTGACTAAATGCTTTGTATTGGTTATAATTCTCAAATTCTATTGGTTAATTGATTTCAATATGGCTGATGTTATGTAAATGATAATCTGTTGGGTAACCTCATGACATTTGCTATCTAAATGTTAAGCTGGCAACACATATGGCTATTTGAGTGTTTTGGTTCTGCTACATATTTATGGCAATCCACATCTTTGTAAGTACCAATTATTAATAATAAAATAATTATTTAATTGTTATATTTCAACACAGGTTTACCTCGGTTAATTTAGATTATGGTTTAATCGAATGATGTTTAAGTATGATGACAACTTGACAAGATTAAGTTGAAGTATGAATGTTTATTTTTGTTTGTTGTGTGTGTGTATTCATTAAATTTTTTGTAGATTCACGGGTACTCTGTGTGTAATCAACTGTGAAAATCAAAATTGGTTGACTTTTAGAACGGCACTCACAATGGTGTTGACTCAAAGCCTTATCATCTCATCATAATGTCTGTCTGTCTCTGGCAGCTGGTCATATCAATAAACAATATTACTTCCATTCTAGTTCCTTTGTGGCTCCCCAGATGGCCAGAGCTACAGTAGTTCCTCTTCCCACCTCCAGGGGCAGGGCAGTTGAATGGCAGCGTTGGCCTAGTGGAGTTCTGTCAGCTTGACAGCATGTAGTTGTTGCTGCCATACTCTTGCACACAGTGGATGGAACAACTACAAAGACCTGAGTCTATGTTTTATTTTTCTATGGATTAATATCAACAGTTGTTTTGTGTTTACTCTACAGGGTGACAAACTGATGTTGTAAATGTATTATTGATGACTTAATGGATACTCTGTTTTCATTCTACTCTTTCAATCTGCTCTTTATGAATTATTTAAGATATATAGATGGAAACAGATCATTAATTCGACACACTGCTCGTATTGTTAGTTGACTGGATAGTGTTTGAAAGTTCTAAAATATCAATTGGAGCTAACATTTAAACTATGCACGACAGACTGGATTTTATAGCACACAAACAAATTGGATCTAAAATATACGGGCTTACAGCTGACAACCTTGTGGTATACCTTTCAAGAGATGATTCTCAAAACAACCTATTGATTTAACAAGTAAAATCAGTCCATCTAAACTTCCAACATTTAACTGATTGCATTTTTAAAAGGTTAGGTCACAGCTGACAACCTTGTGGTACATCTTTGCAGAGATCAGTCACACAGCAACCTTTGGATCAGACTAGTTGAATCAGTCGCTTTGAGCTTTCAACATTTAACTGATTGGACCAGGACTGTACTTTTCACAAAGCTACCACTGGCTTACTCAATCTTAGGAGTACATCTCCAAGCTATTTGTTGTTTAAAAGACACTGGTGAAATCAAAAGAAGAATTTGTTTACTGGAAGACTTTTAAAAGACATTAAAGATTCCACCACAGGGATGTTTAAAAGGGCTGGAATTGAAGAATAAAAGGAAGTTTGAGTTAAAAGGATTTGGTAAAAATTACAAAGAGAAAGTTATTGACAGACAGTGAATTGAATCTGTTTGTTCAAAGACCTTTAGTGGCTTGTTGTGCCAAATCTTTTGAAATTTCAAGAGTAAAAGGAACTTAAGATAGAATAGAACCAACAAAAATAAGGTAATACACATGAAAGAAGGAAGAACTGACAGACTTTGAGCAGCAAGGAATCTGGGAGCAGCAGATGACGTCACACATTGTAGCTCTTGGTCACACATGACTGCTCAAGCATGGAACTATTTCTTCGGCGGATTTACCTCTTGCGGATGTCGTAAGTTGCCTAAACAATGGCTGGGGCGTCGTACTACTTTAAGGGGCACACCATGACGTTCTTCACGACGCCGGGGACGCTGTGTAAGACGTTCCTTTTTCTAGGAGTTTGCGTCCATTTACTGGGGACACCGGGAAAGGCTAATGCTAGACACAGGATAGGTGAGTGCATGATGGTAAAATTGAGATGTGTCAAAATAGGGTTAAGAGTCTAAGGAGGATGTCATTTCCTATAATGTCAGAGGTGTTGCTTTTAGGAAATAGGAAACTAGAATTATGAAATGTTACATAATAATGAAACCTCTTAATTAAGACCCCCATTACAGTGTGACCTACTTATAACGACCAGTAGGAACTGTCAAGTCCTTTTTTTTTGGATTATATAACTTAGCTTGGTTATATCTGTAAAATATACGCAATACCTAAAATATATCTTACTGATAGTAACCTTGTTAAAGCCGAACTTTCGTTATAAGCAAGTTCTTTATAACCGAGTCTGTCTGTTATAAAACAACCTCAATTTTATGACCAGTTCAGTCAGAACCAAACAAAAAGACTAACTCGATATATAATATCATAATTAATATTTCCATTACTCCTTAGGGTGGTCTTTATTGCAGGGTTCCACTGTGTTTTTAATTTTATTTTTTAAACATATTTTAATCATTGTGCAGCCAGTTGAAATACAAGTATCCACATAATTTTCCACTGACATTACATGTTCACATGGTCATATATTTGTGAAAAAAATGAAAGTATAAAAAGACCAAAATATGACCATGTGATAACATACAATGTATATATAATTTCTAAGAGAAAAAATATACCTTTAATAAAATCTCTAATCCAAAGATGCTTCACGTTATAATTAAAAGAAGATATCAGCATCATTCACCAATACAGCTAGCAAAAATACTATAGTAGTTACTGTACATACAGTGTATCTAAACAAATACATTTTAGCAATGAATCAATTTAGCTATATACATTGATGGATTGAAACATGCATATAACCAAGATAAGGGTATATAGTTCTAGATAGAGGACAGCAGAAAAAGGTCACAAATTGATCTAATGAGGGCTAAATGTGTCTAAATATGTCTAAATGTGTCACAGGGACAGGCCTGTAGAGCATTGGGTACGTATAAATTGGCATTGGGCATAGATATATCCAGATTCCCAGTTTTACGATGTTTTGTATTGTTTGCCAATACAAACAGTCTCATTAAAAACGGCCTGTCTAATAAACCTAGACAAAGCTAGACAACTTCTGCTATACGATGCTACCTGTCACTAACCAAAACAGTCTGCCTACAGCTGGCAACTCAAGGCCGGATCTAAAATTACACACAGCACCATATCAGAGTTACATTTCTTACATTTCTTACATTTACCAAGGTTTTTTATTTCAGTAAGCTGACTATAAGCTAGGAGTAGACAGAAGCAGCTGTTATAGCTACAGCCAGGAAGAGGTCCCTACAGCTGTCTAGAGTCAACCATATTGTATGAACCTAACTGTGTGATATTAATATAGATAGTGCTCTATTATTTATAGGTATACGTGATGGGTTTATATTTATTACCTAAATGATATGTTCAGCTGAATTGTTCAGCATTCAGCCAAGTCATTTCAAGTGTGTGTCTCTACTGTTATCAGTATTGATTTGAAATTAAACACATTATCTATTTAGTCCTGGATTCGGCGCCAATATTAAACTATTTATTGGCTATAAATACATTCTGATAAACATGGTTTCGATTGATCAGTAGTAATCATAGCTTTAATTGTATCAAATTTGGTATGCCTGCGGATTATCACGCATGATAGGACATGGGTTCAATTCCTGGACTGGATAATTGGTGTAGTTGCTGTGGCAACTATCTGTTTGAGCGTCCTATTGTTGTACAAGATAGATAGATGGATATGTTTAGCTGCAGGGTACAAGTTTCACAGAAATCAATTGATAAACGCAAGAATAGATGTGGACGCTATTTAATTGAATAAATTATTATTACTTATTAAATTTCTATAGCGTTACTATTTACAAAGGTAATTCAAGTGCGCTGTATAACGATATATAAATCGATTGAAAAGAAATGTCTTTAATTTGCTTTTAAAAGTTGAGTAATTGTCTATATTTTGGATGCTTCCTGGCACGGAGTTCCACACATGAGGACCATATACACTGAATGACCTTTGTGCAAAGGTCGAACGTCTTGTAAATGGGACAGTGAGGATGATATTGTCACTATTGGACGATCTTGTATTCCGAGCAAATGATCGAATCTGTATCAAGTCAGACAGATAAGTTGGTGCAGTCTTATGAATACATTTAAAAACTAATATACAGTAGTTCTAATTAAAAGTGGTATTCGGACCATTTCATAACCGAGATGACTGAATTTCGGACCCACCTGTATTCTTTGCAGTTTATTTCATATAACGTAGGTCAGACAATTAATAGTACCCAGTATCAAGACCACTTACTTTAGACACTCGTTCTACATGACATGCTTTCTGCTGCTTGAAAACTTGCGAAACTATGGAGAAAACTTCTTCATTCAAAAGGAAAGACTTCAGAAGTTTTCTTTCTACACCTTATATTCTCTTGAACATTTGCCAGCTATACTGATATATTTATACCATATTCGGACATTAGTAACCTTGTAGGTTAAAACGTTGTTAACTTCAACTACCCAGGGCGGGGGCCTAGCTCAGAGGTAGCGCTCTGGGCTTCCAACCACTGGGTCCCGGGTTCGACTCCCGGTCAAGCCTAAGTTGGATGGCTGTTTCATCCTAGTCTCACTGCCATGGTCTCTGCCTGTCCTAATTAGCCCAACTGGTGCAGAAATACAGGACGTAAAGCCCTAATCACACACACACACACTTCAACTACCCTTATCTTAGTCCTAAAACTGTAATTACTCGTATCTTTTGTTCAAGCATTTACAAGCCAGAGTGAGCTAGACCGAGCTAGACCGAGCTAGACCTAATTTGAACACTCTGCTACCTGCCACTAAACAAACTGATCTAGCTATATCTGTCTAGTAGAAGCTAAAACCAGAGTAAAACTCAAATATTATGTTCAGTCTTTTACAAGCTTGACTGAACTAGACTGAGCTAGATTGAGCATTACTGGGCTACTTTAACAAAAACCCTGGCACTGAAAACCAAACTAGCTGCAGGTGTCCACTGGGAGCTACATCAATGTCTATATTTAGAGGAAATCTGCAGTTTTGCTGCAATGAACTTGGATTATCCAACATGGAAGATATTCATGAAAGGAATAAAACCTCAATAAAACTCTTATGTACTGAAAATAGCAGGATGGCCCTAAGACATGATGCAAAAGTTATTTACGAACTGAGTGATGTCAGAGACAATTTGTCAGAAACTGTACTTGAACCAACAGAGGTTCGCCAAATGATATTTGAACTTTCCATAAATTGAATTTAATTTTTCTTGACATATAATTTCACGTATACTATTATATATGTACGAATAAATAATATATATCACGACTGGTGTTTAATTGTAGAAAACGTTTGTAAGTCACACATATCATATTTTTAATTCATAAGAGTAATACTGCAAATTGAGATTTCAGTTTAGCCGAGTATCACTAGATGTCACCAGCTAAGAATGGCTAGGTAAGGCTTGTTATAGCTTCAGGTAGTTCTTTGTAGCCCTGGACAGCTATAGTTGAACAATCTTTATGGGTAGTACTGTAAATGTACACACTACCAAGACAAGGCCACCTCGATATTATAATCATTCCGATAGATAGATAGATAGATAGATAGATAGATAGAGCGATTGAGAGATAAATAGAGAGATATAGATAGATAGATAGAGACAGGTAGATAGATGGATAGATAGATAGACAGATAGATAAATAGATAGATAAATAGATAGACAGACAGACAGACAGATAGACAGACAGACAGACAGACAGCTAGACAGACAGACAGACAGACAGCTAGACAGCTAGACAGCTAGACAGACAGACAGACAGATAGATAGATAGACAGATAGATAGATAGATAGATAGATTTTTTGCACACATACAATGAAGAATTATGTTAACAAAAGTGGTCTGAAAATTGTTACTTTACACTCTAACCACTTAAAGATTTATTAACACTGATGGAACTTTCCCAGATATTGCCATTCACAGGCACTTCAAAGAGCTGCAGTTTTAATAATGATGGAAATATTTTATGAGTTTTGCTGCTGCGGAAAACAAATTACAGTAACATAACGTGTAATAAAATCTGACAAGGCATTACATTATCTTACATTACACCCATCCCATATCTGATGGAAATTATCGTAGCCTAAATTTTAATCGATAACCAAGCAACAGTTTTTTAGTAATCTAATATCACCAGTGACAATAACCATTCCAGATATCTGGATATTGGTAGAAGTTATCTTTTGAGCACATTGACAGTAACTGAAAAAGTGGCAGCATGCCTGCAGGTTGTTTGTCACATTTTTTTGCACTTTTTAAACCCAAAAATCATTTGAAAGAGAGAAGGCAGATGTCTGAGTGAATGGATCTCACCCAAGGGAAAAATCAAAAGTCTTTTGCCGCCCAATTTCTCACAAACATTCTTTGATTGTTGCTATTTCGCTATTGCATGTTATTTCTTCTTCGTTCTTTGTATCTCCTTTTTACTCGTTTTGATTCAACCGCCGGGTCACGACACGATGGCTTGCCGGAGTGAATTAATTTTACTCTAAATTTTCGATTTCTTTCAATACATGCATCTGAGCTTATCTATTTTCGTCTGCAAAAATGTTCTTTTCTTTTTCCGAAGAAAAAAGAAAAGAAAGAAAAATTGCAGAAGTTCGAGCTGAACAGTTGGCAATGCACCTGTTTATTAATCTTAAAATAATATTAGCAGACGATTTTAAGGCTTTAGACAGGGTTTGAAATTCCAAGTTTGAAATTCCATCTGCAAAACTAATTTTAGTATATAAAACTTCGTTACTCAATTTTGGGTGCATGTTATTTTCCAGCTTTGGTTCTGTTAAAAAAAAGGAAAAAATTAGCAAACAAACTTATGGAACTTCAAGCTTTGGACAGCTAAGGTTCGAAAATTCCATGTCTGCAAAACTTCCTCCGAGCTTTATTTCTTACTTCCCATATCAGAAATATCATGGCATTCTTTTCCTACAGGGCTTTTTCCAATATCTAAAATATCGTCTGCTCTGATGACAGACTGCGCCTGCTCGCCCTGATAAAACGTTCGATCGACTTCCGGTACTGGGCGCGTCGAAAGTAATCACGTGACGCTACTCGATGGCGCCAAACGACGCCAAATGACGCGCAAAAGGTCGCACAAGAGTGCAACCCAAGTCAACACTTGACAATTGCCTGAAATCAGCCGCTGAGGGATGAAATAGCTTCAAATTAACTCCAGAGGAAGTTGTTGAAACCATTCCAGTGTCAGGTGACTGGGTGGTGATCAGGTGCAAATGATGTTACAGCAGAAAGCCTGGCAAAAGTCCTTGGCCAAATATTGTATAGTGACAACAGGAATGTGGGAATTCGATGCTTGAATACGATGTATCAGCAATTCTGGACTGTAGCCGAACGTGTCTCATGTAAATTCTTTCAGTTTGCTACGACTCGAATGTTGCCAAACATGAGAATCTGACTTGTGGGGACATGTTACATCTTTTAGTCTTCTGTTTTTATGTATTGTCATCTGTTTCCTGGTGCTAAATTTGACATATAAGTAACATGAAATACTTTCACAGTCCTGTGCCTTTGAATCGTACTATGGTGCAGAAGTCGTTCATCTATTTGATATGTTGTATCATTCTACGGGGGATGATACAGAAGTTAGTTCTTTGAACGGCAAAAGTTGTGTTATTTAATCTAGGATGGTAGTTCCATGGTACTGAAGCCATTTGGATGCACAAGCAACAGACCGTAGTTCCAAATAGCAGTTGTGATGGAAACTGCTGCAAAAGTTAGAGCTCACAAACTGTTATCAGCTCTTGGATATTGCTTCTATAATGCATCAGAGGCGCCAGTCTGTTTTGCTTTTGTCTGTGTATCTGTCAGGAGTTGTTTACTAGTAACTCCTCTTGGCTTAAATATACAGATCAGTGGGCTGTTGTTTTTTTTTGCCTGGGGACATCAGCCTTTCTTAAAAGTCAGAAAGTCTGTCAAAGAAGGACGGCTTGCAAATTTGTCACACGCAGAGGGATGGGATATTAACCGAGGGAAATAGTGCTGGGAGAAATGTGGACACCTTGTGTGTGATACTCCTGACATAATCTGTCCCCCTGTATTGCAGCAGGCGATCAGCTGTAGATATAATCACTCAAACGCAAGTCAAACATTGGCCCACAACCTACACAATCAATTCCTCCAGAATGCCCTGCGGCAGCTGTCCTCTGACACCGGAAGCATCATCCCGTTGACATGGCAACGCCTCTATCTGGCGTTCTCTTGCCTCTTGCATGATTTTGTCGACTCACGAGAGCTGGGTGTGGCGAGATCAACTCTGATCATTTGTTTTGAAGCAAGTTTTGCAAAATGCAAAAAAACTGAATCAATCATGTTAAGAGAGGAGGGGAGCTTAGTGGGGGGTGTGGTAGATTGTGGGTAAACTAAGGCAGCTGCTGGGTTCTGGATTAATGGCCCATTCTGTCCCCACACTTATCTCGAGTAAATGCCCCAATCTCATTTTTATACAACAGGCATACAGAAGTAATCAGTTATGGTCTGCTCTGCCTGTTTACACACTCAAGATTTCTTCCTATGCAAAATGTCTGGGATATAAGCACTTGAGAATTCTAGATTGTCAAAAAGTCTTAACTCTGAAATGCCTTACAAGGATTTCGAGTTAATCAGGCGAAGAGTGTATAGATAAACAACCAGTACAATATGTAGCACTGACTTATTTGATAATGGTTGCATCTTGCAGATATTGATTGCATACTGCATATTGAGACAAATGGGATCTTTGTTCTGTTAAACCTCACTGTTTAGACCCAGCCTTTGGAATCACTAAACACTGTTAAAGTGCATTGGATATAGAGGTGGTCTTAGTTGGGAAACATTTTGACAATGAAATCACAATTTTCAGCAAATTCTTCTTAAAATTAAGGTGGTCTTATGTTAGGGTGGTCGTTATATTGGAGTGGTCTTAATAGTGGAGTTATATAGTCATTGCAAACTGAGTTGATTGGAATCTCTGTATTGGCTTCTGTTTAATTTGTTTACATTTTTAGAGACATTTGTTCGTTTAGTCAATCTGGAAAACTTTGCGCAAACAATTTCAGTGAAATTAGGCTAGGATCTCCAGTTCCAGCATTTTCAATTTGAAAGTATTGTTGGAAGATTGAGTATATATACACTGAATTGCACATATACCAACTTTTCTCCAAACTTTCCTTCCATACTTGGGAAGACATAAAACTTTCTCTCTCCATTTATACCATTCAGACGCCACAGCCCAAGTGAGTGTTGACCAAAATGATTCCAAACAAAGATAGATGAATTCCACTTGCTCATTGGTCTTGAGTGCAAGGAGAGGGATGGAGACCAGCACCAGGGGAGAGACTAGTCTCTATCACGAGATATTGCAAGTGTTTAAGGGCTGCTGCTGCAGCAGCCAGCTTCTTGCATCCTCATCCAGCTAGTGTATCAATCTCAACAGCATCAGCAGCAGGAGAAACTGACTTGTGAGATTGAAAACTAACAGCAGATAATGGTGGTCCGTCATATGAGAATGGGATTATGGGATTGATGGATGACCTCAATTTCCAGGCACCACGTAACAAACTAGGTCAAATGTCAAATGGCTTTTATGGCTCTTTTCCCATTGATTAGTCATGGAGTTTTTTTCAGGGTGATATCCTACAGAGGAATGAACAATGTGATGGATAAATGGAAGTATGGTGGAGATCAGGCTATATCGTGGTGGTAGACCAGCTATTAGGCTGATATGTATTATGCAAAAGTATGGTGTATTCTACAAGAAAAAATACTGCATAGACTCACTGTTTTATGGAGATGGAAGCAGTGGATTTAGAAAGTAAATATCTCAAACCCAGTGATACCCTATGATAGTTATCTAAGCCAATGTAACATTACAGACTGTTTTGTGTGTCATAACTTGTAGTGTCTTTATTGTATAATTATACTTATTTGGTTGATTAAAGAAAGCTATACTATTCTGTAATAATACTTCTTATACTTCATTGTGAACATTGACTCCAGGCGCTGACATCATTGTAATTTTCTGTAGTTAGTGTTGGTTTGTGGGTGGCCCCGTCGGCATCTTAGAGGAGTCACCCTGCTCAATTTTTATTAAATGAAAATCTCTGTATTTTTTAAGATTTTTTTTATAGTGGGCATTATAAATGAATCTGGATCTGAATCTAAATCTGATCAAGAATGCACTATATTAAGATGCGAAAACCACGATCACTGATTACCTGATCTGCGGTTTCATTCCAAAATGCTACATTCGTATATGAAATATCTCCAGAATTAAGACCTTCTCGATATATAAAGACAATTTAAGAGGTTTTCTTGGCTGGTCTTAATTATGAAGAATGAGATAAAAATACTAGCTGGCATCTTTGATATAAACTAAAAACTAAATGTATATTGGAGAGACCACCTTGTAAAATAACATTTTGCAATTAGATAAGCTAGCCACTGTAGGCATCCAAAACACCTACAAATTATTTATCAGCAAAAACTACTTTCTGTAGTATGGAGCATATGACTGACATTCTCAAAGATAGACCCTGCATGTGCTAGTGACATTTCTTTGATGTTTTAAACTACTGTGGAAACTAAACCAAGAAAAACTACAAAACAGAGAGAGCTACTCCAGATGACGTCATGTGAATCCAGGACTCTCATTGGTTAAAGCATTGGCAGTCCCACAGCCAATGGACGTCCTAAGCCCGCAAAACCCTTCCTGACCGCACGCCTAAGCGAAAATCAGATTGCTCGGGCTAATGACGTCATCAGAAGCAGCTCTCTCCCTGCTCTGAAGTTTAGTTTCCAAGTCTATGAAATTGGCTGTAAAAAAAGTTTCTAAGTTCAGTAAATCTTTAACTGTACTTAGTGATGACTTGTTCACTAAGATGAATAGTAGACCTTAATTACTCTCAGACTGTCTGAGTGGTCAACCTTTGAAATTGTAGAAATAGCAAACTGAGTCTGAGGGAAAGTTTCTGATTTCAGAGGAAGTCTCCCCACATTTCCACGTCACCTTAAGTCTTAACATGCTCAAGGAGAAAAATTTCAAGGAAATGGGAGTCACGTGACTGCAAAGAGATCCCATGACAACCATGTAGTCCCACTCTAGTCACGTGATATTCGTGCTATAAAATGCCACTTAGAAGTTGCCATGGAAATAAAACATGGAATATGGTTGCGTTTTGTGGCTTCTTTGGCTGGGATTGTCTGATTGGGGTCTGGGGAGATGGCTGGTGGTAAAAATGAAGATATAATGGCACGTTGACTGCAAATTGGGAAATTCCTACATATAAGAGGGTTTCCCAAGTGATGATATAGTCCATTGCAATCATATACTATGTATTATGGACATATAGAATAATGGTGAAATTTAAATTATTTACATTTACCTACTCATGGTGTGGTAATTCCAGGTATATGAACTCTTGATAACAGATCAATTTTCTCATCTGAACCAGTTGAAGAGTGTGATGATGTTATGCTAGATCAGAAAAAAAACAGGTGCCCACTGTACTGCACCTAAATAAACATCAACACCATGTCCGATTTATAAATAATTTCTAATTTCTATCTTAACTACTTTAAATAATTAACAGGTGACAGGTGCAATTTTTTTTTGGAGATTTGGAATTGAACCCAGGTCTGCCAACATCTACATTGAGTTTTAAGCATGCACTGATTAAGCAAATTGTAACTACTGACTAAAAGTACGAATAAAATACAAAATAAGGTAACTTACTCAATGTGGCTGTTTTAAACATGAAGTCAGTGTGCCTGTTTTCACAAGCTTTACTGATCTTTACCTTTTTCAAGGGTTCTCAAACCAACCTCATGTCAATCTTCGTGTGTATCTGAATTCATACCTTTGCTACCATTTAATTAACTTCTACAAGATGCAAATAAGGTAATCTACTCAATGTGACTGCAGTTGTAAACATGAAATAGGCTTTTGAAAGCAGCTGGGTGGTTTAGTGGTAAGATGCTCGCCTGCTACTATGAAGGACCCGGGTTCAATTCCAGGCCCAGGCACCCTTCATGAGCAACATCCCAGCTGGATGTCGTTCGGATGAGACGTTAAATTGGTGGTTTCTTGTACTCTGTGTCTATGCTGAGGCAAGTAAAAGATCCCAGCCATGGAGTAAATGTCTTACATGGGTGAACTCCTCTCTCACCTCATCAATCAACCCTCGATAGTGGCAAGAACTTGCCTTAGAGGGCTGCACTTTCCACATATATCTATCCATCTATCATCTATCTATCTTGTCCTTTGTCTACGAGCTGACTTTTTGATTAAGTCAGTGAGCCTCTTTTTTGGCAGCTTTACTGATTTCTACTTTTTTTAAGGTTTCTTTGGATATCAAAGTAACCTCAACCTTGTGTGTGAGTGCATACTTCGGCTTCCACATTCTGCTCTGGCCTTTCCTAAAGATACACTTATTTTATCCCCAGAGTGTAACCAAGTTCAGCACTCCTAGGCCAAAGTAGTCACGCCATCTGGCCCAATGTCATTTACTCCGAAAGAAATCTGAATTATTTTTGTCAGCAGCCTAAGCGGTCTGTCGCATGTGCCGCGGGGCCCGGAGGAACAGCGTTTAGGCACAAAATGCACCTTTAATCAGAACTTGGGCCTGATGTTATGGCTTCGCTTCATGACAGGCCAGAACATGCTCATAAATCATTCTAATGCCCTGATATGTCACTGGAAATAGTCGGCAATGAGGCGAGTGATAACTTACACGTGATGACGTCACAGTACTATGACATCATCTGGGTGTGATGGTGGAAATACCTGTTGTGTGGTACCTACCTAGTTCTGTCAGACGCAATGGTTTGCAAGCTAGGTAATGATTGTTGTATATGATATGTATCATATTCATCAATTGTGAGAAAAATAGTGGTTGTGAAACTTGGCCAACAATTAGTCAATACGTGATAAGTGGTTTCCATGCAAATGTAACACTATATAGCATGAGGTTATACCTTTTCTCCTTGGCACAAAGATTGATCTTATTGCTAAAGTAACTAAGCTTTTCAGGCGGATACACCAAAAAAACAAGCGTTGAAAGGACCGGTCAAGCATGAGGCGTTAACTTTCTTAACTTCCTGAGTCGCAAACGCAAGGTTAACAGCTAGGCTAAGTACCTTTTAATGGCAGCACTCAGGGCCCATGGTCCATTTACACTTGAGTGGAATGGAGGAAAGAGGGAGGGCCTCTCATGATGTAATTGAGCTCTGTTCTTAATTCAGTCTGGTGGGGAGCTTAGCCCACTCAACTCACCACGCCCCGCGCGCCATTACTGCGGAGAGAGCAAGTCCAGAACAAGTGAGGTAAAGCAAGCGCATCTTGTTTTTAAGCTTCATTTAGCAAATCAGTGTTCACCCACTGAACGACATGGGTATCCACTACTTTCCCGACTGCCTTCGCCCGGTTTAACGGCTTTTCACAACGTAATCGGGCACCCTTGTCGCGGTTCGTATAAACCGGCCCGATTACGCGTAAATCTTCCCACACAAAATACCCCGCAATAAAAGCAACATAAAAGATACATAAAAGCTTTTTCCACTTGTCGAGTCCTGCATCCCCAGCGAGGAGGATGGGCGATAAAACAGGATGATGCTCACCCTGTGTCTTTGCAATTTGTTGCCCGGCTTGTTTGGTTTCCATAACAAAGGGTTTTTGCTGTGCTTTAGGTTCTTGCTCAAGTGTATGACATTCATAGCTGGGTTAATGGCTGCCCAATGATGTTCGCATGTTAATTTAATGTCTCTGTGAATAATTGAATGTCAGCTCACATCCTTAAAATCTTTATTGATCTACATTAATTGGCATATGTCAACTGGAAAAATTGAGGTCAACAGCATCAGATTTTAAACATGCAAAAGTTTACATGTGCAAAGAACACGTGTTTCATTCTATTGAGTAACTCTTTACATTACTAAGTCACAATAAACATTGCAAGATAACTTGAATTATGTACACAAAGACTGTATTATACAAGCTGTTGAATCGGTAATATTGCAAGGACTTCTGTATCACGACTTTGCATAAGCAAAGTTTCCACAACTATCAGATATATGAGGTAAGCTGACTGCTTTGACCATCCTAAGTAAAGTCAAAGAATCACATGTTATTATCAAGACAATTAACAATTACATCTCCTGCCAAAAATATGAGATCACTTTGTCTTTCTTCTTATTAATTATTTAATAAGAAAGGCAATGGGCTTGAACATGTAAGTATCTGTTTTAAGGATTTTGATGTAGAGATTAGGACTTAGGTATTCCTGAGACAGGGTTAACATCCAGTAAAGTGGAATTTCCTGATAGGGCAGATACATACATGTGGTTGTAATTATGCAGTTAAACCATATATCTGAACAACCACCTGTTGAGTTTTACCTGGTTGTGCTGCCCTTGTTTTTTTTATCATAAGATGAACAATTCTGGTCTCGTCCACTTCCTGGGTGTCGCCTATATGAATGAGCTTCTAGTGAAACATCCCCAAGGAATGGTATAAGACAGGTTGTTACCGATAGAATATTCACCTTTGGTTATCCAGCTATGCTAAACCTTGCCATATCTAGTTAGAGACACCAAATAGTTGGCTGAGCTAAAACCTCACATCCACACTAATTAAGCCCAGTTCCCACCATCAAGAGTAAGAGAGACGAGTGACCACGGACATCAAAGACGGACTATACGTGGTCACTCGGGAGACCGTTAATCACGTATAAGTTCTTTTGACGAGCTTTTGGTGCCACTAAACAGAAGAACGACATGCAGGTCCCAGGGAAGCCAGTGTGAAAGTCGATTGTTCAAGGGCATTCCCCAGGTGTCCACCGAGCGTTTCCTGAGCGTTCCATGAGCTGCACAAGAGTGACCACGAGTGGATGGTGAGTTAGGCCAGGAGAGCGAAACCCAGGAGCTGCCCCTATGTTTTCTTAAGGGATTGCTGAGACGAAGTCCCAGCATGGTTATGCGCTCACCTCGTTCCTCGTACAGAAATCCTTTTGGTATGGTTGGATAGCTGACTAAAAGTTCTACTTTTGAGCACACTTTCAGTTGTGGCTCCAATATTTACTCCGCAAACGCCGTCAGCATTTTCAAAGCGAGGGAACATTGGAAAATGGCCACCGATCACGTGATCAGGGAGCATACTTTAAATGAAAAATACATAAATTATTTATTCTATTTATTTTTTTTACTAGAAATTTATTTTTCTGCATATCTATAAAGGGATTAGCAAAGAGCACAACCGAAGGTAACATTGTAAAAGACACGATTTTCAGATATTCTGGTAATATTATGAATAACTGATTGCACCCTTGAGCTCAATCTACAAGGTAAAAAAATATGGCCGTTGCAACGCGTAGACGATCGCGAATGAAAAAGACGATGGCACAGATGTCTGCTGTCGATCTCAGGTGTAAATCTACATAATTTGAAATGCAAACGGTAAACCTTCAAGTTACTGTTAATATTGGTCAAGAAACCTTTATTAAGAAATTGAAATTTTCACTCAAGGAAAGATAGGCTCTGACCAGACCTCTGTTCCAGACCTAATGGTGAGCATACAAGAATGGACAGCCTTCCTTTGTGTACCTGGGAGTAAGCTCTAGATCACTTGCCAACTACTCACCAACTACTCACCAACTACTCACCAACTGCTCGCCGAGTGATTCCCATAAAAAGAGTTTAAAACATTTTCTCATCGAAGTCCACCAAATTTCTAAACATGTTTAAAACTTGCCCTCTCCATGGATATTCACGAGTGAACAGGAGGGACTACGAGTGTTCTAAGGATAAGCACGGGTATCCGTACATCACTCGGCGAGTGAATCACATATGAACACTGATAAGCACGATTAAAAAAATTTTCTACAGCTGCGCTCACTCGCCATCCTCAATCGTGACAGTGTGAATGCCTCTTACACACTTAATATTCTACACCTAAATTGTAATAGCCAATCAATATGCACAGAGGGCATCACATGACAGGACCAATAAATCCTGATATTGGTAGGCAATATTGGTCATGTGAAACTGAAACTAGCAAAGACAGTGAAAATAGAATTGACCAATTAATTTAGGTGTAGAATATAACAAATGGTGGATGGAGAGTCGACCACTATGCAGTTTTATAGGCCTCAGCTAGTGATAGCTTTGGCCAGTAAAACTGCATGTTGCTCTCCTCACCATCCACTATTTATATGATAAATACTTAATTAGCCTTATGTTATAATCTACCTACACGTGCTCTGAAATTTAAAAAAGTCATGGATTATGCTCTATATATCCAAGCAGAAGTAAAGGTAGAAACGTTACAAAGAAACATATCAGACAGCTAAGTAGGGATAAAGTCATAATAGATGTTCTTGAAACAAAAAATCCAAAGCTTGTACGTGGATTTTCTTGTATGAAGATATGTCTACCCAGGATTTAAACTTGAGTACTACTAAAGAAACATCTGGGAAATGAATCTGACATTCTTTTGGCATCTAGGTCTTCATCATAGCCAATATCTTACAAGCTGATGTTTGGATATGAAAATTGTTTTGTTATTAAGAATTTGTCATAACATTTAAAGTAGTTTTACATAACAATTAAATGCAACAGTTTCCCGCAATTAAAATAATTAACTTTTATGCTACACTAAGACTGTTTTCCTATTGTTCTGATAGGAAAATGTTAGTTAACTCCCTCTTGTTGAAGATATAACCATTACAAATAATGATTAATGTAACTGCCAAGTTTACAACACAATTCAAAACAACAACGGCTAAACACCAATACTTTAACAATAACAAACTTATGAAACATTCTCATGAGCAAGTGATTCTGAGCTATTGGCTATTTCTAAGTTGCCAGCCTATGATGGATGTTGCAACTATTCCCTCATGTCTCACAGCAACCCCTCAGCCTGTGGGGACCACATTCACCCTCTAAGGGGGTGTAGAGGGGTGAAGAGAGTACCTCTATCAGGGAATACAGCAGCATTACCATAGAGCAGCAGGATGTATAATCCATTTCCTTCCTTCCTCAGGATGTCATCATAACCCCCAGAGCTCCTATCAGCCCTAATTATTTTGCCTTGTTGTGTTAATTAAGGACTGTGTTTTCAAGAAGCTACCCAGAGCAGAGATCTGTACATAATGCATTCAGGAATATTTATGGCGGTGAGGGTTCCTTATACTGAGGTTACACATATTTACAATATATATTTACAATATATATGCTGCATTAGGCATGTATCGAGATATGTGTAACATAATTTTTGTTTTCTCATTTGTCTCTTTATCCAAATGTTAGAATATATCCCACAATAAACTGTTATTACACATAGAAAATCCTGTATTACACATAGAAAAGCAAGTATTGTACCAGATATCTTGTAAAGATGGCTGTAAAATACACCAATTGTTGTCCTGTTCTTCAATATGGTTATCCCACCTGTTTTGATGTGTGCAAGTAGTGAAGTTTTTGGATTCCTAAATAAGAAAAGGAGACTTACTATAAACCGTCCTCGGAAAGTGTGTCAAAGACCATTGAGAACTGATGGTGTCAACAACAATGATGAAATGTACCATGTAAGAGTACTAGCACTAGGAAAAATAACAGATTCTCGATGACCCAGGTCATCCTTTGTACAGTTGTTTTGTTAGCAAGAACTCTTTAGTATCCTGATGCATTCATTTTTGAATAATCAGTAAATTATAAACATCATTGTACATATTTGCCAAAGTGTAGGCAAAATTTCACTTATTGTGATCAATAAAATATATCTTTAAAATGTTTAGGCTTCTGTTAAAATTTTAAACTTTAAAATCAGACCAGAATTAACGATTCTCGGGGGCAAAACATGACGTGAAGTCAATGCATCTGTTCAGTCCACAGATAAAAGCAATTGTGTATCTCTGTTGCCAAGGGCAATATCACAGTAGCATTGTCCCTTCGGTAAAACAAATGGACTATGTTGCACAATAAATCGTGTTGTGTCCTAATCTACCATAACAACTAATTCTGAGGGGAAATATCCAACAACTGGTTAGCAAACATCAGTCATAAATTGCTTTGTTAATCTTAAAAGGACAGGGGAAGTTTTGAAGTGATGACGTTGTATTGCAGTTTTGGTACGTCATGCAGTGATCTGATTGGTTGATAGCAATGATTAATATTCATGACTTTTTTCATATTACATAAAAATGCTTTTGAATATAAGCAACTCAAAAGTGAAAATTGTGGGATATAAACAGACCCAAGTGGATGTGTGGTATATTTTTATATTACCTCACTCGTGGACAGATTGGCTTTAGAATTCACTCGTGGCTAACCCCACTCGTGAATCCTGGCCAATCTGTCTTACTCGTGGGGAATATCAAAATAAACCACATAACCATTGGGTCTTATTATAACACACATCACAAAACAGATAATATAGCTTCTTGCACGTATTCACACATATTGATGCAAAAAGTATGCTGCTTTTTAAAATCAATCATGAAATACACAGTTTTACAAAATCAGTAGGCTTATGTTATCCTATGTTGGTAAAATGTAGATATATATGCATTTGATAACAAATATATATTGCCATATACAATTAAAAGCTTTTTATTAAGCCAACCCATGGTCAGGTTAGTATAGACTGCATGGTCCCATTAGTAAAGGAACGCATATAAAACATTGAAATTTGCCTTACAGATTGCCCTAATAAGCACACATTTTTAATTGGACAACATATGGACATTAGGGTCAACACATAAACATAATCACATAAGCTAGAAAGTCCGAAGAACTTTTGTTGCTCCCACATGACATAAATTAAACAGTTATCAAATTAATTACAATCAACCAATTACAGTCAGTTATCTGTCTCTGCTCGGTACCCATGAATCTTCAGGGTCCCTGGAAACTCAAGTGAACTACATTTATCACTATGCACGTACAACGTATGGCTGACCGAACAAATTAGTTCGACGTTCGCAACTCTGGACTGCCTAGAGTGTATAATACCCAAATGTTGCGTGTTTTGTATTTCTTGAATGATAATGAAGACAATTTAATCGAGGACCAATCGTTCCTGGGTTAGTTGTGCGAGACATTTGGTGTGTTGCTCTAAATGAGAATCTGTAGACGCTAGGGCGAACAAGTAATTAAGGTGATTACAGGTCATTATAGAAAATGTGGTCCGACATAATTTTATTGATATACATTGTATGTGTTAAATGTCACCGATAGACTTTGTTGGTCCCAAGCGAAATTCTCGTGCATTCACAATAGAGTATTCACTGAGCAGCCCTGAATTCAGCAAGACATAAGTCTTTCCTCTCTACTTATTACTCATATTGCTTTCCAGACATATAAGATCATAAATAACTGATTCCATAAATATGATTTTCTCAGGGAAATAACAGAAACCAACTAAATGATGAGATGTCTAATATATTTAAATGCACTACAAGTACCGCTGCTAGGATGCACTTGGCTTCAGCCAATCACTGTCGAGGGCGGGAACTTTTTCAGCCAATAGAATTGCAGTATTCTGTCATAGCCACCTGGTGGAGATATTGAGAACCTTCCGTGAAAATCCACTATTTGCAGTCTTGACCATCACAGTCTTCAAAGTGTAGGTCAGTCGTGGTCTAGAACAGTCTAGTTCAGTCTAATCCAGTCTAGCTTAAGATTTGATAAGATAAGACAAGATAAGACAAGATAAGACAAGATAAAAATGTATACAAAATCTCAGTGGTGATGCAAAAAAACAAACAACAAAGACTGAACACATGCCATTGGTTGTACTGTACATTATAGGTCAGTAGGTAACCTTATCCCCTTGGTTCAACAACGACTATGACCACTGTATGACTCTGAATGAGTCATTGGCTGCTAAACATCGATTTTAAGTGGATTTCCAAATTCCAAAGAGTCTTAACATGCTCCCATGCGGTGATTTTGAGCTATTTGGCTAATAGTAGCCAGTACTAATGATGACCATTACGCTTGACCTGCTCTGCCCCACACTGACCCTTCCATCTCAACTGGAGTTGGTCAGTTGGTCAGTGGGGCAGAATTCAGTACAATATGTTAGACAGGTCAATATGTCATTTTGACAATGAGGACTGGGCTACTCAAAGTATTTATGGTACATGAACGGCTGAAACCTGATTGATTTATATTTTTTCAAATAACTGATTCACTGATTGATTGATTAATTGACTAAACTTAGTGTCAAGTGCTTTATGCCTATATCCAATTGAGTAGTGTAAAGGTATTTAGATGAAAAATTGACTGATTGATTATTAATTGATTGGTCAATCAACTGCTTGCTTGTCCTGATTGATTGATTGATTGACTATAATTGACTATAATTGACTGAATGGGTGATTGAAGTGCTATTTGTGGTAAATCAGCATCTTCACTGTAAATAGAGCAAAGATTAGTAGATGTGGTAGAGCAATTTGATGCAAGATAATGTTTGGTTGTCCATGTTATGGCTGGAATATAGTTTGATCTAAAATTCCATGGTGATTTTGTGTTTTTTGGTGGGGTTTCAATATATAGACTGTTAGCTTAACACTTTTAGTATTATTTTCTTATTACTGTAAAAGTACTGTATTATTGTATGTTATTTGTATGTTTGACCCATGTATCAATTATGATGATATCATGTCAATAAAATTATATATATATTATAGCGAGCTATAATAGTAGTAGGAGGTAGCTACAAAGCTATTATATTAGACTAGCTAGGGATAACCAATTAGCTACCAGGTGATTAGGACAGTGTTTACCTCAAGGAGCATAAATCCCCCCTTGTATTTCTGGGGTGTGAGGACTCATTAGGTTTAGTGGCGTTAGCAGTTCACTTGCCATTTGGGAGTGTCCTAATTCCACATAGTCTGCATTGCGAGAGAAGTCTGTTGACAGCTTTACCTACATACATACATAATATTATAGTGCCTGTAGACCAGACAAAGCCCCAAAACATTGTTTAGAACGCAATTAACTTGTGCTCCACAAACATGGGCATTACAAAGGATTAAGCATAATTGCTGAGAACATTACACTTTGTGTGATCCTTGGAATTGCTGAAAGGGCATATTTTGTTATTGCAGCCAAATTCATAGACTTGGAAACTAAACTCCAGATGACGTCATGTGAGTCCAGGACTCCTACTGGTTGAGGGACTGCCTTAATAGGCCAACGACAGTCTTGATTCACATGACGTCCGCTGGAGTTTAGCTTCCAATTCTATGAGATTGGTTTCCAAGTATATTATATTGGCTGTAAGCCTAATTGGCACAAATACAACTTGTAGATATAGATATGTATATATATCCACTTAACAATTACAGTCATACCTGTTTATAATGGGTACAGGTAGAACGAAGTCATTGTTTAGGAATGAATAATTTTTCTGCTATGCCCTTTACACCAGACAAACATACAACAAAACCTGTATGATATTGTAAAGTATTTTGTCTCAGATAATTTGTTGTAAGCAGTTACAAAGTTCTGTATTATGACCTGTATGATGGTGTGATTATGTCAACTTTTATAACAGTCTACCAGAAGCAGATTTTAATGATGACATAATTGACCAACAGTCAAAACAATTTTATACCTCAGCTTCATGTTCAAATATAGGTCATTTACAGTAGAACCTTGCTTTAAGACAATCGTTTGTCAAAACCGCTCCATAATTAAGACCTAAAGACTTTGTATAACACAGACAAGCACAACACAGTTTTAAGTACAGAAGCATCCATAATTAAGACAACTCAATATTAAGACCACCTCGATTTTATTACCATTTTGCTAGGTTCCCAAACTGACTACAAGGTGCATACCAGAATTTTTAATAGACCACCTCAATAGTGAGACCACTTCTGTGACACCAAATTTCCGAGGGTGGTCTTAATTTTGGGGTCAAATTTGACCCATTTTGTTGGCAAATTTACATGGTCTACAATTCCTTTTAAAAGATGAACATGAAATACTGAGTAAATGAGGGCAGTGGCTTCTAGAGATGCCTTAAATCGATAGGCCAGGGTTAAGGGTCTATGGTTAAGGGGGCTTGAGGCTTCGCTCAAGCAGTTAACAGATTAACCCTATTGAACCAGGGGCTCAGCTTCAATAGCCCTAGAATCCATCCCAGTCAGTTAAGGTGTGGAAAAACAGGTTGATGAAGTCAAGGTCATATATTGTGGATTCCTCCTGTCAGCAAGATTAGTCTGTGGATGATATAGGACCACTCATAAAGAATGTTCAACTTAAGCTAGAGCATCCAGCTATTGGGATTTCCCCCACATTGGCAGTTATCATGTCTAAGAGTAAGAGAGCTGAGTGACCATGGACATCAAAGACTACACATGTTCACTCATGCTCCCTTGTGCCTCTTTTTATCACATATAAATTATTTTGATGATCTTGCGTGGGGCGTCCATCGGCCGCTTGGCAAGGGGTCCACGCATAAGGAGGAGAAGGCTGCGGATGGGCACGGATGGGCACGGATGGGCACGGATGGGCACGGATGGGCACGGATGGGCACGGATGGGCACGGATGGGCACGGATGGGCACGGATGGGCACGGATGGGCACGGATGGGCACGGATGCCAGTGCAGACTCTATAGAGCTTTATGGATTTTGTAATTTATTTAATTATGATTGGCACTGATACGACTCTTAAAGAAATCTAGAATGTCTCAATGTATGACCAGCTATCACAGGCACCAGGTTACACATTTACCTCATGGGTGGGTCTTTTACTTGCCTCAACATAGTTATCACATTTTTGTGTACCAAATTAATATCGCGACTGGAGGAGGATTAACAAAAAGCAATTTACTTTGTTATCTTGACTTTGCAGAGCTATCACACTGTATTATCTTGGTTAATGAATTTCCGCCTCCAGTGCAAGGTCATATTTTGATTCTTTGAAGTTATACAGTTGTGCCTCACCATTAAGACCACCCGTAGTGCAAAACTGAACAGTCCTTAATAGTGAGAACGTCTTAATAGTGTGGTAAATTACAAAGCATTTGAAATGGTGAAGTGGTTTTAATAGTGAGGTGGTCTGATTGTGTGGTAGCCTGAATTTTTGTGTTGTCATCAAAGATTTTGTCGTATTTTGCAGATGTCAAATTCAATGATTGCTTGAAGACAATGTCATTATTTAAAGTCCATTGAATTTTGGCTCCACAGCAGTTGAGTGGTCTAGTGATTAAGGTCCTGTCTAGCTAAAATCCTGGGTTCAAATCCTGGCCATAGCAATCTTTATAAGCTATAATGCCTTTCTCAGCTGGTTGTTGGTCATAGTGCTCAACATCTATGCTGGGGCAAGTAAAAGACCCTACTCAATGTTCAATACGGTGTGGACTCCAAATCTTATCATCTCATCATTTTGAAGTTTTGCTTTGTAGTGCAGATTTAATTACTTTGCATGGAAAGTCATTTAGCTAGGTTGAAAGAGTACCCTCCCTTCAATTATTTAAGTTGGGCTAAACGAACTAAGGACTTAGAACAGCTCCTTGGGTGACACTTTGCAAGAAGGCTAAGATATTCCCTTGGTGCTCATTGCGCATGCGCCGCGGCATCTGTAGGAACCTCGGCAAATCTCGTCTAGCACGTGATGAAGCCCTGGTGACACTAAGAGACCTCTGTCGACCGATTTAATTACTCCAGGTTGACCTGCTTGCCAGGAAGGTTGTTTTGTCTGACTCAGTGACTCAAAATATGATGAATGCAGTCTGACGAGAATTCTGTCCTGTTTGAACAAAACATACTAAAAGAAGAACAAAACATAAAAAAGATACAAGACAAGCTAAAAATGATGAAGCAAAAACAAAAGTAAAGACACGAAACAAAGAGAAGTTAAGAAACATATTGTGTTTGCTTACCAGTCTGCAGTGGACGTTTTGTCTTGTAGCCGAAACGACTTGAAACTCTCTTCTGGATAACAATATACAGAATTTTCAGAATAAAGACTACCTGTATAATAAGAATGTTTCATGATAAAACCACTTCCCTACCTGGGCCTCATATCATAATTTTGTGAAATCCAACATGGCTACTATTGTGCCATGTGCGTTTTCCATGTGTTTGGATAAACACATGGAAAACGCATGGTTTTTTCCTTATTATAATTAGCTAAAAACCATGCGTTTTCCATGCGTTTATCCTTCTCATGGAAAACGCACGTGGCACATTTGGCCACATACAAAACATAAATTCCCAAAATTATATACTGTAACAAGAACCATTAACTACATATTGTATGTCAAAACTGTGATACTTTCTTGACTCGAAGAACCCTTTTCCATCATATTTTGCTGGTCTATAAAACTGTTTAGATATAGTAACAACATTTAAGAAATAAGACCACCTCTACCTTTATTTCATATAAGCTGCTGAATCGTACGATAGAGTACTTTATATGTGTGCTATTATTATTATTATATATACTATATTGTAGAATAGATTTGTTTTATAGATTAGTTCTATACTTATACATTCCAAATTGTACATTAATTCCTAATAGGTCGTACAGAAGCTTCGGCTTGGGTCATATATTTTGTATTGTACATTGAATGTGACACCGTGATTTAAAATGACTTTGAATAATTACTACTATTATAAGTCACTTTCACTTATTCCAAGAGTGGCCTTAATTGTGAGGCTTCACTGTATTCAAGTTACTGCAAAAGACCTTAAATCTGTTTTCTGACACAGGCCCTATTATTCCTTGATTAGTATTCTGGCCAAACTGCCATAAATTCCCAACTTAACCAAACTTTAATTGGATTGTAGATCCTCAGGAAATGAACCAGACTCCCACCATTCCATTTGCCTGCTCTGTAGTTGCATTTATTATTCGATGAAATTTGGATAGTGACAGTGAGTTATTAGGTTAAGCTTGTATTTATTGATGGTCTTGCGTTATATTAGACCTAGATGTTACATACAAACGTATATGCATAAGTACATGGCCAAATGTGCCACGTACATATTCCATGAGAAGGATAAACGCATGGAAAACGCATGGTTTTTAGCTAATTATAATGAGGCAAAAACCATGCATTTATCCAAACGCATGGAAAACGCATGTGGCACAAATTGGCCATGTATTAAGTCTAACAACAGTGTAGCGTTAAAATGCGATTCTGACAGAACAGTAAAAACTCAAGAAATTATCGAGATGGATATAGAGCTACAATAATAATTGAACCTGGCCATTACGACCATATTTACACAATGAAATGTTTCGTAATAACGGGGTAACAATGGACTAGTCAAAATACAGTAGGTTGAAATGTGCAAATTAAGATTTTTTTCTTCTTTAAATATTCACACTGGTGAAGGCAGTGTTGATTGATTTGAAATTCTTTTATTTCATGACATTTTGTTGGGAAATTTTTCTCGTTGATTCACATGTATATAAAAAATAACTTGGAAGCCTTTGAGTCACAATTGTTCGCCCTCAAAAGGAATAAATGCATATTACGAGTTAAATTAACCGATTTTCTGCTAATAAATATGATAACTTAAGAATTCTCGTTAAAGTCTGGTATTAGATGTGATTTGTACCGAGCGCAGAACTGGTACATTTGACAATTCAGCCAAACCTTCCTCCATTTTATAATTTATAGGAATATTTTTTTCCGCTTTGTCACCATAAATTTCTGTTTTTTCATAGATTGATTTGTTGATAGAATATTCATTTGGTGTAAAAATTCAGATATAATACTATTTTATAATTAATTAGCCCTAATGACAACAATAAATCATATAGACTGTATGAAAATCATTAAGAAAAGCAGCAAACACTTTATATTTCTGAATAAAATTTAAATTATTACAGAGCTGTCATTATCAAATAGAAAATATATGGGTTGGGCTTATTATGCAGCTTAGTGGTAAAGGCATCCGCCAGTTCTATCCATATATCTGTCTATCTTTCTGACTATCTATCTATCTATCTATCTATCTATCTATCTATCGATATATCTGTCTATCTCTCTATCTATCGATCTATCGATATATCTATCTATCTATCTATCTACCTATCTACCTATCTATCTATCTATCTTTAAATATATCTGTCTATCTATCTGTCAATCTGTCAATCTGTCAATCTATCTATCTATCTATCTATCTATCTAACTATCTAACTAACTATCTAACTAACTAACTATCTAACTATCTATCTAACTATCTATCTATCAATCTATCAATCTATCAATCTATCAATCCATCTATCTATCTATCTAACTATCTATCTATCTATCTACCTAACTAACTAACTATCTATCTAACTAACTAACTATCTAACTATCTATCTAACTATCTATCTATCAATCTATCAATCTATCAATCTATCAATCTATCAATCCATCTATCTATCTATCTAACTATCTATCTATCTATCTACCTAACTAACTAACTATCTAACTATCTATCTAACTATCTATCTATCTATCTATCTATCTATATCTATCTTTATATATATCTGTCTATCTATCTGTCAATCTGTCAACCCATCTATCTAACTAACTTTCTATCAATCTCATGTTTCTGGCCTTCGTGCAGCTCCCTACCATTTATAACAATGCACAAATGGTCAGAAATATCAGCTACGAGTCAAATCCCAACTTTCTAGCTGATAAAAACACTTCTGGGAAAGACGAAACTTGAAGTTTGCCATATTCCACATGGCATTTGTGCTGCTTCTTTGTGACCGTGAAAAATGGCTGTCATTATGACAAAAAGGCAATTAAAAAATGATCATTTGGAAATATAGGAAACTTTAAAACTTGAAGTTAATTGCTACATGGCTTCAGGCATTTTAAAATATGACCGAAAAACTAGTGGACATTTATTATGGAACTTAGTATTGTGGTGATTTTAATCCGTTATCACTGGTAACATATAATTTATATCAGGTAACTTAATATAACTAATACTTCTCTGTCACCTGATATCATTGAATCTTTTTTTTTCTCTGAAATATTTCCTCTCTCTTACCCAGTTGAGTTGATAGAATTTAACTCACTATTGAGACCACCTCATCAATAAAGCCAGTAAATGCCACACAAAGGATGGTCGTAATGGCGAGGTTCTGCTTAGCCTGGTAGCAGTCATTTTTCGTCGTATTTTGCAGCAAGTTCAGTGAATATTGTCTGAACAATCAGTGCCAACTATCACCATTTCACATCATTGAAAATGAGTAATTAGGATTCAATCAGCGATGACTAAGGCATTAAGTGATAACATTAACAATTTTTAAGCAGCTGAAGTTGAAATTGATGATTGCGTACAAATAACAGCGTGTCAAGGCTACTAATAGTGTGTGCACACATTATTTGTCAGTATAGAAGAGATTGTGCACATATATTCCCACGAAAAAATAGAAAGAAGAACTTGCATGGCCCTCATTCTGCGAGCAGCTGGGACCCCAAATGAGGGCCATTCTTGCTTGGCTAGGTTCCGCTGTTCTCTTGGTCTACTTTAGACAGATATTCTTAGGCAGACAATGTAGTCTTCTTGTCCATTTAATTGTTCTATCTTGAGAAACCTTTCCCACAGTCCTTTGGGAGGAGGTAACCTACTTCCGGTCCCAGGGCGCCCTCTGTCTGTGGGTTTCAATGAACTCTTCATTCGATTGTGGCTCCACCTGGAACCAGAATTTTGTTGATTACTTGGAAATGTGAGTTAAGGTGGTTGCTGGCAAATAATGGATAATTATATATATTTTTAAATGTTTTTTTATTGTCAATTCAATATATCATATCACACATAATTTCAAATAAGGGCAAAATGAGTCTCCAGAAAGTTGCACTAAAAGAGAAAATGGGTTCAATTGCAACACAATAGGCTTATCAAGCTATCAATGATATAAACAAGTTTTTGGTTAGTGAAACAGGAATGTATCATGTGAGATAGAACAGTGTGTTAAAAGATAAATTTATATATTTCTTAAAATAACTTGGAGCACATAGGCTTTAATTTTTTATTTTGGTTATTTCATCATAGGGTATAATAATCATACTATAATTAGCTAAATGGCAAATATTTTTGACACATACATATATATGTAACAAGGTTGGCAAGCTTCAGACCAACACAGTGCGATCGTACCATGCATTAAAAGCACCTCTTTAATGTTTAAATTGGCAATTTTTTTTAAGGTAAATAACATTGATGTCAAAATGTTGTGGTGGTGTTTGAAAGGGGTTTTATAGTCAAATGATGTTTAGGCAGGTAGTCTTAGAAGTGAGGTGGTTTTAATTTAATCTAGGTGGCCACTATAGGGCAACCTCGCCATTAAGACCACCCTTGGTGCAAATTTGAAATTTTACTAGTCTTAATGGCGAGGTGGTGTTGATGGGGAGGTCTTAAAGTGGGGTTCAGATGATGTTTATAACTAGTGAGGCCTTATTAGTAAGGTGGTCTTGATAGAGAAGTAAACTATAATGTGGTCTTAATGGTGAGGTCTGAAAGTGGGGTTCCACTGTAGTCAGATGATGTTTAAAACTAGTCAGGTCTCAATAGATTCAGATTCAGATTCAGATCACATTTATTTGCTCTATTTTCCTTTGTACTTAATTTTTACATTAAAACAGTGTAGAGCTGGGGGACTCCTCCAAGATGATCTTGTCATCGCTGCCTCAATAGTAGGTGTTCTTAATTTTCAGCAATATTACCATAGCCATATTGCTAAGGAAATATTCGTAATACTGAGTATAGAGACATCCAGTATCATCTATCCATAGTCCTTTTCAGCACTTGTGGCAAGCCATCTTCAATATTTGGGACCGCT
This sequence comes from Alitta virens, assembly GCA_932294295.1. Taxonomy (NCBI): domain Eukaryota; kingdom Metazoa; phylum Annelida; class Polychaeta; order Phyllodocida; family Nereididae; genus Alitta; species Alitta virens. Next base: position 27,520,265 of record OW028583.1, on the reverse strand, counting down.
CATAAACTGGGAGGGTGTGGGGTATCTGAATTCACCCCGTGTCATCTAATTTAGTCTTATGTAATTCTCTGTTGCCCCAGCCTCTCTTCTTCACCCCCAGCAATTGGCTTTATGATCCAATAAAATACAGAGGGAGAAATAGACCACCCCTGCACAACCCCCAAGTGCCGGGACGTGATTCAAATCTTGAAAAAGGCTGAAGCATTCGAAACAAACACATGGGGAAGTTTGTATATCTTGTGCACAGTATGCTATATATTATAATTTCATCGTTCAAATATTTAAGTACTTTTTTATGCAAGATTTCATTCATTATTTTACGTGACCCCATTTCGCTACTTGGTCATATCGTGCTAAAAAAAAGTGATTTTTTTTAACATTATTATGAGAATTTTGCCCAGTACTGTATGTTGACAGAAGCACAGACACCTGTGCTGACCACTGACTTATTAGCAGTGAAGACAAACAGCAGACATAAAACAGACATAAATTCACTGTTGCCATACAAAAAAAAACATTTCAATTATTTACACTGCCAATTTTCAAAGGATAGACAAAAAGCACAAATAAGCTACAGAGTTTAGTAAAAAAAAAAAAAGTACAAATTGGCATTTATTCGAGCAAACAAATTAAAGAGTGACAAACAAGAGGTATCTCTTTCTTTCTATCTCTTTGTATTTCTCTTTGAATTCTTTTTCTCTGTTATTTCCAGTACACTGACTGAAGACATGCAATTAAGGCTTGGTTAGGTCTCTATTATTGATATGAGCTCAGAGAAAAGTAAGGAAAAAAGGAGATAAAAAAGAAAGCATTGGAAAATAGGAAATAATTAACGAAAAAGAGGAAAGTATTGGGGGAAAAAGTCAAGGAAAAGCTAGGCTCAGTGGCTCTAATTTCCAAAGAGGAAATGACATTTGGACCAGGATAGGATTAGGGTCTTTCAGGAGATGAAATGGGGTGGAATGGTGAAGAAATTGAGTTAGTAAGGAAATTAAATGAAGCAGAGAAATACATTTTGTAGAGGGAAGTGGGAAAGCTTGCTGGCAATACTGTCTCCAAATAGAACAACTTTGGATTGTTTTAATGATATTTGACAGACAACATATCACAAATAGAATTTCAAGCAATGGACTGCATTTTGTGGTACTTACAGCCGTTTAATTGTAGCTGAATAGTTAAACACTGGAGAATTATCAATTTATAAGGTCCAGAATTATTAATTTATATAAAAAATATTGAAAGTATGTAAATCTTAATAAATGCAGATTTTCCATATTAGTTTTGTCTACTCCCAGGGAATAGTCGGCCTACTAAGTAATTTAAATCATAAAAATGTATTTTGCAATAGACATGTATCTTTTTATCAAGAAATGACAAATGCCTAACTCTGTACTGATATCAAGCTGTGAGAAGCCAGCCATAGCCAGACAGTTCCGTTTAGTGGCAGGTATAACATCGTATAGCAGAAGTTGTCTGGCTTTGTCTAGGTTTAACTTATAGGTGTACTTTTATCCAACATTCTCAGTAGCTATAGAACTAATACCTAGAGGAGCAAACAAATATATAATTCAGAAATTGTGACAGGAAATAGACTGTCTACAGTAAACACATTCATCACAAGGACCTTTTCAACACTTCAACAAAGAATTGTTGTGTGTGCAATCAATTTAAAGTTTCAACTAAATGTGCTTTTAAAACCTCATCCTGAGGTAAAATTCAATGTTCAGAAAAGTCTTTTAGTCAGCCGAAGGTCCCGGGTTCGATCCCCCGCCTGGGCACCCTTTTTGAGCTACTTCCAACTTTATCATCTCATCATTACATCTGCTTCTGGCAGCTGATCGTGTAAGCTGACTATGCTTCAGACCCAGTAGCAATGAGACATAGACACGTGTGTAGACAGTGTGCAATGGAACCTTGTCTAAAGACAATAACATATTTGTTTTACAAGGCACATTTTACATATGCATTTGCATGTCATACTGGTTGACCTTTCAACTAAATTTGGTTGAGTTACTTAATTTTTTAATCATTTATAAGCTCAATTCACAGTCAAATGAATAAGGTAATCCAATAGTTTGCTTGCGTTAACCAGAAATCGTGGGTGGTTAAAACAACCAATAGGTTTTGGAGACATTAGACATTTTATTATTCACCAACACTCAAGTACATTAATTTACAAGTATATGTTACAAAAAGCATGTATAAAAATAACATATAATGTGTTGGAAGGAGATACATCCGAGTATTTACAAAATACCATTACCCAAGGGTGGATGTATCCCCTATTATGTTTAACATTTACAATTTATTATTAATAAAGTAACAAACATGAGTAATTCATAATGAACACAGGTATAATTTGGATGAAGTGAATTTCTCCAAAACAAGGAGGTCAAAATAACATGAAGTCGTGACATAAAGATATCTTAAGATACAAAATGAAAAGAAAAGAAACATGAATAAATGAAATATTAAAATTAAAGTTTGGGAGAACATCACAAGTTATTGTCAATTTCTTTCATCTTTATTATTAAAATCAATGAACGAATCTCCCAAATTGAGCCTACTCCACACCTCTCAGCCTGTTTTTACCACCAGCAATATGGTGCAACGTGGCTTGATTAATTCCCAGCTAATGATTCCGTTGCTAAGGAACAACAGGGAAACTTCAAAAAAGAAAGAACGAGCAGAAAAGTGAAAAAATGAATTAATTAACAAGTGTCTGATCTCATAACTTGTTGGTTGTAAACATGTCGAGAGAAATGAAAGAAAGAAGTGAAAGACAGAAAAAATAAGAAAGAGGAGTTTAGAAGAAAAATGGAGTAACAGAAGGAGGAGGAGGAGAAAGAGAAAGAGGAGGAGGAGAAGGAGGAGGGGAGGAGGAGGAGGAGGAGGAGGAGGAGGAGGAGGAGGAGGAGGAGGAGGAGGAGGAGGAGGAGGAGAGGGAGGAGGGTGAGGAGGAGGAGGAGGAGGAGGAAGAGGAGAGAAGGAGGAGGACACATACGATTTATAAGAAGAAAAATGCATAATAACAGGAACATCACCAAATGTACTTTAATGACCCATAAAAAAAGTGAGATTTGGTAGCTTGTGACGTCATCAGTCATTGTTTGATCACGTCATGCCATTGGGTGTGCCACACAAAATGGCGGAGCAGAGGAAATTCGGTGCAGAATATTTAACACATCCTGGTATCAGTCTTATTAGATGAAATGAGCTTTATACTTGGTTTTTACTTTTGGACCAATAAAAAAACGTATGTCACCTGACTTTTAAAAGGTTGCATTTTATATTTAAAAATATTATAATATATTCATGTGGCTCACGTGGTTAGAGCTGTCAAACTAACAAACACTTAGATGGGCTTGTCCTTCGTTCATTGTGTATGATATTCACTCATATGGATTGAAAAATTTTTACATACTTCATAATCACTTGCTGTAGCTTCAATCGATGTATCCAAACCATTTATTTGGTAAACAACACCCTCGTGATTGATGGGGGATGTATCAATTGCATTGGAAATTTACCTTTTTTGAGTTGAAGGATTCAATTAATTTAAATACAACGTTTGGATCACTGTTGATTGGCTAGTTTGGAGCCCAATCTCGACTTATTTATTGAATGAAGCCTTTGCTTGAGTTGGCTGGAGTGAATTTAAGATGAAGAAAAGTTGAACGAAGATTGATAGAATCTAAATAAAGGTGAAGATATATTTAATGAAGTTTGGTAGAAACTGATTGAAGTTATAATGCAGAAATTCAGTAATGATGAAGTAGCATTGAATGAAGTTGTGAATTAATACATATTTAAGAATAAGGGTCAATTATAATTAAGTGAAGGTGAATGGAGGTAAAGTCAGACAAATAACAGCAGAAGTTTGATGAAGAGGGAAAAAAGTTGACCAAACAGGAGAAGTAGACGTTTCTGCAACAGTTTATTGAGTTTCATTGAACCCTGCAGAATGTGTTTCAGATTGCTTGTCCTGCCTAATTGAGGCTGACAAGCCAGTGTGAAAGGCTAACCTCGTTTTGAAAACAACTTCCGGTTGAGCGCCATCTGCTTCCGGCCCTTGCAGAGGGTTTTCCGGAACCTCTGACGCTGCTCATTGTGCAGGAGATTTCACCCGGGTGTGCAATAAAGAGATAAGAGGAATCAGTGCACAGCCTTGAGGTACACTTTATTACTTCAGATGTTGAAGGGCTGATCATAACCAAGGTTGCTTGTCAACTGGAAGATGCAACTTAATTTGTAATAAAGACTAATATGAACTTCTGTGAATAGCCAGTAATTGAAAGTTCTCTAGAGGGAATATTTGATAACAACTGAAGAGTGATTGCATAGATCATGAACCATCGTGAACAATAAAAATATGAAAGTCATAATAATAAAAAGAGATAGTATTTATAAATGTTGCTTGATCAACCTTCAAAAGTTGTTGACAGAATCTCTATGAATTCTCTTCCATTGTCAAGGTGAGTGTCTCAATAATCCCATGATTGCAGTCCAGAAGTTAATTGCCAAACAGTGTTCTGGGACTTTGTTTACTCTATGGGGACTATATATATGTATACTTGTGAAGGTAAAGCAGCTAAAACTGTCGCCAGACTTCTCCTGCAACGCAGACTAGATGGAATTATGTTAAGCTCAACTGGCAAGTAAATTGCTAAAGCCACTGAACCTAATGAGTCCTCACACCTCAGAAATACAACGGGGGATTTATGCTCCTTGAGGTAAACACTGTCCTAATCACTGGGCTGCTGTAATGGCTACAGTGCAGCTACATGTATATGCCTAGCCAGACAGATGGCCTTGTATATGTCTCGGTAGCTTACTAACTCAATTTATGGCTATGTTAATTCACTAGCAATATTTGGGACACTGCCTTGAAACAAGCTCACCATTGCATTTTGGAACACAATTTGTTTCGAACCGCAGTGTATACATGTACCTCATACTTAGGCAGTGCCACATTTACTTTTCTTGTTACAAATATGCCAGTCAGTCAGTCAGTCAGTCATTCAGTCAGGCAGTAAATTGAGCAGCTAGTCAGTCAGTTAGTCAGTCAGTCACACAGCTAGTCAGTCGAGCAGCTAGTCAGTTAGTCATTCAGCTAGTCATTTAGTTAGTCATTTCAGTTATTCAGTCATTCAATGATTCAGTCAGGAAGTCAGTCAGTCCGTCAACTATAGTAAAACATAAAAGCAGACACACCAGTGCAGTTGTTGCATTGAGCATTTGTTTCTTTGCCTTATATGGGTGGGCCACCGGACAGTCTGTTTGAAGCCGGTTCTGCCATGTCTGGTAATTGGAACCAGGGAGTGGTTTCAGGAACAGTTTCACCAGCAATAAAAAGAGGATCAGCTGACCATCAGTTGACCAGTCACGTGACTGACCATGTGATCCTGTGTGATTAGAATGCCTTCAGACAAATTGAAGCCAAAAGAAAAGCAGAAAAAGTACAAGTCGCTTTGAAAGAGGTATTGCAATTCAGGAAGCTTTATTTGGAGTAGAATCTAGGACAACAAACCAGTCTTAGCTTCATTATTGTGGATGCTTAAATCCAGCTTGATTGAAAACCCATATTAAGGCTACATTGCCATATTACTAATATGACCTTAACTAAAGCCACATATATAACATCATCAATAAGGCAAATAATTTTGGAATGAGGGTGATATTAATGACAAGCTTCTGTAGATGATTATGTGCAGTTTAAAATTATATACAATGAATACCAACATTATGACAGGGTTCAAAGTATATGTCCCCATGTTTTCATGTTATAGCTTTCGTGTGAATCGTAAACCAGCAAAATGGACAGAAATTTTAGCAATAAGTAAAGTCTAAACCCAATTTTTCGAAAATGATATACTTTAAATTATCACAACTAGGAAGAGCTCAGAACTTGTTATAGAAGTGTCATTTGGGCCAAAATATCTAAATTTATACAGCAGAATTTCATGGTTTATATCGAATGCTTTAGAAAAGTAAACAAAAATGTTTATGTGGGTATTGTTTTTATCCATATTACTTATATTTCTATCTATCAGCTCAAGGGCAGCTAGTTGTGTTGAATGAAATGTCTTGAATCCTGAAATATAGATTATGATTTGTGAGGTATTTATGTAATTGGTAGTGCATAATGCGTACTGTATATTTTAAATTGTGACCACTAGGAAGGCTA